>BQMF02000417.1:0-388034 GCA_027922465.2 Turritopsis dohrnii
TTTACTAACACACAATTTTGTTTGTTCACTTCTTGGAAAACGTTTTTGACATTTCCACCAAGTGTTACGGGTGAGTGAGGACAAACGTTCTTTCTAAGTATTGGTAAATCCAGACTTTACTGGACCCGAATAAGTCAACAGTGGCAGTATCATATGTAGATACACAGAAAACAGATATACAGATATACAGATATACAGATATACAGATATACAGATATACAGATATAAAGATATACAGATATACAGATAATACAGATATGTAGATATACAGATATACAGATATACAGATATACAGATATACAGATATAAAGATATACAGATATACAGATATACAGATATACAGATATACAGATATACAGATATACAGATGTACAGATATAAAGATATGTAGATAATACAGATATACAGATAATACAGATATACAGATATACAGATATACAGATATACAGATAATACAGATATACAGATATGCAGATATACGGATATACAGATATGCGGATATGCGGATATACAGATAATACAGATATACAGATATACGGATATACAGATATACAGATATATGGATATACGGATATATAGATACACAGATATACAGATATACAGATATACAGATAATACAGATATACAGATATACAGATATACAGATATACAGATATACAGATATACAGATATACAGATATACAGATAATACAGATATACAGATATACAGATATACAGATATACAGATATACAGATATACAGATATACAGATATACAGATAATACAGATATACAGATATACAGATATACAGATATACAGATATACAGATATACAGATATACAGATATACAGATATACAGATATACAGATATACAGATATACAGATAATACAGATATACAGATATACAGATATACAGATATACAGATATACAGATATACAGATATACAGATATACAGATAATACAGATATACAGATATACAGATATACAGATATACAGATATACAGATATACAGATATACAGATGTACAGATATAAAGATATGTAGATAATACAGATATACAGATAATACAGATATACAGATAATACAGATATACAGATAATACAGATATACAGATATACAGATATACAGATAATACAGATATACAGATAATACAGATATACAGATATACGGATATACAGATATACAGATATACAGATAATACAGATATACAGATATGCAGATATACGGATATACAGATATACGGATATACGGATATACAGATATACAGATATACAGATAATACAGATATACAGATATACAGATATACAGATATACAGATGTACAGATATAAAGATATGTAGATAATACAGATATACAGATAATACAGATATACAGATATACGGATATACAGATATACAGATATACAGATATACAGATAATACAGATATACAGATATACAGATATACAGATATACAGATATACAGATATACAGATATACAGATATACAGATAATACAGATATACAGATATACAGATGTACAGTTATAAAGATATGTAGATACACAGATATACAGATATACAGATATACAGATGTACAGATATAAAGATATGTAGATAATACAGATATACAGATAATACAGATATACAGATAATACAGATATGCAGATATACAGATATACAGATATACAGATAATACAGATATACAGATATACAGATATACAGATATACAGATATACAGATATACAGATATACAGATATACAGATGTACAGATATAAAGATATGTAGATAATACAGATATACAGATAATACAGATATACAGATATACGGATATACAGATATACAGATATACAGATAATACAGATATACAGATATGCAGATATACAGATATACAGATATACAGATAATACAGATATACAGATATACAGATATACAGATATACAGATGTACAGATATAAAGATATGTAGATAATACAGATATACAGATAATACAGATATACAGATATACGGATATACAGATATACAGATATACAGATATACAGATAATACAGATATACAGATATACGGATATACAGATATACAGATATACAGATAATACAGATATACAGATATACAGATATACAGATATACACAGATATACAGATATACAGATATGTAGATATACAGATATGGAGATTGATAGATATGTAGATATATGGATGTACAGATATGTAGATATATGGATATACAGATAATACAGATATGTAGATATACAGATATGTAGATATATAATCATGATATATGAAATGATAGAATGATAGTATGACAGAATCATGATATTAGGATAAAGAGTAATAATATAACGGAGGTAATAAGTATACTATCTCCTTAATTTAATGTCAGTAATACATATCGACTGAACCATTATAACCCAGAGGAGGAGGACAAAATCTTCATAAGTCACTGCGAGCATTTTTATTGACTCAGTGTAAAAATATTTCTATAGAAACAACTGAGGAAAGAGGAGTGGTGACAAAAGTGACAAACTTTTCTGGATGGCGTCAGTGTAAGATTTTCACAATGAAAACTTCATATATGATGATATTCGCGATACCGTTTTGCGAAAAGAATTTCTCAAAGATATCAGAGATTGGCAAATAAGGAAAAACTCAATTTTGAAGTGGTACATCCAAGTGTACACACTTTTATTTTAGAGAGTTATAATTTAGTTTCAATGTACGGTCAACTTCTACGTCAGCTAAAAATAAAATAAATATAAGATCATCAAGTAGGAATGTTAAGAATTAAACAATTTTCTCGTGTAAACAATAGAAATTTGAGACGTTTCTGTTCATTACAAAAAACATTGACGCAAATAAAAAAACAGCATTCGAGAGATTATGAAAGTAGGCGATTGATGTGTTTATGTATAATTGGAAAAATAAAGAATCTTTACTAGAAATATCGATATTTCTTTCCTAGAGATACGTTTAGTTATTGCAAAATTATTCTTCGAAAATGTGAGTTGCTGTGGAATCGACGTATACATTAAAAAATTTGTTAGAGAAATCAACAAAAGAAAAGTAAGTTTTTGTTTGTAGTTGTTCTTTTTGTTTTATAACTTTCTTTCCAGGTTTTATTCTGTGATCAATGCAACAGTAATAAATTGCGACCAGTAAACTTTTTAGTTCATTATTCAAGGACGTAGAATTAGGGGGGGCTGGGGGGCTTGAGCCCCCCCAACTTTTTTGTCAATTATGAGAAATTTGTTTTTGCCTTTCCTAAAAATTGAAAATCATGTTGAAATTAGAGATTTTGAGTGCTTTTATAGGCAATCTAGAGGTAGTATTTTTCAAAAATTTTCTTGGCGCATCGGCCCCAACCATGGTGGGGCCTCTTTCAACAATAGAGATTTATTGAGCCCCCCCAACTCAAAATGTCTTGCTACGCCCCTGTTATTCTCTTATTCAATTTCCAGAAAATCGCTGATTTCTAAAAACTGTCATCTGATGAAGTGATAAACGAACGTGGAAGCGTTTAGTTGGTATCGTCATGTCTTCAGCAATATCATCAGATCTTCATGTTGATATCTCAGATGAGAATCTGCTACGTCTGGGTTTACTGACGAGAAAAGTTGGTTTGAAATATACAAAAAAAATTATATTCAACCATTTTCCAAAAGACCCCATTCCTCTGTATAACGCATTAGTTTCTCATCGGAGAAACTTGAGGAACCTTTTTTCAGATCAACAACAGATACTATTTGGAACACCATCTCTGGGTACCAATATAGATGAATGTGATTTGTCATTGCTTGGAAGGATCCTAAGGTTAAAGAATGATCCAAACTCAAACACCATCGAAGATCTTCTGACATGTCGAAATTGGATTGCGCATCACGGATCGACACCTCTCACAGATCCATTGTACAAACAAAAGTTTAACGATGTTAAAGCAATCTTGAAAAGACTTGGTGCCAATGATGCAGAAATTGAGCATTTTCGTCATGCAAGAATTGATAATTCTGGAAAGATTATAGAAGATTTGCTGAAAGATATCAGAAATGAGATGCCACGTGAGTTTGTTTTCATACGATTGTCATTGTCAATAGGAACATGAAAATCTATTGACTAGATTCTGTTTAGCAGCATATTTTACTATAATGATTACACTTTAGGGTCGATAGTTTTACTAGAAGCACTTGATATCGTTTGTAAATACATTGAAGATGGATGGAGAAATCTTGCAATATCACTTGATATAGATATTCGTGTTGTTGACGGTATTGCACAAGAGAACATTTCTAACGAAGAGAAAATGAACAAGTGCTTTGAGTGCAAAGCATTTAATATTTCATGGAAGCATCTCAAGCAACAGTTAATAAACCAGAATCATCAAAGCATCGTAAAGAAGATTGTCGAAGATACATACATCACTACAGGTTTGTTTATGATTCTAAATTAATGTTATTTTTCGTTTCTGTATTAGTAAGTCTTGTTATTATTACCGTATGAACATACTTGACCAGCGACACTAATTTGATTTAATTGCTACCATATAGAACTAAAAGAATTCAGAAGTGCTCAAATGAATCATTACCAATCAAGGTTCGAGAATGTTCAATCAACTGATCTTCTTAGTAAATGGCCGTTAAAGTCCACCACACGTATGAGTCAATACGTCAACTTATACTTGAGTAAAGACATTGGAAAGGTGGATAAATCAAGAAATTCTGATCGTATCTTTAACCTCACTAATCAGTTCAGTTTCCGTGAAAAGATTGAAATGCAGTATCATATGTAGATACACAGAAAACAGATATACAGATATACAGATATACAGATATACAGATATACAGATATACAGATATACAGATATACAGATGTACAGATATAAAGATATGTAGATAATACAGATATACAGATAATACAGATATACAGATATACAGATATACAGATATACAGATAATACAGATATACAGATATGCAGATATACGGATATACAGATATGCGGATATGCGGATATACAGATAATACAGATATACAGATATACGGATATACAGATATACAGATATATGGATATACGGATATATAGATACACAGATATACAGATATACAGATATACAGATAATACAGATATACAGATATACAGATATACAGATATACAGATATACAGATATCTGTAAATACAGATGTACAGATATAAAGATATGTAGATAATACAGATATACAGATAATACAGATATACAGATATACGGATATACAGATATACAGATATACAGATATACAGATAATACAGATATACAGATATGCAGATATACGGATATACAGATATACGGATATACGGATATACAGATATACAGATATACAGATAATACAGATATACAGATATACAGATGTACAGTTATAAAGATATGTAGATACACAGATATACAGATATACAGATATACAGATGTACAGATATAAAGATATGTAGATAATACAGATATACAGATAATACAGATATACAGATAATACAGATATGCAGATATACAGATATACAGATATACAGATAATACAGATATACAGATATACAGATATACAGATATACAGATATACAGATATACAGATATACAGATATACAGATGTACAGATATAAAGATATGTAGATAATACAGATATACAGATAATACAGATATACAGATATACGGATATACAGATATACAGATATACAGATAATACAGATATACAGATATGCAGATATACAGATATACAGATAATACAGATATACAGATATACAGATATACAGATATACAGATGTACAGATATAAAGATATGTAGATAATACAGATATACAGATAATACAGATATACAGATATACGGATATACAGATATACAGATATACAGATATACAGATAATACAGATATACAGATATACGGATATACAGATATACAGATATACAGATAATACAGATATACAGATATACAGATATACAGATATACACAGATATACAGATATACAGATATGTAGATATACAGATATGGAGATTGATAGATATGTAGATATATGGATGTACAGATATGTAGATATATGGATATACAGATAATACAGATATGTAGATATACAGATATGTAGATATATAATCATGATATATGAAATGATAGAATGATAGTATGACAGAATCATGATATTAGGATAAAGAGTAATAATATAACGGAGGTAATAAGTATACTATCTCCTTAATTTAATGTCAGTAATACATATCGACTGAACCATTATAACCCAGAGGAGGAGGACAAAATCTTCATAAGTCACTGCGAGCATTTTTATTGACTCAGTGTAAAAATATTTCTATAGAAACAACTGAGGAAAGAGGAGTGGTGACAAAAGTGACAAACTTTTCTGGATGGCGTCAGTGTAAGATTTTCACAATGAAAACTTCATATATGATGATATTCGCGATACCGTTTTGCGAAAAGAATTTCTCAAAGATATCAGAGATTGGCAAATAAGGAAAAACTCAATTTTGAAGTGGTACATCCAAGTGTACACACTTTTATTTTAGAGAGTTATAATTTAGTTTCAATGTACGGTCAACTTCTACGTCAGCTAAAAATAAAATAAATATAAGATCATCAAGTAGGAATGTTAAGAATTAAACAATTTTCTCGTGTAAACAATAGAAATTTGAGACGTTTCTGTTCATTACAAAAAACATTGACGCAAATAAAAAAACAGCATTCGAGAGATTATGAAAGTAGGCGATTGATGTGTTTATGTATAATTGGAAAAATAAAGAATCTTTACTAGAAATATCGATATTTCTTTCCTAGAGATACGTTTAGTTATTGCAAAATTATTCTTCGAAAATGTGAGTTGCTGTGGAATCGACGTATACATTAAAAAATTTGTTAGAGAAATCAACAAAAGAAAAGTAAGTTTTTGTTTGTAGTTGTTCTTTTTGTTTTATAACTTTCTTTCCAGGTTTTATTCTGTGATCAATGCAACAGTAATAAATTGCGACCAGTAAACTTTTTAGTTCATTATTCAAGGACGTAGAATTAGGGGGGGCTGGGGGGCTTGAGCCCCCCCAACTTTTTTGTCAATTATGAGAAATTTGTTTTTGCCTTTCCTAAAAATTGAAAATCATGTTGAAATTAGAGATTTTGAGTGCTTTTATAGGCAATCTAGAGGTAGTATTTTTCAAAAATTTTCTTGGCGCATCGGCCCCAACCATGGTGGGGCCTCTTTCAACAATAGAGATTTATTGAGCCCCCCCAACTCAAAATGTCTTGCTACGCCCCTGTTATTCTCTTATTCAATTTCCAGAAAATCGCTGATTTCTAAAAACTGTCATCTGATGAAGTGATAAACGAACGTGGAAGCGTTTAGTTGGTATCGTCATGTCTTCAGCAATATCATCAGATCTTCATGTTGATATCTCAGATGAGAATCTGCTACGTCTGGGTTTACTGACGAGAAAAGTTGGTTTGAAATATACAAAAAAAATTATATTCAACCATTTTCCAAAAGACCCCATTCCTCTGTATAACGCATTAGTTTCTCATCGGAGAAACTTGAGGAACCTTTTTTCAGATCAACAACAGATACTATTTGGAACACCATCTCTGGGTACCAATATAGATGAATGTGATTTGTCATTGCTTGGAAGGATCCTAAGGTTAAAGAATGATCCAAACTCAAACACCATCGAAGATCTTCTGACATGTCGAAATTGGATTGCGCATCACGGATCGACACCTCTCACAGATCCATTGTACAAACAAAAGTTTAACGATGTTAAAGCAATCTTGAAAAGACTTGGTGCCAATGATGCAGAAATTGAGCATTTTCGTCATGCAAGAATTGATAATTCTGGAAAGATTATAGAAGATTTGCTGAAAGATATCAGAAATGAGATGCCACGTGAGTTTGTTTTCATACGATTGTCATTGTCAATAGGAACATGAAAATCTATTGACTAGATTCTGTTTAGCAGCATATTTTACTATAATGATTACACTTTAGGGTCGATAGTTTTACTAGAAGCACTTGATATCGTTTGTAAATACATTGAAGATGGATGGAGAAATCTTGCAATATCACTTGATATAGATATTCGTGTTGTTGACGGTATTGCACAAGAGAACATTTCTAACGAAGAGAAAATGAACAAGTGCTTTGAGTGCAAAGCATTTAATATTTCATGGAAGCATCTCAAGCAACAGTTAATAAACCAGAATCATCAAAGCATCGTAAAGAAGATTGTCGAAGATACATACATCACTACAGGTTTGTTTATGATTCTAAATTAATGTTATTTTTCGTTTCTGTATTAGTAAGTCTTGTTATTATTACCGTATGAACATACTTGACCAGCGACACTAATTTGATTTAATTGCTACCATATAGAACTAAAAGAATTCAGAAGTGCTCAAATGAATCATTACCAATCAAGGTTCGAGAATGTTCAATCAACTGATCTTCTTAGTAAATGGCCGTTAAAGTCCACCACACGTATGAGTCAATACGTCAACTTATACTTGAGTAAAGACATTGGAAAGGTGGATAAATCAAGAAATTCTGATCGTATCTTTAACCTCACTAATCAGTTCAGTTTCCGTGAAAAGATTGAAATGCAGGACATTTTAAAACATGATAGTGATGATTTCGTGTTGGTTCGAGGAATTGGTGGAATAGGAAAAAGCACACTATCAGATATGTTGGTTTTAAAATGGTCTAGACAAGAGCTGCTTAAGGACGTGAAATTGCTGTTTTACATCAAATGTAGAGAGATCGAGGAAATACACGAAAGCACGCTGAAAGATTTTGCCATTAATTATTTTTCAGATTTAATTCAAGAAATTAATTTAGATCATATGGAAGAATTTGGCAAAAACGTTCTTTTTGTCTTCGATGGTTTTGACGAGTTAGAAAGCTCAAAAGTAACTAAAATCTATGACATGCTGGAAAAGAACTATTTCAAATCATCTCAAAGTTTTCATGTTTGTATTACGGGGAGACCAAACGCCATTCATAATCTAGTGTTAAGAGTCAAACACCAAACCCCAACAATGGTCGATGTGATGGGATTTACATCAGAGAATCAAGTATCCTTCGTTGAAAAGCACTATAGTGATCGCCAGGATAAAAAAGAAATGGTAGAAAAAATGTTGGATAAAATCAAATACAGTCGAGAGGTCGAATCAATGGCAACAATTCCTTTGTATTTGGAAACCCTATGTTACTTAAATGACCAACAGAACGGCTTTGATCATGTGACCTCAAGCATTAGTGCAAATCTAGTTATGTGTCTATTCATCATCCAGAACTGTCACAAAGACCTTGCGTTGTCCAATGTGGATCTTTATCAAGTCGCTTCTCATCAGAAGGTCATCCAGGTGATGATGGAACTCGGACGACTTTCATTTTATTCTCTGAAAAACCATCAAGTTGTTTTCAAAGAAGCTGACTCAGATGTGGAAAAGTGTGGTATCTTGGTCAAATATGGTTCAACCAAAAGGGGTTTCAGTTATCAGTTCCAGCATTTGATTTTTTCCGAATTTCTTTGTGGTTTATATTTATTTTCCAGACGCAGAAACGAAATTTATGATATTTTCATGAATTTGGAATTTGAATCCCCTCTGTGGAATTCTTTGTCAACTCTGATAGCATTACATACAGCCATTTCACAGCCAAACGCAGATGATGACTTGGTACATGTCTTCTTGACAGGAGTTGTGAAAGAAACCGGACTGGAACATCTGCTTGATCGTCACATTGATTGCCTGCTGGATAAACTCTTCAACTGTCAGATAGATCGTGAAGTAAATAATTTCTATTATCGCTTGCGGTGGAATGGTATCCTTAATTGGTTGCAAAAGTTTCTCGAGAAATCTCTTAAATCTGGCATTTTTTTAATTGATGACTCCTGGTGGACATTGTTGGAATCTATTTGGGAATCGAAACGGAAAGTCCCATCTCTATTAGCTAAAACTTTTAACAAGATGGGTGTTTTGGGGGTTTTTTATCTGCATATTTCGTCTAATCAAATATTGCGTTACGCTTCTTGGCTATTTTCGTCAGAACATAACCTGCTACCTGGTGATATAAAAATTAAACTGTTTCTTTATTGTACTGGTTTTCTCAATGATGAAGAATTGGTATCTGCAAAGCCATTACTTATCAGATCGACTGTGATAAGTCTGCAACAAAGATTTAATGTAAAACTGTTTATTTCATTAGTTACCGACGGGAAAGAAAATGAGCGAAAAGATTTCGTTAAGTTAAAAAATCTTTATGTCACATACTTACCGGCTGAACTGATCGAATATCTACCTTATCTGGAAAGCTTTATGCTGAGTAGCTGCGACAATGTTTCTACTGAATGTTCACAGATGTTATCACGTTGCTTTCATGAAGTAAAAAGTAAAGGATCGGTTGTCCTTGAACTTTTGATTATCAGTGACTGTTCCGATCAGGTGGTGAAAAGTATGATACCGTGTACATCATATATCACTACTTTGGCGATTGACAACTGTAGTATATCATTACCGACATTAACACTTTTATCAAAAACAATCAAAGAAGCAAAACGGAATTTAAGAGAAATTCAGTTGCCATCTTGCAAGATCACAGATGATGGTGTTATTACGTTGTCGTCATGCATCAGTAACATTAAGGAATTAGATCTACGTCACAATCCTGATATATCTGAAATGGGAATACAAGCAATTACTGATGTGATTCTCCAACAAGTAGAAGCGAATGGAATGGCGATTTTGGAGAAGTTAAGTTTGTCGAATTTAAATAGCAATAAATTCAAAGTATTATTGCCTGCAGTACCTTATCTATCAGTGTTAGACCTTTCTCAGTCAAAGCTTGATGTGAAGGATATGGAGATATTGAGAAACAAAATAGGCAATAGAAAAACTGACCTCCTACTGTATTTCAATATAGATGATTTTGTTGATAATAATGCTGTTAAAGAACTATTCACTGACTCCTCAGTGACATTAGTATTTGTTTAAAACATAAACTTAGCGTTGTTCAAACTAATTTTTTGATTTTTGCGAATATTGTTAGTTAAATAAACATATTTTCATGATAAACCAAATTTTGATGATATGAAGACTTTCGCTTCGCATTTATTTGATGAAAATATACCACCCTGTACATATGGAATCTTTAGACTATCAACAAGCCACGTTAATTTAAATCACCAAATTTTTTAAAGTAGTGCTTAAAGAAATAATGCATTGTGGTAGTTGTAGCATGTATTCGGCGGATTACTAACTTATGGGAATTATTTTTGTATTAAACGAAAGAAAGGCTACTTCCCGTATTCGTTGGACTATGAAGTTTGGTGCAAACTTTAAAACTGAAAATAGGAGAGATTTCGTTTAGTACTGGGGACATCAAATCCAAATCCAATCAACAGATATCTTGAGGTCATTCATCCAACCAAAGAGTTGGGGGACATGACTTTGCCATTGTTAGAAAAAACACCTTTTTAACTCAATCTGACTTACAAATATCCTATTCTCATTCCAACGAAAAGCCAAAAGTGTTAATCCTGTAATTCAAGACATTTTCTGGTTTCCATCCCAAAAACGACACTAAGAAGTGGACGGTTCATTTCCAAATAATATGGAAACTTCAAGATTTAAACTGTTTCAGGATAAGTAAGTGCTTCCAAATCCCACTCCTACCAGTTCCCAAACAACCTCGGAAGGGATAAAATTCAATCAGGCAAAATCTTGTAGATACAGAAAAACTGATAAAGAAGGGAAGATTCAACAAAGTGGCAACAACAAAAGCTGAATTACTGAACATAAATTTTCTTGTGGAGAGAGATACCCCTGTCATAAACTTAAAGAAACTTCTTTCCAATCCTTACCTCATTAATCCGAACCCAAACATACACAAGAACAACAACTAATTTTGGAGCATTTGGTGTATTCTGGTAACAGCATATGGCGCGGCAGAGCCGTACATGGAAGTCCACATTAGTGTGTACAAAGGAATAACTTTCCATGTCATGACTTCAGCAAACAAAGGTAACTGGTAGAATCTGGGCTAAAAACCCTGGACCCTGATATTGCCAAAGAAGAGTCGCAGGGAAAAACCGTCATCCTGCAGATAACTTTGATTGAATGAAGACCGACTTGCACTTACTCCACCTGAGTATCGATTTCTTCCTCTCCGATTGATGTCCGATAGACCGATTCGATGTGACATAAAATAAAAGGAACAAATTAATGAGCTAAATTTACGCACACATCCCTGATTTACAGAACACTTGCCGCATACGATATGACAAATATCCCTTTTGGAAATATCGCTTATTTTTCATAAACTTAATGATTATTTCAATATGGATGGTTTCCATCGTTTAATGGAACTTTGCTTTGCTGTGTATGTCAGCACCGTTTCCCAGAAAAGGCGAAATATACCTTATTGGCCCTTTTTACGCCGGCCCTAATGTGGCGTTAATTTTGGTGCGCGGCGTTAAAAGGGCCGGCGTAAAAAGGGCCAAAAAAAATGGAAATTTTTCAAAAATTCGGCGTTATTTTTTAATGTTGAAATTTAGATTTTAAAAAATGAAACAAACTTTAGATGTGAAAGAACTCTTTGGAGACAATGAAGAGTCAGATGAAGGGGAAGTTGAAGCAGAAATAGAGGTAGAATCAGATGACGATGAGGGAATTAGAGAAAATAATGAAAGCATTAATGAAAACGAGGACGAAATAATTGTAATAGATTAGGTCTTACGATGTATTAGATGATATATTTTAGAAGACATTTGTAGTATAAGTTAAAATTTGAACAGAAAAAGTGAAAAATAGTGCTTAAAAATTTTTTTTTTCTTTTTTACTTTTGAGGCGTAAATAACGGCCCTAAGTGGCGTTAAGGCAAAATCTTGGGGTGGCGGAATAAGGGCCGGCGTAAAAAGGGCCGGCGTAAAATGGGCCGATAAGGTAGATCTTTGTGTTGTTAAGACTTTCTTATCATCTTTCTGATTTGATGATAAGAAACTAACGCAAAATCGTCAAAAAATCACTGCAATGGAGAGAACTTTTATTGAAATTGTGTGTGTATTTCTATAGAAATACACTCCTTCGCAGAGATTTTTTAACAAATGCGCTGGTTGGGAATGTACTAATTAACTAAACTTTAATGTAGACAAACAAGGTAAATAGCTAAAAACGATAAAGGCAATAATGGGAAGATTTGAAAATAGATTAAAACTGATGAGTTTTACTAGCGACAAAAATCATGTGTCAAATTTTAAATATCAAAGTATGTATGTAGACCTACTTGAAGATTATAACATTCCCTTATGACTGCTTGCGATATTTATCCGATGCTACTGCCCTAGTGCACTTTCGGTTGGGTAAAGTCTTTTTGTTTCTCCTCCTTCGGCTATTAATACTCCTTGTTATGAACCATTTTGTGCTACGTTTATATGAACTGGGATCAATTTGCCAATTTTCATGAAGATTTATCCAGTGCGCAATTTCAAGGCGCCCATTTTCATTTTTTGGCACAAGTTGGGGAAAGATTAACAAATTCTTATAAATTAATGTGTCGTTAAGTTAGTCCACAGAAGGCCATCCAACCCGTAAACACTGGGACAATTGTTAAATTCAGTACATTAGGGAGAGACATATTGTCCAACAGGGCCCCAGTTCAAGCTTCGTTTTTGTTTGCAAATGTTTGCAATTTAAAACCTTCGATGAAACCTGCGTTCCTTCATCAGAATTTAGCTAAAGGCTGAAATACACGATCATTTGAAGATGATAAATGACAAATGATAAGTTTTTAAAAAAATGATAAGAACAATCAATCGATATTACAACTAAATTTATAAAAATTTTATGGTAAAAGAGTTCTATTCAATCATGGACTGAATTCCAGCTAAAGTTAAATTGGCTTCAACAATTCGAATTTTATCTACAGGGGCTAACTATGCAAATTTGCAACATTCTACAAAAACTGCCCAAAATTTATAAATTGATAGATGCTAACTTTACCAACGTGTTATTCACTACACTTTACTATGCGGAATTATCACTCTTCAGAGCTACAAAAATACCATGCGAGAAAACCTTATTAATTTGTGTATGTGAGTTTTCCAGGTAAGGTTTTCGTCAAAATAAACCCAAAGAATCTTTATCGCGTCCAAACGTTTAATAGTTTGGTTGTTGTGACGAATCTGACATGAATTTAAGTTGGTTAAATCATGTTTTTTACTGAGCTTCGAAGGATGAGAAAAGCATAAACTTTGTTTTCTCATCGTTGAAAATCAAGTTGTTATTCAATGACCATTCTGATACCTTCTTCAGATATGATTCAAGCATTGGCATGCATTTCTCGTCTTTTAGTTTGCTCTTTTGATATAAAGTTGAATCATCAGAGTATTGTAGAGAGTTACAAGATAAGTCTTTCACAAGGTCGATAATATACAAGTTGAAGAGGACATGACCCAGTATACTGCCCTGGGAAACACCAAAGTTGTTAGGTTGGTCGTTGGAAGATTTATCATCAACTTGAACATATTGCCTTCGATTTGAAATATAGCTTTGAATCAGTTTCAGTGATTGAATAGAAAAATCCATTTGGTGTTATTTGTGTATAAGTGTACTAGGATTGATTGTATCAAAGGCCTTGGAAATATAGCCAAGGTTATTTCACTTGAGTTCATTGCAACTTTTATATCATCTCTAAGTTTTAGTAGGAGAGTGTTCGTGGAATGTCCTTTCCTGAAACCGGAATGCGTTACGTTGTAAGTTGATTTTGTTTCAATAAAGTCGCAAAGCTGCGATAAGATGACGCGCTCGAACACTTTCGAGAGAATACAGAGGATAGATATAGGGTTGGTATTCTGTTACACTCTTTGGATTATCTGTTTTTGTTTTTTTTTGGTTTTATTTTCATAAAGATTAGCGCTTCCTATGCATAAAGCGACTTTTTCATTTTGATTTAATAAATCACTGAAAGGTAAGCCAATAAATAACATCGTGTTGATAAAGCCAAGATGAACAAAAGACAACTTCGTAGCCATTCCTCTAAAAGCAAACTGAACTCCATAAACAGTGACGTCACAGAGATTTCGGAACTAAAATCAATTCCCGAGTTTTTTCATCAAATTTGTATTAATTTATTTATTTCAATATTGTACCTGTTATCCGTCCGTAGAAAAGGCAAGGGGTCTAAGCACCAAGTTGTATTACAGCAGTATGTTAATTTCGTATTTACTGGCCTTCTGCTTTGTGTTTGTTTGTGTATGCCCGCGTGTTTGTTGATTTTCCCATCCTTTCAACTCCCAGTATTAAAGGCAAAGATTGTCGCGGTTTAATACAATGTGTGTTTTTAATTGTTTTGGATGTCTTTTTGTTTATCCACCTGCGAAGTGTTACATGAGATTATATGTATTCAATATAAACTTATCATTTTTCAACTGTCTTTCCGTTGTGTCCATATTACTATCGTGCCTTCGTGTTGTTGATCTTCAGTGATCTTTGCAACATCGAGTTTTTCAGGATGAATAAAATATTCATTGTTGCCATTTTGGCGATGGCTTTAGTTTTCACAATTGTGAAAGGCGTTCCCGCCGTACCTGGTGGTGACATTGGAGGTACCGACGCCGCAAGAGAATCCGAGGTAGGCCTTCTTTATAGGAAGCAAGGAGTTCACCTTCCACCTTCATTCGTTTCTAAATCTTTTTCGTTTGATGGTTTATCTGCAGACGGTTATGTGGTGAAGATAATATGAAAGAAAGTATTCGTTGTGACTGTTTTGAAGGTTTTACCCAATGGGGAAATTTGTTGAAAAATCACTGCGAAGGAGACCATTTCTGTAGAAATATACATACCATTTCCACAAAAATGCTCTTCATCGCAGTGACATTTTGAGCATTTTGGGGTACTGCGTCGATACTGTGCTAAACATACCACTTTTTTGAGACTTGCATAATTCGGAGATTAGGGCATTTTTCTCTTTTGATGACGTATAAGGGAAATTAAGATAATTCTGGAACCTTGGATAGTTCGAATCTGGGATAACTTGAACTGTTAAAAGATAACCGCACTGTTTTTGAGGTAACTCAATCTCATGAACGTTCCCTATAATTCCATAATTCGAACAATATTCGGACAATATTCGGACAATATTCGATGGACTCTTAAAGGTTTAACTTACCGATATGCAATCGAATCTTTATTATTGGAACCTCTATAACTGTCTCAAACTCATTCGAACGAATTTTATGGTTCGTTCACTTATTATAACTTTGTAACTTCTGTATTTCGAACGTTAATCGAATGTCTTTTTCGGCCCCTTCTTCTTCATAGAAACTTAATAAAACACATCATTGAAGATTTCCTGATGTTTGAAAGCTTTTTCTCTTTGTTTTAGTGTCGAGGTGAAGAAATGGCCTGCCGGGAGAACGGTGGTGAAATCGGCGAGTGCAAAAACGGTTACAATGTTTGCATTGGACCTGCTGCTACTGGCACAGCTTAAGAAAGTCAAAATTCCGTCGAAATTTATTTCTTTTTCATTTCATAGTGTAAACAGTACTTGATTTTTTTTAGTAATATATCCAGAGCTTAAAAAACCAAATCTTCACTATTCCTCATGATGCTACACATGAAATAGCTCGAGCGTCAACCTCGTACCCAGGTTTCTTGCCTTATAAAATATCAAAAGAGCAAGTAAACCTGAGTACGAGGTTGGGCGTGCGTGTGAAATGCTGGGGAGCGGGAAAGAAAACGGCACTCTATGAAGTTTTTAATGCAAAACACTTTGTTCACCTTAAAACTCGTCATTTTTTCCGTGCATATGCGCAGAACACGTTTTTTCCACAATCAAAGTTTGAATCAAATAAACGTATGCAATGCAACAAGAGCGCCTGAAGCCGTTATGGTTCGCGCACATTCAGACATCAGTTTCCTCAGTGTATCAAATGCCGATAACCACCCAAAAATTATTTGCAAAAATACGCCCAACGAGCTAAGCTAAGGGGAATCACGATACTCCTCGCGGGCGCAAATAAGGGGCGGAGCATGAAAACGCTCGGGTTGCATATAAGCATATGGTTTCCAAAACAGATGATATATATTTACAAAAGTAATATAAATACAATTTAAATAATGACTAAGTTGACACGACGGAGTCAAAGAACGATAGGACGGCATTAAAATATCCGACAAATAAAACGATAGCCACGGCGTAGTTCACCGGCACGTCTGATACGTGAGCACTTCGTCCTTCCGTCGTCTTTTGAAATCACCCTAATCTATGCAAATACTTTTACGCTATATATTTTGAAAGTACAATAAAAATACGTGAATAAAATTTATAAAGAAACGAATGCTACCGTCCATTCCATCTAAAAGAACATCTCAGACCGCCATTTTGATCCCGTGTGAACAGACTCACCGATCAATTTTTACGCCGAGATAATTTTTTCATGTTATGACGTCAGAAAGCACTGTAGAACTCCTCAGTTATAATTACCAAAGATGTCGTTGTTGTACTCACGGCTATTGTTATAGCTAGTAGGAGAAATGTTCTGTGCAGTACTATCAAAAACACACAAAAAAACTAGACCTATGCACAGCAATGTCTTGAAACATATATATACATACTTTCTCCGCAAATAACTGAAAAAAACCGACGAATTCATCATTTTGAATTCGTTGTGCGGTGCACAGAAACAAATTTGCATTGTAAGTCCGAAAAAATTTATTTGACGGCAATAAGCGGGGTTTCATCGGTGACGGTAAATAACGGCTTTTTCTGGATGTCGCCAGAGTTGACGGAAAATACTGTGTCAAATCCATGTTTCTAAAAAACAAACAAACAAAAAAACAAATCAACACAAGAACTGCAAGAAGACTCGTATACCCAGCTAAATCTATGGTGCAAACCTTGTTAAACTTATTTAGGTCAATAAGGCCAAGGATATGACTGGTTCCTTAAGACGGATTTACGAAGATTTTAGTACGATTATTTTAAGATTGATATTTTGGTCCTTGGATGGTCTGGTTTCAAATGCCTTTTTAATTAGGCCTAAGCTGTCACATTACGTGATGTCATAGTTTTGGGCAAGGTGAAAAATAAAACGGATCAAATTGCAAATACTTTTCTACGATTTGAAAGAACATCAATATTAGGTCAATGAAATATTAGCAACCCAAATCTGAAATACTTCCCTAGATATTGGGCAAAAGTGGTAAAAAATGACGTCAAACTAAAAAAACATTTTTTTTAAACAGTAGCGAATTTTCAGGGTAAAAACCAATTATATAAAAAAAATTAATTAATTCAATAAAATTGTAACAGATCCTGTGCGAATACGCGATGAATAAGCAATGGATGGGTCTAGAAGGAAAGCAATCCAATTCAGTCGATTCAGGTCATTCCGGTCTTATTTTTCCAAATCAAAAAAGAAAATGTGATTGAATGAGGCAAAAGAAAACTACCTTGCTTAATAATTTTTCACGAGACAAAAAAAGTTTAGTTAAATAAATTTTTTGAGTTTCTTTAAGCTAGCAAATTCTAATTGGGTATTGTTGGGTATTTATTTTATCGGCTATCCGAAAAACCAGCAGTTTTACCTTGTACACGTCTTTATGCTCTAACTCAGCATCATCACAGGATGTACAGCACACCCAGCTTATGCAGAGTAAGACCAAGAACATGACCGTTACAACGTGGATGTACGGAATGCCGGATCTTTTCTCAACACAGCTAAGCCATTGTGAACTACGGTCATATGCTTTTTTCATGTATGTAGAAAAACCATCTACAGAGGAAAGTAAGGCACACAATGTGTCATATATGCTCTAAAGTAAAATTCTTCTTGCTTAGTTTAACAAATGACGCACGGATGAACATTTCCAAGTGTGCAAAATCGTCAAAAAGCCACTGCAACGAAGAACATTTTTATTGAAGTAATGTGTATATTTCTATAGAAATGCACTTCTTCGCAGAGGTTTTAAAACAAACTTGGTTTGGTTGCAAACAAACAAGGGTCATATAAAATCAACTTCATTTCTACCTAACCAAGTTTTGTTAAGCCTAACATGTTTCTCAATCACAAACTGTTTCCCAATTTCAATACTTAAGGGAACTTTGTTATAAGGTAACGGGTCCTGAAAATGTTCCGTAAATTTCACTCTCAGGGATTTTATTTTCTCCAATGCACATAAACCAAAAAATGATATCGGCAGGAGTGAGGATAGTCGTAAACATTTCAAATCAAAATCCCTGATTTTTCCTAAGAATCTTAGAGATCTCCTAGATCATAGCAACCAACCGAAACTGGATAACAGCACAGGTTCAAACCAAAAATATTGACTTAAAACAAAAACAAAACAATATAACGGACACTAAAGTGAAGTTTCAAAGTAGCAACTTACTTTTGTTATCAGTGTTTCTATTGGTCTGTTCTTCATACAGTGATGGGGAAACCTATGTAATCAATAGTACTGCAATGATAAAAGGATCTGTTTCAATTTAATTACAAATTAATATAGCAAGCAACCCTATATGCTTATGAGGATGGCCACACGATTGATGATAATGTTAAAATGTAAAATGCTTAAAACTTTGACTAAAGACAACACTTCCGAAATTGAAAAAAAAAGTACTCAGAGTGATTGTGTGAGACAGCTGGTCATAAAAAATGCTGAAATCAATCTACTAAAACATCAGCAGTAATGATTGAGAGGTCGCTTTTAAGATCTTAAAAAAAAGATGTCTTGCATGTTATTCACTAGCCTGTATGGTTTACCTGAATTCTCACGAAGAGGTCGCCATCCCTGTTTGTACCGGTCAAGTATGATGATTGCATATAGGATGAAGCATCGTCAAACATACTGATGCACAATCTTTTCATCACGATGACAGGTTCCATGAGTTGAACATGCCACTGTAGATTAAAATCGGACTGTTTTTCCTGTTCTTGAGCCTAAAGGATGCCAACACGTTAGTGTCAAACACTATTCCTACGTTATGACATATTTGTTTACCACAATTAAATCTGTCATGACATTCACTGTTACTTTTGATTAATTTAATAAAACAATGAAATAATAAAAGAATAAAAGAATAAGAAGCACAAACAGTATTCCGATAACAATTTATTTCGAAAGTGACTATCAATACATTTCTTTTTTTACCAAGCTCAACTTTTCTTTTCTGTTCTATTCAATGGGCACCTCGAGGGGAGGGGTCATTGACCCCAAAACATCCGAACACTTCATTGGGGAAAGGGCCGGTAGAATTTTGTGTTCTTCCGGAGGGAGACTTGGACCTAGGACCTTGAGCACGTTATGTCACTGCTGTTTTTAATTTCATAATTTCAAAGGTATTTCTTTAAAAAGAATTTTCATTGATTTCTTAATCATCAGAATATAAAATACATAGATAGATAGACATAAGAAAATAAATCATGAAAAATACAATCAATTGCCCTTGGAGAATGGAAATAGTGTTAATCAAAGCAACTATTATGACATTATATCATTCATTATCATAATTGCCACAGGTGTTTGTGCCAGTATCAGTGATTTCAAGTGGAAGAAATCAGTTAATCAGAATTCAAATCTCATGTTAATCACTTTAATGAATGCGAAACTTGTATTAATTAGAATGTAAAGCTACCTCCAATCCATTTGATGGTACAGGAGATTTGCAACCAACTTGACATGCAAATTGTTGGTCATGTTGCATGTACATGAAGTTACAATCTAAAAGACAAAATGAATTAAAACCTTTTAAAACAACATCGTCTGTAAACAAACAGCATTCAGCCGAGAAACATTTTCAAGTTCGAGCATCACATATGGGTTGTTGAACAGGGTTGGCAACAGAAAGTAAATTTCTATTTCAAGGTCATTCAAGGTCATTTTTTAGTAATTTTCAAGGTCAAGGGCAAAACATCTAATAATTCAAACAACTTCACTGACACAAAACAGTAATTGTCAAGGGAGAATAGCCCAATAATCAACAGTAACGCTCCCTTCTATATTAACTGTAAAAACAATAAATCTGCAACATCGAAGATAATGATAATGCTTTATTTTAGGGCATATCCATATGTTACAATGGTTCTTCATCCTAATTACAAAATAGTAATTTCCACATTAACGATGTAGTGTGATACTTAACCATATCTAACATCTATCAATCTCTATCAACCTTGTACCCAAAAGGATGTCTAAAAATACGAACTATTGCCAAAATTGTTTCCCTCTGACAGCAGAAAAATAAATAAAAAGCAATTACAGCTTCCTATTACAGGGAGTAGCACAGGCCAAAAACCAAAATCTTGGCACCCAAATTCAAACTTCACTTTTTTGTGTTTGAATTTTATTTATTCAATGAATCATGAGTATAAAAGTTTCTCTTATTACATGAAACGATCATTTTTTTCTTAACCCACATGATCAGAATGCAGAGACTGGATGTGTAACAAAAGAAGTCTCTCAAGACACGCTCTATTTAAAAATACACAATAAGAGCTAAAAATACGCAAGTATCTATTCTGTCCCTTTATCATGCATGCCCTATTCCTTCAGTACGAAAATAAATACATGTGAAAAACGCTGACTATTAAGCTGCACGAAAATTAATTATGTGTAATAAGAGGATAAATAGAAACATGAACATAACTTTGAGCTGTGTTAGGCCAATATAGTGCCCTAGATCGTAAATCTAAAGCGCCCACCATCCAGACCCCCCCAGATAGTTGCCATGGTTCGTCAAGCAATAGTCTTAAACCTTGCTAGGACATTCAGTTTATTTTCTGTGAGAAAAACCATTTCTCCCTGACAAACAAAAAAGAGATGACATTGCCTCCTAGATTCCAAATTGTCACGGAAGTCTTTCCATTTTTCAAATTTTCTGCTTTTCTTTCAGTGTTCAATAGAAGAAAGAAATTGGTTCTTGTTAGTGGCAAAGCTCTCAATTTAGAGTATACTCTTTTAAACATTTTTATTCAATCTTATATGATAAAATGGAGCTTATTATAACTATTATTGCCAAAGCAACAGCGAAACAAAATATAGCCCTCCGACACTACTGAAAAAAGTATGCACCACCAGAATTTTTGGAATCTGTTTAACTTATTAGGACAACGAAATGCTACACAGAAGAAACATTTGATTGTGAGTTTGTCCACATTTATACATATTGTTACAATGACAGTAACTTGTATACTCACTGCAGAGTTAAAAGGAGTAACTGTGAAAACAATTTACGGAAAAAAAATCACAAATGAGAAAAATGTCCACATTTTCAAGGTCATTGAATGACTTTTCAAGGTTATTCAAGGTCCTCAAGCTCACTTTTTTAAATTCAAGGCTTTTCAAGACTTTTCAAGGCTTTTCAAGGTCCGCTGGCAAACCTGTTGAAAAACAATCCTGAAGAGATAATAATTAAAAGCATGGCAGAGTACAAATGGTAAGAGTTAGCAGAGACGTAAATTCTTTACATTAGAGGTCCGCAGTTGAGTTTCAAAAATATGGCTACAATTAGCTGAACGTATGATCCAGGGGTTGATTTAGGTCCAATCTTGACATCGGTATACTGATTTTGGGGATATCACATTTGGGCGCCCAAATTTGTTACTATTTGTGCAAAAAATAACAGAAATACTTTAGAATGCTTCTCTTGCTTATTTCTTAATAATTTAATGAAAACATAACAGGGCCATTCTCTCTGAAAAATCTAGAAGCAAAACTTTCCAAATTTTGTGTGAATGGCTGCATGAGACAGCATTTTAAAATTAGATTTGCACTATTGTACGTTTCAGCCATAAAATTTTTACATGCAAATACATACTTGAATGAGGGGGATTTTTTTATGGTCTTTTGCAGCCAAAACAAAAATCCAGAATAACTTATCCATGACCATTGACCATTTACTGTGTAAAGTTTACATGCAACTTACCTGAAAAACATGTTTGTTCTCGAAAAGGTACAAAACCAGTTGTTAAATGAGAAATAAATGATAAACGACATCCTGTAGAGCAGGCTTGGTACTCTGCCACCTAAAAATAAGTACAAATCTGTGAGTATAAAACATCATTCCAAATTTCATCATGCCTAAATTCAATGTTTATGCAGTTAGGATCAACAAATTCAGAAAATCAACAATACCAAAATAACATCATAGTCAGGATGTTTTTTATGCTATTTTCTGTTGGGTTTATTTGATTGTAACAGCTTTAATTTATAGGCATTTCTTTTTATATACATGCTTTTTTATAAGAACCAGTAAAATCTGACCTGAGGCTGACTGTTCTTATTTTTGGAGCCTTTTTCAGCCTGAATTGTTCTTATTTTGTTCTTTGTTTTAACAACACAGTTTCAAATTTCAGCCTCATTTTTCTCTTCTTATTTATGGAACTTCCAGTAAAATAGAAATATTTTTTAAAAACAACTGGTAAAAAGTATGGTTGCTGTTCGGTAATGACCCATTCGCACATTTATTGGAGGTGAAAAAAAAACAGTAAACTTCTAAACCATTTACCAGTGAGAGAATTCACATCATGAACTGTTCTTATTTTCCAAGAAAATTCAGGCTCAGGCTGTTGTTAATTTTTGGAACAATGATTAGAGCCTCGGGTTGTTCTTATTTTGTTCTTATTTTTTGGCCAAGTCTGAGGCTCGTGTTCTTATAAAATTGTTCATATAAAAAAAAGCGTGTACATGATTTGGGATTATTTTATAATTTCACTTTTATCCTGCATCATAACTTCTTATGAAATAAGCTGAATGATTAAAGATTAAAGATTATGGCTCTGACACAACAGGTAGGAAGTTATTTGAGGAATTGTTTCTCATTTCTCATGGTAGAGGTGTGACTACATTTTTAACCCCAATGGACGTTCTTAATTTTATATTTTGTTTATATAATTATTTAATATTTTTCAGCCCTCTGAATTAAGAAAAAAGACTGACCGCAAAAAAGTCCCGTCGTATTTGAAAATTGCGACGACAGATCATTATTTACGACAGCAAAAAATGCCATCGAGTAAGATGTTAACGATGACAAAACTTGATTGGTTTATTCCAGTAAAAATAACGTGGTGTAGAATGATGGGTAATAAAACAGAAACTTAATATATAAATCAAGTGTTATCTTGAACAATAAGTTACAAAATATGTTTGTTCATCTTATTCACATCTTATAAATCGAATAGGTGACGTAAACAAATGTTCTATGAAAAGAAAATGTTTGAGAATAAAAGGAATATGTCAGGGGAATTCCCATGAATTGCCAAAATCATCCATGTGTTAGATACAACTCGCCATTGTTTTGCTATTAATTGTTTTGCCAGTTTCTCTTGGGTTTTCCTCTCAAGAAACGAAATGAAATGTTCATTAGATGGCACCAGTTGTCAAAGAAAAAGAAATGAAAGATTTTTTTTTCATCACGCAAGCAAACCAGACAATCTCACGTCATTGAGAAAATAAAAGAAATGAAAGGACTTATTAAAGTATTAATTATTCAATGTTCGCATCCAAAAAACTCTGTCGGCAAAATTTTGCGGTCGTAATTTTGATTTACGACAGCTTCACGACAGCAAAAGCTGAATGCCGTCGTAAATTCAGAGGGCTGATTTTTATTTTATTTTTATTTAATCTATAAACTGGACGTTGTTAATAGCAATATGTATATTGAAAAAACCTATCCTGTATAAAGATTGTTAATAATAATAATTATAGCGGAGGATGTTTTTTTTAAAAAAAAATGTTTTACTTCAGACTAACAGTGAATATTCTGTCATACAGTTTTGGAGAAAAAAACAAACTATTTTTAAGGGAATTTTGACAAGCAAAGATTATTTTTTAGATTTAAGTTACGAAATAGAAACAAAAGAAATCTTCAGAAACAGAATTTAATCATAAACAGTCAGGGAAAACAGCTAAATGTGGCAATGCGGTATAAATTCAATGTTTCTTTTAGATTCAGTCCTGGTAAACCGATTTCGACCCAATTATCTTTCTTAAAGGATTAGCGAGGCATATTCAGAATGTATTTATCGGGCCCACATGCCAGGTTAGGCAATCCGATTTGATTGTTGGCTGTTTTTAGCACGTGTTTGTTATTATATTTCTTTTCTTCATACTTCCTTATAGTATCTGGCTGCTGAAAAATTAAAATAAAACTGATGTGAATAACAGTTCAATCAGGGATATCAAATTAAAGGGATCCTGTGATGAAAAATTATTTTTTGGGACATGATAGAGCTCAAACAGTTGATTAACAAGTCTTTTTACAGTTTTTGAAAATTTCCTCTCGTTTCGCTGATATTTCAATTTAAAAATATCAAATTATGCAATGCACAATTATGATGTATCTAATAGGAGAATATGCTGTTGATGTGTGTAACTTTTGAACTACATATTCTTTAGCTCATACTTATCATTATCATTTCACTTAGAATTCTTGATCTATTTACTTAAGTACAAAGATGTAATATTCATTAACAGCAATGAGAAATTTTAACTACTCACTTATTGTATCATAATTATACATTGAATAAATCAAATCTAAGATCTTGTTGAAATTGAGATATTTCGAAAACAACAAAGAATTATAAACTGTAAAAAGACTTAATTTTTCATCGCAGGATCCCTTTAACCAGGATCGTCCTCATCATGGTGGCAATGGATGCCGCAATTGCGGTATAGACCCCGCATTTACGGGATCCCGTGTTTAGCTGTTCTCCCCGACTGATATATAAATAAGATAAGCAGTGGATTGGCACATGTATTGAACATCAAAACAGTTTTTTTCCTGAAAATCAATGTAAAACATACTTCTTTACCTTTTTAAAGCCCATATGTTTCTTATAACATTAATAAAACTACTTGAGAGTACATCAAAAAAATACAAAAGAGGCATTATTTTTACCTTATCAGACGTATGGAGAGGATAAGAATTTTGGCAATGTTTATCACATTCTTCAAAAGAACCAGAAATAACAGAGATAATTGTAAACAAATGGATTAGTAATAGTAACA
Organism: Turritopsis dohrnii; assembly: GCA_027922465.2. Lineage (NCBI taxonomy): Eukaryota > Metazoa > Cnidaria > Hydrozoa > Anthoathecata > Oceaniidae > Turritopsis > Turritopsis dohrnii. The sequence goes on from BQMF02000417.1 coordinate 25,960, forward strand.
TTGCTCCAGGATCTGATCAGTTAATATTGACTTTCTATTCACAACTCCTATTCAGGACAATCCGAATCTTTTTCTTCCTGAGTTTATAATTTTATCAACATATCCCAGAACACCCCTTTGAACTGAAGATTCCACGGTATCGACGAATGTGGGTGTGCGAGTCACTCAGTCAATCTCTTTACTCGGCTCACGTGAATTCTATGGTTCGAACAGCATGATCCCGAAAGACATGTGGTTAATTTTTTTTCTCCAGGAAAAATCTTCAGGTCGAGACATATGCTCATTTATGAAATCAAGCCATTTGACTAACAGTAGGGCAAGTAATTTTGTGGTAGTTTTGAATTTTGAAAGTTGCAATATATTTAGGACTCTTAGTTTCGATTTCGTGTGTTTAATAGGGGAATTGAAAATGGTTTACTTGATGCACAAATTTGGGGGACGATGATATATATTTTTTTTGAGGGGGGGGGGGGGGGGGGGGGGGGGGGGGGGGGGCAAAGTGGTGGTTAACCTTGGATTTAAAGGATTGCAGATCGTACTCAGCGCAGGAAAACACATTATACATTATGCATTCCTTCTGCGTCTTTAACGTGTTATTGTATTGCTATTATTTAGTACGTTATCTGAAAATGACATAAAAGTTAATGATCTGAAATTCTTATGAAACCACTTCTACAGTGTATGAATGAGTTTGAAAGACTTGTGGACAGCATTCCTTACGAACACCAATCAAAACATATTCCAACTGTATGTAAGTAAATTAAAAAAGACAGCACACATCCCATACTGTCAACCAAGCTATAATAACACATACTTTTGAATTGGAGATCAGTAATTTTATTTCGACACTTGAAACATGCTTTAGAATTTATTTAAATTTTAAAGATTTCTTTTAAAATAGTTTCTTACTAGTAACCCGTGTAAAAATTTTTTACAGGTTTTAATCGATGTGAGCTGAACAGAGAGAAAGGCTTAGTATAATGAATTTTATTATGATAAAGATAAAGTTTGGAATGTAGAATGTTTAGAATGTAGTATCCCGTGTAGAATATTTTTTACGGGTTTTAATTCATCAAAAATAAAAATACGCACTGTGCATCCGCTTTTTTCACTCTGTAAAATAAATTGTATCGATTGAAGATGCAATGCAATGGTTCCCCGTGATGAAAATATCTAACGTCAATACGAAAAAAACCACTTCTTACCCTTTTAATAAAAAAACTCTGGGTATTCCAGCTAAAGCATTTTTAGTTCACTATCAACACTTGAGTTCTGAACAGAAAATCTTTTTAATCGGAAGATCTGAAACACATCCAAATATTCATAATACATCTTTCAGGATTCGATATATGCAGAAGTAAAATTACAGGAAAACAACAAAAAGATTGAAATCGCTGTAACTGTTCATGGAATCCTTACCCCAACGTAAATAAAAGCCAAACGCGTAAGTGTCAAAATATGAATGTAAACAATTTTATACCTTCAAGCGATTTTCTTTGCACAAACCCAGATATTCATGATATTCATTTCTTCGATCGTTTATGTATTGTTTTTATGTATCTGGCCTAAAGGAAAAGTAATAATGAAGAAACCATGCTATAAGAAAAACAAATCAAAAAAGTTCAGAAGGGGACTTACCCTAAAAACATTAAGAAATTTATAAGACAAAAGTGCAGGGAAGTCATACAAAAGAAGTATATTATACAAACTATTTCATATATCACAAGAAGAAAAAATGTGCCTAAATGATTTTGATACTTATGTAATTGTAGAAACTGGCATGAAATTACTGCTATAATCGAATTATGTAAGACAAAAAAATTTGATTTACCTGAAAATTAGAAAAAAACAGGATATATTATTGAAAACTGACAAAAAAACAGGGAAACAGGAAAAAAAACCTAAAAAACAGGAAAAAACAGGAAAACTGGCTCTGTATGAACCCTGTTCTTTTACAGGTAGAACTTCAAATAGAAACTGTTACCTGCTATTATTTATTTATAATATATAGGTGTAAGCAAATATGAAATACTCTCCTTAATCAATATGTCACCTGACAATAAAATATTTTTACTCAATATTTTTCATTCTACTTGCTGCATAATTTCTTTCATTTGAAGTAGTGTCATAAACTGGTGAAACCTTAAGTTAGTAAGAAAGTATCCAACACCTGTAGTTGTTGAGGTCTATGTAAACACTTTTTAAACAAATATATATACATAAAACAAAAAATACTTCAGCATCCTAAAAGATACTCAACATAGATTCAATATAAAAGATACTCAATATAGATTCTACATAAACAAAGTACTAAAATAAAAAGTTTCAAGAAATCCTATAATAACGGGAAAAACAAAATATCAGCATAGTTGGCAGACAAGCTATCAATTGGTTTTTCTTCTGTTTTTTGGATTTCTGCGAAAGCAAGAAATACCTTAAAACCGGCTCTGTTCTTCTTCTTCTTACTGTCCAAACATAGCGGTTTTTTGAAATCTCGTGCAAATGTTTACACGAAGCCAAAGTCACGCATTTCAGTCGAAGAAACTCACAACAAAGAACCAACCAAAAGGATTCCAAAGGATCTTTAGTCAGTATAATTAAAGAAGATGCACATTACCAAAACTGAAAATGAAGAATAAAATCTGTAGCAGTAGTTTATTATTATCTTATATTATATCATTATGATTCAATGGTGATTTTTCGTTTCGTTTTATAAACAGAATGAAAAAGGTATGTTTTGTTTTTGAGATTAATGCCTGAGATTTCTTCTAAAAAAAGATCATTGTTTGTTTCAAATGTGGGCTGTAATGCTCTTTAAGCTCTGGATACGTACAGCTCAGCTTAAGTTCCACCTCAGCTCTAAATGTCTGTCTACTCAGCATCACTTTATCTTTAATGTTTCACTCTAGCTATTTTAAGCTTATGTGCTTGTATAATGCTTTGAAATGCAGTATTGTTTTTTGTCGGTGATCAGTAGTTTTTAGGTTACCAATGTCTCTAATTATGGACAGCCTTCCTAATTTTGATATATAATTAATTCGAAACACTACACATCCTGTAAAAAACATTCAACTTTCAGTTTTGGATCATGTATTTTTCATGATCAACATTTTTGTTTACTTTTTTGTTTACAATTAGTCCATTCGTAATTAGGAAGATTGATAGCAATTCATTAATGTTTGAAGTATGTATATGATATACTTACGTAATTACTTTGAAATCAGAAATGATCAATGTATACACTTAAAGGAGAATTAACGTCAAAATTATGTGATGTTTTTTTCTTAATGAATCGTTTTTAAATTGTGGAAAACGACTTTTTACAAAGTTTCATTCATTTTACACAATTCTTTCGTTAGTTATTCAAGTTTGAAGTTTAATCAAAACTCAAAAATATGACGTCACAGTTGCACTTGCATATCCAGCTGTAGTTTTTACGAATCACGTAGTGAAGACAACTCGTGATGAGAGAATATATTTTCGTTTTCCTGATCTTGTCAAAGAACAACAGAAAGTATAAATATGGCTTAACAACATCGGCACTGGGTTTACTGTTACATCTTTTCGATTTTGAAAAGATAAAGTAGTTTTCAGCGATCATTTTCATGAAGACTGTTTCGAAGCTGATAACAAGGCAAACATGCTAGGTTATATGTCGAAGAAAAGAACATTGAAAGCTGGTGCAGTACCAACAATTTTCCAACATATAGTATTCAACATGATAAATATGAATGGAGAAAACCGTGAGCTCTAAAAAACTTTCAAGAGGTGCAAGGAAGTGATCAAAAAAGTGTTTTTATAATTAAATTTCCGTAAATGCTCTCTTTATGCATTTTTCTAAAACAAGGCATGGTTTACTCTAGTATTTTTCAATTTTCCTAAAGAACCTTTTAAAAAATAACAAAAAAAGACACGGTAATGTGTTCAGAGACTTGCGCATTCTTAACAGATGTTCCTTGAGATTTTGCTTCCTATCTGACCTGGTTTCTTTTATTTTGAAAATTTCTAAAAGTATTATCCGCATTCTTGGAATTGCTATTACATCTATCTAGTAGAAACCACGCCTTGCATACATATGTAATGAAGTTATAATGTTCATTGAAAAGTAAAAATTCTTCAAATCTACTATCAACACATTTTTCTTATGAGAAAAGAAACTTACTTTGCCGTCATTCTTTTTTTACTTTGGAATGATTATTTTTCTATCTACGATATCTAATAAATGACGTTTCAAGCACGGATTTATTCAATAACAAAACGTTAAAATCTGAAGAATCATGTCGCCACTCATGATTTTCTTTTATCATGAATGGTTCTGACTTTGTATTTGAAGAAATTCTAGTGCAACTGTGACGTCACAGTGAATTTTTTTAATCCTTTATTATAAGCAAAATATGGTATTTTCTAAAATTTTATTATTAACCCTTTATTTAAATACACATAACGAACAATTTCAGCCAAAGTTGTATTTTTGACGTTAATTCTCCTTTAACATTATTCTGTATACTTAAGTGCAAAATGAAGTAAGTATTTTTCATTCAGATGTAAATAAATATAATGATCTGGCGGTATATATAAATTTAAAGTGTAGTGTCAATAAAGTTTTTGTAGAGTTAATTATGCTTTTATGAAGCACGTACGTACACTTATAATAATATAATATTCTACTGTAGTGTGATCATTCTTTTCTAACTAAAAAGTTGTAAATTAAGAAGTTTTCAAGAGTCAAAGAGCTATGTGTTCGTATTATAGAAAAATGTTTAAATTTTTAAGCCTTTCTAGATACAAAAGATTTTTTTTTTGTTTCTTGTTTGGGTGGTCGTAATACTTTAACACCGTTTGTATTTGCAACATTGGGTATTCTGTTTGTATGTAATTAAGAAGATTGGAAGTATATACATATCAAATGTTTAAAGCATATTATGTGATTTTTATACGTAATCACTGTGATATCAGAAAATATCAATATAAAACTTTATGGTATTTTGTATACCCAAAATAAACAATGTTTCATGCCATTCAGATGTACTTAATATATAAATATACGCAATAAAGTTTTACAATAGTATCAATTACACTTTCGGCATGCCTTGTAAAGATCATTCAACCTTTTTTCGAATTTCTAAAAGAATTTTTATAAACTTTTCTTCTATTGTGTTAGATTAAATTAGCTCATTTTGGGTTGATTGCTATGCCACACATTTCTTTTATATGTAGTTTGTGTATTGTTTATGTAATTATATATAAGAGTACTTTTTACATTTCTCACTCTCATTCAAACATTCAAAAGAGTAAACATATAATTTCAAATCATTTATTCATGAAAATTTTCACTGGTAGCACACTTTTGGACAGCTGTTTGAACACATTTAACTTCAAAATGTCAATAACAAAACTCATTTTACTTTGTGTGTCGCAATCCCCACCTGCTTTGTGCAGTATACACTGAGCAGCACTCAATGTTGTATTGTATTGTTCATTCAAAATCATTCAAGTTTCAAGAATATTATTGTTAGTCTACCATTTTCATACTTCAGCTGATTTTACAGAAATCCTTCTGCCCGTAAGGGCATCTTGTAATAATGCATTTAATATGATTTTCTTTGTTTTATTTTCAGAATCAGAAAAATGTTTGCTGCTCTTAAGAAGGGAGAAACAGTTTCTTTTCCCACAAGTACAAACGAGATAAAACCTCAAGGTCAGACAAATGGCTATGTAGAACAAGACAGAAAACCAAACTATGGTAATCAAGATAGGACGAACAATTTTGGACCTCAAGTGAAAGTCTTTAACATACCTGAAAATAGTGATAGGGTACGGATGACTTTTTTTATTTGTGTTTATTTTGTTGATTATTTTGTTTTTTTCATTTTTGTTTTAAGTGGTGGTAATAGGTAAGAATTTATTGATCCTAATAAAGTAACATGGGAAAACTCTCTATTGTTGTTATTGTATGGTTCTACTGTTTCTATTGAAAACAATTGCTTTTGTGGAAAATTGACCATACACTTGAATCAAGTATTGGGTTAAGTTACCTGGTGTGATTGGGCAATCATGAAAATTGTCTTCTGATCTTTTAGGATGAATTGAAAGATTTCTTCTCAGATGTTGGAGATGTCAAGTTTGTGAAGTTGCTTCCAGTTCGCGATGGTAAAACAACCACAATGGGGTAAGTGTATTAATGGCTGGTAGTGGTATCAACTCGCCTTGTGGTAGATGGCTTGCTTGCTGTTCAGGAGGTTGTGGTTTCCATCCCGACCGAGTCACACTAAACGGAATCACTCCTCTCTGTTTAACACTCTGCAAGAGAGTAGGAATGATGTCTGGGGTTGTCCTGTTGAGAAGTTCCTGTCATTGCAGCCTTCGTATCTCAAATGGGGGCTCTAGGACCTTTTTTCGCAGGACCCTCATTGATAATTGTTAAAATTATCTTAAGGTACTGAGCAGGCTATCAGTGGCAAATCCAGAGGGTTTTTGACAACATTGAACCGTTAAGGGAGCCCAAAAAATTTAAGTTAAGGGGCTTTTAAGGGTTTGTTTGCTGATTTAAAGTTTTAAAATGTACTTTTAAAGTTTTTTAACAAACGTATACAGAGATAAAAGCGATATCAAACATTATCTCTCTCCTTTGCAGTTCTGAAATATTGATAAAATGACAAAAAGAAACGGAAGTAAAAATAGAGAGTCGAGCACATTCAGGGGTTGATTTAGGTCAATCTCCACATCGGTATACCGTTTTTGGGGACATGAAATTTGGGCGCCCAAATTTGATACTAGTTGTGCAAAAAATAACAAAAGAAATAATTTAGAATGCTTCTTTTGCTTATTTCTTAATAATCTAACGAAAACATAACAGGTCATTCTCTCTGAAGACGTTAATATTCCTCATTCAGTGTCGATTTGTTTTCGTTAACCATCACGAAAAATAAGATGTTTCAAAGCATGATCTTTAAAAAATATACCGGAAATCCTTCTACTTTCCACCGCAATTAGGTTTGTCATGAGATGTTTGCAATCAGCCAACAGTGTGCAACCACTTTTTAACTTACGCAAGTTTCCGTTCGTGGAAATCCGGTTAAGCTTTCACTGTGTTATTGTAAAGGGAGCTGGAAACTAAGATGCTTTTTAATTTCATTGAATAACGCGAAAACGAATCTTGCTGGTACCACTTCCGTTTTCATATTCTTTCGTCAGGTGAACAAATGAATTCGTATAACGAAGGAAATTTCAAAATTACCTTAGCAACGGTGACCATTCTCCCTAGAACAGCGAAGAATTGCTTAAAAAACCTTATCCTTCGTTGTCAATTGAGCACCTAAACTAATATAATACGTTGAACATGTTTTAGTTCATATAAATAGTTGATATCGGCCCCTGCACCCCACAAAGGCTCTGCCCCAGACCCCCCAGGTGCAATGTACACACCTTCGGCATTTCAAAAAGGGCGTTCGCCCTTATGTTGCTATTACTACCGACGCCCAAAATAATTTTCTGGATCAACCCCTGACATTGTTTATTTTTGCTTGATGAAATTCGTAAATTTCAGGTGTTTGAAACTAAACCATGCATTCAGCATAAAACGTTATGCCCAAAAAACTTCAGGATTTGACACTGTCGTCTATGGTAAATAATTGGAAAAATAAAATAAATAATGGTGGTGGATAATGTTGATAATAATCATAAGAAAAAAGTGTGTCAGTAATTTTCTAAGTGAGGAGATATCCACAGCTGCTTGTTCCCAGACCATTTCTCAATGTTCTCTTTTTACTGACATTTTAATGACATTTTAAGCTTGGTTTCCAATAAAATTATTTTTGTTGCGCAACCATTTTGCAACATTTTGTTGTGCAACAAGTGTAGGAAATTGTTGCAGAGATAGGTGTTGTACAACATATTTTGTTGCACAGCATTCAGACTGTTGTGCAACAGTTCTGAAAAACGGTTGCACAACCGTTGTGCAACAAAAATAATTTTTTTGGAAACCAAGCTTTACAGTCAAGTTCTTTTATTGAGCACGTAAATCCACATAATGGGAGAAATGTTTATTCATGATTAGTATAACAGGCTTCGTCACGACAGCTACGCGATCGCGTTCCTGCGCGCTGTCGCGTAGCTAGAGCTATGCAATGGACGTGTTTTTTCACGTAGTTATGATTTAGCTTAACATGAAAAACTTTTTCTTGTTGTTTATTAGATTTTTGCGTAAGCAAGAAATCTATTAAAACCTTTCGTGTTCAATTGGTTCAATTTTCTTACTGTCAAAACTATACGTCCGCGGCGCTTGTTTATGTCTAATATGGAACCTCCTCAAAATGTCAATTCCTGTGAAAGAAAATGGCGTACATCCATTCTTAATTCAAAATTGTACCCATATCGCAAAATATCTTTTGAATTGTTGTGACAAATAATCAAACTTTCCAGAAACGTTAGAAAGTGTTATAATAATGTTTTTATGTTACTATTTCATTATAATTATACCAAGTGGGTATTATTTAAGTACAAAGTATGAACAAAAAATGTAGAAATCCTTATGCCTCTTAAGGCTCTTGTACAATATTTGCAATGTTGTTTTTCATAGTATGCGATCCTGTAACTAATGTATTCTAGCTACGGCTTTTATCCCGCGGTTAGACATTTCTTCATGGCGAAGCCTTTATAAAGTAGCAATTGCCATGATGTCAGCTTTTTTATCACTGGGAACCATTGTACCATTGCATTGCATCCTCAATCGACCGTAACATATATTTGTGAAAAACCCTGCGAACCAATTTTTTTTGGTTGCATAATGTAGGCGATGGGATTAGCAACAAAAATTGGTTCAAAACATCTTCAAAATCATTATATAATTCACTTTTCATTGAAGATTCATTGATTTAACTTCTCAATACAGGATTTGCACAAATTGTTCTTAAATTAAATTGTTCTGGAGGTTGAAAATTATCTGTAATTCAGAGAGGGATTACTTGAGAGAATAAATTAACTTTAAAAAAAATCTCAATGGAAAGGTGAGATTGATGAGATGTTCTGTATCATAAACGGTAAAATGAAAAAAGAATTTCTAACCTAGGTTGATGTTAATATAGCCTAATATAGTTCACAAAAAAAAAGGAATTGGCAACAGAAAGTGTACCTATGTTGTAGAGCTCGAAAAACTTATAAAAAAATATATCAGATCGGATATTGCTGATTAAACATTTTGATGTCGTCACAGACCTGTGCCCAAAACAAATTAGCCCCAAATTTTCCGTTACCCCATGGCCAATTTCGCAGACCCCAAGCAACCTCAATTGTCCCTATTGGTTACGCAGAAATATTTCCCCAAAAATGTTGTGTTCAATTTGGGTGTCAATGTAACAGGTTTAAACTGACGTCGCGCACAAGAAAAGAAATAATTTCACCAAAGCTCACATCTAACATTTTGTGTGACAGAGAATTGGCTATAGATGTAATAGGCAGCAGGATCTAATCTAGAATGGAAGGGCAGCATCCAGCAGAAGGAAAAAGGGCATATTATGAACATACAAAGGGCGCTTTTTTTAAGGAAAAGGGCAACCTGAGCTTTATTTTGGTGGGTTCAACCTGTGAACCCCCTATACAAGCGTGATTTTTTAAGTTTTTAAAGCAAAATAATTTTTAAAAAAAGAACGTAGAGGGCAGCGTCTGATCAACGGACGCTCTTTCGGCCTAGATTAGACTCTGGACAGGTATATATAGATATCAACCTCTTATTTCTTTGGCAACATTGAAGGAAAAGAGTGCACATCACTGTGTGTGTTTTTGAGCTAGCTTCACATATTTTTTAGCTTCGTTGAATTTACCTCTGAATCAGAAGTTCAAAAGGCTGTCGCTGAAAAGAATGATTCGACGTTCAATGGTTCCAGACTTCGTGTAGTGTCCAATGACAGTAATTCAAGTAATTCCCAGTCCAAGTAAGTTGAGTTCAGTCGGGTCTGAAAATGCATCAATGGCTTTTGGTGCACATCACATTGTTGTTGCAACTGGTGCATCCACATACCAGTTTTAAACCTCTTGTCTGATAGACCTTTGTTAATAGTTCATACTATGTTATGCGCAGTAACGTTTATTATGGTTTGTTATGGTTTGTTACCCATCAAATATGTCTAAGAAATGGTGGTCTACTCATGCTTAACAATTGAGACATTTATAAACGTTTATAACCCTTGAATATGGATTTTTTTTTGTGACAATGAGTTAAATTTGTGTGAGTGTACTCAAGGCAAATGAGGATAATATTCTTTATTGATCGTCGAAAGATCTAACAGCTGTATGTTAAGGTTAATAGTCAGATGATTTGAGATCGACTTTGTTAATGAAGGAAATAGTGAAATGTGGTTGACAATCCAACTTGTGAACCTTTCATAGTAAAAACAAACAGTAAACATGCGAAAATATTACTGCAATATAAAGATGTTGATGAATCTTTGGAATCATTACATTCGCTCATCAAGTGATATGGTGGGATTGTGTGTTACATTTTTTTATGAGCGCGTTAAAACTTAAGATCTGGCTGCTTTATCAAAATTGTGTACAGGGGGCTCAGTGTAAAGGGAAAATTCCTTAGTTGGAGATAAGTGGAACTAATTTTTGTAAACAAAATATTACTGTTTGGACATATCATGTGAGTGACCATCTTACATAAAAGTCGAAAATCTGGAAGGGAGTGCGTGAGATAAGAAACTTCGAAATGATGTACAAAGGTTAAGAAAAATGCCCTTGGAAGAAGGATTACCTGGTTCAAAACATTTAAATGTTAACTTTATGGGTGAAAAATGTTTACCTTTGAATTTCCTACTCACCAATGAAAAAAAACCAAAATGTTTTTCAAAAGTTTATCTCTTACTGCATGTGTGACATTGCAGAATGTTAATCTACCCCATTATTACTGACATACAATTTCAGATTATGGCATGTATGCTGTCATACTCAAAGGAATAATGTATGACGAAATGGTTTCGCATGTGTATGGGATTACACAATTTTTTGTGCCCTCACTCTGGAAATATTGTTTTTAAAGCTTTTGATGTTTTCCTATAACACAGCAACAAAATATTTCCATATAGCTACAAAGCAACGCTTTCCAGTACCACTGGAGTATTTTCTATGTCTTATAAAATACTTTTGATAATGTTAATGAGATTATGATTATTTGTTTCAGTTTGGTAATTTTGCAGTAACGATTTGTTTTGTTTTGTTTTTTACAGTGCAAACTCTTCTCGAAATCAGGGAGACAGGCGGCCACAAGTCAAAGTGTTCAACATTCCTGATGGAACAGACAATGTATAATCTATTTCCTCTTATCATCAGAAGCATATTCAGGGCCAGTCAAGAAAAGTGTCCAATGTTGTGATATTTCTTTTTATTTCATTTGCTTACTTGCATGTTTTTCTGGACTGTTTTGCTTTAAATGACTAAGCTCTCCTCCACAAATATCGACTGTGCTCTAGCTACGCCTCTCATGATGAAACTAAATTGGCAACCTTTCTAATGAGAAAGACACAAAAACGTTGAACAAGAACAACATAAAAATGTAGTTGTCTGAGTGTTATGTTAACATGGAGGATCGATGGTTGTCAACTCGGGTATTGACAATGATGTTGTAGCATTATTTATTTTGGTTTTTCTTGTTTAACAGAGTGAATTGATGGAGAAGTTTAATGAAGCTGGCAACGTGACGCATGTAAAGATATTACCATGTCGCGAGGGAAAGGATGTGACACTAGGGTTAGTTTATAATAATTTGACTTGCCTTAAAAATGTGTTTACCTGCTTCTATTAATAACATGGATCAACTTCTTTGGCACTTAATTGTCATCTGGTAACTTAACATGACATCCTTATGACATGACTTCAGCATTTGGATAACTGGGAGAACAGTACTATCTACTGTGATTTTGACTGCAGGCCTGGTTGTTAGAAAATTGCCAGACGTGTGGTCATCGCACGCCTTAATTGATGATACAGTTATGGTTTGTGATCAAGTTTTTCATCTGTTACCTTAAGAGCGGCAGTCTTTGTACTGTATGATTTTCAAGTAAATTTCAATAACAACATGCTATATATTTTTGTGATTTGAAATGCATCATGTATGAAATTGAGATCTTCACAGTGGATGAATTTAACAAAAAACAAAACGATGTAAGCCCCGGACATTGGATTTTTTCCGGCAAGAAATCCACTACTTCTGACATGAGATCCTTGTACTGTGGGACAATGTCCTGTATGAGTTTACTGTCTTGTTCTTTGGCTGATTCTACCAGCAATTTTTTGACTCTATATCATAACAACATAATCCGTTTGAAAGTATGCAGAATTATATGGTGCAGGATATAGTGTGGGCCACTGTGTACTTTCGTGTGCATAGGCTTGTTAAAAGCAAACTTTTGATTGATTTTGGTTCCTTGGTTGTCAAATATGAAAAAAAGTGAGGGTGCCAAAAAATTTGGTCCCTGGAGGCCCCAGAAGCTGACGTCAGCGCTTTTACGGTCAGAAAAAATTTTTTTTCAAAATTTTTCAAAAGTTATGGTTCCAATGGAAAGATCTCATCAAGTGGAGTAGAAATTTTATAAAAACTATAGGTTGAATATTTTCCGTTATCAAATTATTCACGTTTTAAATTTGTATAAAACACAGACCGACATTTTACTGACCAAATGTGAAAACTTGTATAAATCAGATAATTTGTCCCCCTAGAGTTATAAAAATTGGCATGTGCAATGTTCATGACAAACTTCACCTATTGGTTGTTTAGTAGTGATGTTTATGATAAAATACAGACCAGAAATTTACTGACCAAACCTTTGAATTTTAAAGACCAGGATGAAAAAAATTAATTCTGTGATAGCACACATCTGATTGTGTACTTATATGACGTATTTGTTCATTAATATACAAAGTGGCTTATTATAAGAAATTTTCGCGGCAGAAGAAAATTTATTCTGTGGAAAATTACCATACATGTATAAACAGTTAACTTATATCACCATCAACATTGCTACTGTCATTTCGACAGTTCTGGGAGCATTTACACATATCTGTGCATATTAGGCCATTCTTGTAACATTTGCATCGCCGTGTCTCCTTTACATCCACAGACAATTAACTTGATTAATGCAAGTGGCACTGGAAGATTATCTGTCATAATAGCTTCAAGCGAAGAGTCATTTAATTCCCACCCGAACTGTTGTGGCGAAGGTAACTGTTGGAAAGGTAAACTGGATCTCTTCAAAACAAGACATACAAAATGGGCTCGAAACACTTTGTACTTCAAGGCACTAGCTGTTGGAGGTAGTTGCGCAGCATCATGTTGATACTTAGAAAACAAAAACCATCGCAGTCTTGGCAAATTTTTTATGTCTCCAAGATTCTTTTTCTCACCATAAGTCACAACAACAAACCTTTCAATCTGTTCCAAAGTGAAGAGATCAGGAAGGTGCTCACTGCTCCCAAGATTTGTGAGTGCTTTCAAAATATCACTATCAGCCGACATAAATGATTTCCACCAAGTTGATTTTGACTTTCCAGCAAAACGCCCTATCTGATCGCACCCTGTAAGGACATGGAATCCCAATATAGCATCAGCATGTACGGCACCAATTCCTTCGAAGCAATTTCTGATATTTATATCTCTTTCTTTGTCACCCTTCCCAGTCCTAAAATAAGTAGATAAAGGTAGGGCTTGGTAGTGGTGTATCAATAACAAAAAATACGTCTGTGTCAGGTGAGTATATCCAGCATTCACAGAACAAATCTTTTCGAGCAACATCAATTGCATGTAAAATCAAAAGTGTGTCTGCTTCTTCGTGGTCGTGATTCCTCAGATCTTCTGCAAAATCTGCCATATTGGTCTCAGTAACTGTGTCATAAGTCACTGAGAAATCAATGTCGCTCCCTTCATATTTATTCATGCAATACTTTGACAAGAAGATCGTCAGTTGCTGCTTTGTCTCGATGTGGGCCAACAAAGATTTAAGAGACTCGTTGCTTATATCAGCATTTCCAGTCACGTTGAAAATGATTTTATCTTGGTCTTTATCTTTCTTTTTGGTAAGTGCTTTAAGAGATGTTTCAATATATCTATCAAAAACGAGTCGAACTTCTTGAAAGGATTTGGTAATACTTCGAAGACCATTGTAAAACGCTGCGGCAAAGTCCTATAAAAAGGTTGGGATACTTGCTTGAGTTTCAGATTGTCGATTACTAATTGTCAACTCGTGCAGGTTCAGTAGTTGTCAGTCAAGTAGTCAGATTGTCGTCTGTGTTGTCACAGTATGTTCACCTAAAATAAAAACATGTTTATTACATTCCATGTCACCATGCTTGAATCTTTGTGGATCTTGTTAACCAAAGCCATACCGTCTACAATAATACATTTGCGTGTTTCTTCACTTGGGTCGTCCGAAGTTTGTTTGGGTGCCATTTCTTCCACTTCATGCAGAATTTTCGATTTATCTGTTGATAATAAGGGTTGACCATCATCACTGAAGAGCGACTTGGGTACAACAGAAAACTCGTAGTTTCCGATGCTCTCTTCTAGATTTATTTCAGGTCGTTTTCGTGCTGTAATCAGGAACCTGGAAAGTAAAGTCCGCTCTTCCTTCAATCTGACTCATTTGTTCTGTACCTGCATCTTGACACTTTTATTTTGTCTTGCAAATGTTGCTAGTTTTCGTCTTGTCATTGGTGCCCAAACACTTATCTCACCTTTGATTCTCTCATCTACAAATACATTGTATAAATCATTTCCAATTTTCTCATGATTTAATAGTTCTTGTGCCTCGTTTGTCGGCAACACAGCTTTAGAAACCACATTAGAAAGACATTCACTTTCTTCAAATGTCACATCAAATGAGTGAAGCAATTCAACCAACTTCACCACATTATTGGCCATATTATTGGCAATTCGTTTTCCACTTGACCTGGTAATGATCTTTTCGAGCTTCATTTGAAATGTTGTACATGCTGCAAAATTGATTTGATATGGAGCTCAAGATAGGTGCAACCAGACAAAATCGGTACAAAGCAGTAGGGTTTTGTGCAAGTCCAACCACTCCACCAGTTACTTTCATGACACGATTTTCTTGCTCCAGTGCATGGTCTGATCCAATAGATGTGAAGGGAATTTTAGACTTGCTAATTGAAAAATGCTCTTTTAAAAAATTCCATGATGTGATGTCAGTGTGTTCAAGCTCATGCATAGTTGCAAGATAGAGTGGTGTCATACGGGCGTAATTTATCTGATCATGCGCAAAGAAATAAAACACTTACTTTTAAACTAAGCAAGTTAAAGAGTACAATGCAATAGAATGTCTTCCTGTTCCTAGATAGAACAGCCTGTCTGTAATGCAAAATTTAGTGTACCAAGTGAAGTGCTCTTTTGTAAAGATATTTGGTCAGTAAAATTCAAAAAATAAGACTAAGTTTCTGGTCTGTATTTTATCATAAACATCACTACTAAACAACCAATAGGTGAAGTTTGTCATGAACATTGCACATGCCAATTTTTATAACTCTATGGGGACAAATTATCTGATTTATACAAGTTTTCACATTTGGTCAGTAAAATGTCGGTCTGTGTTTTATACAAATTTAAAACGTGAATAACTTGATAACGGAAAATACTCAAGCTGTAGTTTTTATATAATTTCTACTCCACTAGATGAGATCTTTCCATTGGTACCATAATCTTTGAAAAATTTTGAAAAAACATTTTTTCTGACCGTAAAAGCGCTGACGTCAGCTTCTGGGGCCTCCAGGGACCAAATTTTTTGGCACCCTCGCTTTTTTTCATATTTGACACCCAAAGAACCGAAATCAATCAAAAGTTTGCTTTTAACAAGCCTATGCACACGAAGGACTTTTTTATGACACACTGGCCCACACTAATATGAACCTCATTAAATTGTGTTCATCATTTTACTTATTTTGTAACAGGTAACATATTAACTGGAAAGATCAAACTTTGCATCCTTTTGTTTTGTTACTTCAAATCATGTTTGAGGTTTCCCTTTATTATAAGATTTTATCAAAGAACCGTGCCTTTGTACTTCCAACGTATTGGGAATGATTTTTTGTTGAGTTTTAAATAAAAAGTTTGTTTGTTATTGCACTTAGTTAGGCATGCAATTGGCACTATGCCTAAATATGTCTGGGAGTGTGTGGAGACCTGCATGTGCGATGGTACGCCTCCTGCGATCAGGTCTGGACTGTGAATTTGATTTGATATTTCGTTATCAAATCAAATTGATCAAATCACTAGCATTTTCATTTCTTTGTCGCTAATTATTTTCAATATGTGTGTATCACTCTTGCTTAGCAATTTTCTTTTATTCGTCTGAGTAGTTTATACCTCCTGTCAATGTCATTTTTTTCTTTTCCTTTCTTGTCTTTTTGTTGATTCAAATTTGCAGGTTTCTGTTAATTACTCAGTGTGTTTTCTTTATTTAAAGATGTTATCATTTGCTTTAGCTTTGTTCACTATGAGACATTGCAGGATGTCAACAGGGCAGTGACCCAACTCAATGATGTTGAATTCAACGGTTCCAGACTGCGAGTGGTCAACGCTGATGCTGAAAGTTTAAGTCCAAATAGAAACAAGCATCCTACTATGAATGGACTAACAAGTCCTTCCAGAAGTTTGAGGTATGGTCTTTATGTTTGAAAGGAAATTGCCATTGAAATCTTTATCAATTTTTAATCTGAGAGATTCTTTATAGCCCTAATAATGCAGATGAAAAGCCTGTGAGAGCAATGGGTCGAGGGGCACAACTCCTGAATAATATCAGCAATATGAGTCCACCTGTTCGCAAACATCAGGCCAAAATCTTTGGAGTTCCAGTGGGTTCTTCGCAGGTATGTTGTATATGTTCTGAATATTTTGAAAGCCATTGTGAGACACTAAACTTAGTTCCCTTTGTGTAACTGAAAGTTTCTCAAGTTTTCTGAGTGTCTTTACATGACAGGAAACTACTGCTCCTTTATTTTCTTTAAGCTGGTTCAAAAGAAATACAGGGGTGAGAAAAATGGGATTTAAAAGTTCAGCTACCTTGCATTAGAGTAAATTCTATTATCAAAATTTTCATCAAGGCTTACACAATGGTTTCTTGTCTCCAGTTTTAAGAAATCTACGAGTAAAACTGATGTCGTCATTGTCTTCTGTTACTTTGCTTTAAACTGAGTACCTGCCTAGTTGCTACAGTCCTATGGGCAAAAGGGTTCTTCTCAGACACATTATTATACGAAGAATGCACAAAGTATGCTGCTGCATTCTTCATAAATCCATACATTCATGCAAATTAATAATTAGGAATGCATGAACAACAGTTAAGATAATTTGTTTTTCATTAGAGCCTATAATGAAGTCATTGTGAATAATTATGCGTTTATAATGAATGCTCTTTTGCCTCCTTTTAAGAATGTTTATGTTTACACTGGATTATGGAATTTTATGTTTTGGTTTAGTGTTATCCCTTTAATTTTTTGTTTTGATAAAAAAGGTTCTTTTCCATATCTGTTCTGGTCCCACAAAGTATGCAGTTCATATTTCATAAAAACGTGAAAACAAGGTTTATTATGAACTTTTTATTTTTCATAGCGTATTTTAGTTAATAACCCACAAATATTGACTTAATTGCCACATTTCATTGCCATTAATATTTAAATCGTGGATAAAAAAGTGATGACAGAGGCAAGTAGTAGTAAGGGTGTAGCGAAAAAAGAGAAGATATTCACGTGGATTAGAGTGTGCAGTCTTTGGATGCAACAGCACCTTCTATGACAAAAGTGGAAGTCGAACTTCTTTCCATTTTTTCAAATTCCCTATGAAAAATCCTGGTGCACTCTTATTAAGTTAAGATGGCAGAGTGAGATGGCTTTGATTTGACAAAAAATACATAATCTTTGTCACCTACATTTTAAAGAACATGAATATAAGAGGAATCCAACTAGCTGGAGATTACGTAAGGGTTTGCAACCATCTTTGAAGCTGCACACCAGTTTTACTTCACCTAAATTATCTCGGCCACCACCAAAAGATGGCAGCACATCTTTACCACCTGGACACTCTTTATCAACATCAATTACCTCTGAGCAGAATAAATTTTATTATTTTCACCACCCTTCTCGCCTATCAGTTGTACTGAAAACATGTTTGAGAGCTCTGTTTTTGAAAAATCTCAGTATTGGTACCCAGACTGAATTTTCATTTGTTCATTCTGCCTCTTTTATGCCAAATGATGATGAGGAAGAGTCGTCCATAGTGCATGATTATTCATATGTGACGTTCCAGGGGATTTTGATAACAAACGATATTAACGATAATTATTAACGATAATATCGTTAATAAAACAATAGAATTAGCGATATTATCGCTAATAATTATCGTTGCGTTATTATAGTTAATAGCGCTATTATCGTTAATATCGTTATTATCGTTAATATCGTTATTATCGCTACTATCGTTATATATATTATATATACTATAATTACGAAATTATAGTAAGAAAATAACTATATTTTTGATATTAACGATAATAACATTAATATTAAACATGTGATCATTTTATTTGTGACAAGGAAACCATTTCGTGTATATTAATCTTTCTTTCGCTTGATTACGGCGTAAGAAATTCAATTTTAGAATTACCCTCAAGTAAACTTTTAGAGCCCTGTGTAAACACAACTTTCAGACAACCTTTCACATAAACTTCATAACAAACTGAAGGAAACAGGTAATATTATATTTAAGCGAAGGTGAGTATTTCAAAAGAGAACTTTTGCAACTCGTCAAGCCGACGTTAAAATGTTTTCATTCGTCCCTCATCCCAATGTTCTGAAAACATTATCGACGAAATGACAAAAATCAATAATGATCACTGAAAACGTTGCGATCAATTTAATTAAGGGTACATCTTCACCCAGTACAAGTGAAATGTCTTTCGAAAGAATAATGATAAAAGTTTTGCTATCGAAAAAAACTTTAATGTAACGTGTCTTTAATAATGTAAAGTTTTTTTCCCAAGAGCTACCCGTCGAACAATTCAGAAAAAAGAATTATAGCAGACGGTTTCTACTCGTGCTTGCTTTCGAACTTACTTCTTGTATCTTTAATCTCCAAATGAATATAAGAACCAGCTAATTAAGTTCAATTTAATACACAAACGCGTGCTACCTGCAAATGTACATTTCAAAATAATACATTACCAAATCGAATGACATGGTATTTTAAAGTGGCTTTTCAAATTTGTGCTGAAGGTACAGGAATAACTAATGAAAAAAAAGTGCTTTGTTATTTCTAGAAAAATATATGTCCGCGTGTCATAATTGAATGAATCAGAGTTTATCATGTCATGAACAAGCGAGTTTGTTTTGAATTGATTGCTATTTGGCGAAATAATAATTAAATCGCGGTTATTTTAGAACTTCATAAAACGACACACGTATGTGAAATGTATAAACAAACGTCTTGAACAAAACTTTTGGAGGATAGTAACGGTAATCTGTGCTCTTGCCATATTAACGATATTAGCGATATTAACGATAATAACGTTACTCTGTAGTTCCATTAACGATATTAACGATAATAACGATATTAACGATATTAACGTTAATATCGTTTGTTATCAAAATCCCCTGGAACGTCACATATATGCTAGCATGCATATCCGTGAACTATTTGTTTATACCATTGAGGAATAAGATTGCTGAACTTTAGAGAAAATTTCTGAAACATTGCTGATTGTTTCATGTTTCACCTGCACATATCTCACGCGTATATACCACCTGGATAAATTTCTATAATCATGAACTTCCTTTACTATTTCCGTTTCCATCACAAGCCATGATTAGAAAGTACATGCCGAAACAATTTAGTGAATATCCAACAATGGCGTGTAATTATTGATGGCACTGAAATGTTCATTCAAACCCCTTCATCTATGGTTTCTCAATCTCAAACTTGGTCACAATACAAGCATCACAATAGATGGAAAGCTTCAGTTGGCATCTCTCCCAATGGAAGTATTACATTTGTGTCTGATCTTTGGGCTGGTCGAGTTAGTGACAAAGAGCTAACAAAACAATCTGAACTTTTAGTGTTACTGACTCATGGTGATAAATGGCTGACTGTGGCTTCGATATAGTGGATATCCTAAGTGGTGTAACGTTGAATATTCCCCCATTCAAAGGGCAGCGAGACCAGCTCACAGCAGAAGAAACAGCCCAGATTGCTGCTGTTAGAATCCATGTGGAATGAGCGATTGGTAGCGTAAAGTGATACCACATCTTGGACGGAATAGTTCCATTGTCATTGTCACCAATTATGACAATAAAAAAACAAATATTCACTGTTTGCTGTTATTTGACTAATTTCTTGCCACCATTGTGTCCTCCACATGACAATAACTCAGATTGAACGATTATCAAGATTCAACGCTTGTAAACATAATAAGTATCATCCACAAACATAGTACACTCTACTGCTGCTATGTCAGCCTCAACAAGCGGTTATTTTTATAGCCGCACGAATGTTAAAAAACATTGTTTTGGTTGTCCGCTTGTCATGCTGTAGGTGTTTATGTCTTCTTCAGAACTGGAAGGTGTTTGATTTGTAGTGCTAGCACATGCAATACGACAGAAAATAGCATGAACACATAGAATAAGATCTGCTTTTGTGTCTGACATTTTCTCTTTGTATAGAGAGAGTATTCCTGTTAACTCACGAACACGCAGCGATCCCAAGTCTTTCAACAATTCTACGGTTTTTCTTTAGGTAATGATGCTTGAAACTGCTCCATTTTTTGTTAAAAGAACATAAACATAAAAAATTTAGCTAAAATATTGCTTTCTCCTGCTAGAAATTTGAAATTGTTCATAATAAACCTCGTTTTCATGTTTTTACGAAATATGAAATGTGTATTTTGCGGAACCAGAACAGTGCTTATTAACTTGACCTTATGACAGGTGAAATGCCATAAAATTAAGTTACAGATGGAATTTCTTTGGATTTTGATTTTTCAGAAGCTTCTTATGTATCCATTATGTATCCAACAAAACCAAGCAGTGATTTACCATCAAGAATACAGGCTTTGTAATATGAGGCGTGCGATCGCACGTGTGCGCCTCCACGCACGCCTTTAAATTTTCAGATGTGCAACAAAAAGTACACCTTAACAGTTCTTGAATTGCTTGAGACGTGCTACGTTTTGCACGCCTCGATTATCTCTAACTATAATTTATATGTCAATATTTAATTTAATTTATTATTTCGTTTCATTCATTATGATTTCCGCGTTTTTTTTCTAATACAGAAAGTTTCTATGAAGAAACACCCCATGTGTGTATGAAAAAATATGTAGACATTTTTTAAACTATGGTGTCTGCTATTAAAACTAAAGACATTTCGTTATTTAAGAATAATAAACATTTTATCCCGTGAGGAGTATTGCTTGAGCATTAAAAAACACCTGCTTCTCACAAAACTATATTTACACTTTATTTTTAGCTTTAAATTTATGTATGAAAAAACATTTTTTGAGGAAACACTCGTGTCTTGTCATGGGAGGTGTGCAACCACCAACAGAATTGTTATTTTAACTCACGCAAGTTTCTATTTGTGGAAATGCCAGTTAAGCTTCCATTTCACTGTTACTGTAAAGGGAGCTGGAAACTAAGATGCTTTTTAATTTCTTTGAATAACACTAAAATGAGTCCTGCTGGTACCACTTATGTTTTCATATTCTTTCGTTAGGTGATGAAATGAATTCGTATAACGAAGGAAATTTCAAAATTACCTTAACAACGGTGGTCGTTCTCCCTAGCAACAGCAAATGAATAATCACTTAATATTCCTAAGTTATCCTTCATCGTCAATTGACCATGAAAACTAACATCATAAGTTGAGCATGTTTTTAGAGCATCTACGTGCGATTGAAAGTATTTCTTAACTAACTCTAGGAAAGTTATAGCGAGCGCTAGCGTGATTGCGCGCCTCATAATGAGAAGATTGAATTGCATTTTAAATTTGAAAATAAAATGAACTTTTGTTACGTTTTGAACAAAACCATTCATTAGCATTAGATTTCTTTCGTAAACTTTTCGTAACTCCTCACAAAAACATTAAATACACGTTGACTAGGGATGAAAAATTTCGTTTCCATTAGAACATAAGAATAATAACGATTTCTTGGATTGCACACCATCACACACCTGAACAGCTTCAGGGGAGTGATAATTAGCACGCCTCAAACGCCTTAATTCTTGATTAGGCGTGCGAGATGTCACACGCCTCCTTTTTTTCAGATCTTTTTCATTTGAGCTATGTGATGGTGTTTTCTCATAGGATGATATTAAAGAGCTATTTTCATCTGCTGGCACGGTAAAATTTGTCAAAATTATGCCACTACGTGAAGGAAAAGACACACATTTGGTGTATGTATATCTTGTATTATGGTTATTTCTGCTATATTAGGATAGCCGGTTTTTGAAAGAAAAGCTTATTCATCCAGGTTTGTAGATTTTGACACAGAAGACGAAGTTTTATCAGCCGTCAATGACCTGGATGGCTACGAATTTAATGGTTCCATTTTGAAAGTGATGAGTGGTTCAATGCAATCCAATCAAAATAGTGCAAGGCCAGACTTGAACAGTAACAGAGTTGGCGATCGATTGAATTTTCGTTCCATGACAGGCAGAATTCCGATGGAGGAGAGACCACCAGAGCGAAACTGGTCACAGTGAGTTCTTTGGTTTTTTTTTAGGAGCTGCAAAACTAGAGATGTGTCACAAATTCCATGGTTTTTTATTTTTGTATAGACCAAATCATTCGGAATACTTGATTCCAGATGAACGTGAACGCTCAAATGAATGTCGGCGATGTGGCGAAATGGGTCATTGGGCAAGAGAGTGTCTGAATGCTCCAGGTAGAACTTTGAATACAAACTAATGGGACGACATACATATGTCAATTCTGATCTTTTGCACTGAAAGAACCTCGACCACAGTCAAGAGTATTGGTTGAGCATCTCTGAAAAGGGTATTTTTACTGAGGAGTGATTTGTGATTTGTGATTTTGCATCAGGAGAACACTTACTAGAGGTTTTACTTCAGGCAATTGATTGATTATAAGGGGCTATTTGTTTTTACCTATCCAATTTCGTGATCATGTAATATAAAACTGCTTCTCTTGAAGTAGCTTGAACGAGAACATGTTGCTATTACTCAATTATCACAGTTGTGAACAACACAGTCAGGCATGTTTTTCGATTTCTGTACAACTATTCAATTTGTTACTCAAGTTACAAAATGTTCTGTACATTTATTATCAAACTCTTTTATTTCATCCTTTTTTATCATTTTTTAGTGTCTAGCAGGTTAGGAATTTTACATTTTACAATTATGTTATGTCATGTACGTTTCACTTATAATTTTTCGTTGAAACCAAGTGTTGTATTTACAGTGATAAGACATGATTTCAATGCTACCCAAATGATACTTCATACGATTTTGAAGAAAGGAAAGGTCTGGGTACAAACAGTTTAAAATATTTTAAGTCATGAAGCCTGTTCTTGAATCTGTTTAGTATCCGGTGGCGCGCAAGCTGTTACGTACATCCCACCCGAGCTGTCTGACAGGGAAGAAGACGTTTTTGCACAAGGAATCAACGAAGGCATTAATTTCGAAAAATATGACAACATTCCTGTTGAATTGACTGGTAACAAACCTACGAATTCGATCACAAGTTTCGAAAAGGCAAACATTCACAAGGTTAGTCTGAATATCTATAGTGTAGCAATATCACTCACCTTAGTGATGACTCCCTTTAACCTGTCAAATTTTTTGTTTAAAAAGAAATGAGCACACCAATTATATGCTTTAGACTTTAATTTCTGGTTTCTTTGGTGTACTGTTGCCATTGATTTCTTGTGTGTTTCTTCAAAATGATTTTATTCATGATTGCAACATTAGCAGAGATTATGTTTAAAATTTCTTGAGGTGGTGCTCAGATTGCATATTGGGATGGCACACCAGAGGTTCCGAGCTCAAATCCCCCTCTGGAAGAACACAATTTATATGGTCTGCGTCCTTGGTGGTACTGCTACCAGCCCTTTCACCTGTGAAGTCTAGACAGATTTGAAACTATTTGAATTTCTAGGTATGTCTGGACAATATTATGAGAGCGAAGTACAAGAAACCAACACCCGTCCAAAAGTATGCTATCCCTGCTGCTCTTCAGAAAAGAGATCTTATGGCATGCGCACAAACTGGATCTGGGAAGACTGTAAGTTGCCATAAGTGTTTCATTTTGTTAATTTTACTCATTGTCAATACCTTTTTTATGACTTTCTTATTTGTTCTAATTTCGGAAAGATGTTTGTTGACAAGATCCTGGTTGTCAGCGTACCGTTTCAACCTTTTATGAAGTCTTTTTACTTCTTAGCAAATTCTCTATGTTCTAATTTAGTTGGTGCAAGAATAAAATTAACACTCTTTTTTTTTGTGACCAAAAAATAGTGTTGGTATTAACGCCCTGATATTTCTTCCAAATAAAAAAAGAACTGTTTCTTTCAAAATCTTTTACTGAATAATTTCAGATGTGATTAAACAAGGCAAGTTAGCGTGACTACATTAAGTTCACTTATAGGCTGCTTTCTTGCTTCCAATCATTACTAACATTTTAAATGATGGTTGTCGACATATTGACTCTGATGCAGAGATGGCATATCCACAAGCTCTGGTCTTAGCACCTACACGCGAGTTAGCATTACAAATTTTCTTGGAAGTCAGAAAGTTCAGCTACAACAGTCAATTGAGAGGTGTGG
This sequence comes from Turritopsis dohrnii, assembly GCA_027922465.2. NCBI lineage: Eukaryota > Metazoa > Cnidaria > Hydrozoa > Anthoathecata > Oceaniidae > Turritopsis > Turritopsis dohrnii. The sequence goes on from BQMF02000417.1 coordinate 50,793, forward strand.
TCCTGTATGGTGGAGTTAATGTCGCTCTGCAGGCTAATAAAGTGAAAGATGGTTGCCATGTTCTTGTAGCCACACCCGGCAGGTTACATGATTTCATTAAGCGTGGATATGTAAGTAATTCAACGACACTTGTCTCCTATTGCCTTTTATTTTCATTTTAAACTTCTAACTGTATGTTAATTGTTTGTTTGTCATAGGTGAGCTTTGAGTACTTGCAGTATCTGGTTTTCGATGAAGCAGATAGGTATTTACAAACATTTTTGTACGAACATTCATTGTCTATTGTACTTCATTAAATTACTGCAACAGTTACTAGTGAAAGTGCTGGTAATAAGCACCGCACATTAAGTTCCATTGTTGTGATATTTAAGTAAATAATCAGGGTACTTAAATTTTACTGCAATTTATAAATTGTAAATTATGTGAACATATCTCTGATGTTTCTTTTTATTAGAATGCTTGATATGGGATTTGGTCCACAGATCGATAACATTATAACTCAATCCAATATGCCAAACAAGAAACTGAGAAATACGCTCATGTTCAGTGCAACCTTCCCCGAGGAGATCCAAAGTATGGCCACCAAGTATCTGAATGATTATTTATTTTTGACGGTCGGCCGGGTTGGTGGCACCTGCGCTGACGTGCAACAGGACATCATTCCTGTTCCCGGTAAAAGTAAAAGGAGCAAACTGGAGGAAATTCTACAACAGGCTGGTAAGAAAATATAATTATCAAGGTTTGTTCTATGTTTGAAATTATGATGAATATAGAGGTTCCAAGAAGTGTTCAAAGGTCAGAGTGCCTGATACTCAGTGGGCAAATGTTTTGAAATATAATTGCATATGAGTGCATATATATATAGAAATTATATACACACTATTTCAATACTAATGCTCTTTATTGCAGTGACTTTTTGATGGATTTTGCTGACTGGGTAGTGACTAAAAAAATTCCATCAGTTTTGAATAAAAAATTCTGAACCTAATAAATTAAAATGAAAATAATTTGTTAATTGATAGGCATTATAATCTTTAACCGGTCAGGGGCATCAGCGGGTAATCAAAGAGACATGTGTTGGCGGATGAGGGATATCCGAGGGTGCGTGATTGAACCTGACACAAACCGTCAACAAGGACAGTTTCTTAATCTGATTGACTGTCAACAAGAACAGCATATTGATGTTATCGCCTGTCAACAAGGACAAACTCTAAATTGATTGGCTGTCAACAAGGACAATTATTGAGAACAACTAGCTGTCAACAAGGACAGCGCCTAATCTGATATAGCTGTCAACAAAGACAGTTCTTGCCAACAAAGGCAAATTGACAAAATCTAGATCTATTCACAAACCATCTACAAGGACGGTTTCTTAAGTATAAATACTGAACTGTCAACAAGGACAGCAGAACAATGCACCCCCGTCAATCCATTTATTAATTAACAATAAGTATATACATCATGACAGGCTGATCATAACTACATCATAAATACAACAAGCATACTAAGGCAAATAAATATTAACAACTAACACCTCCATAAACACAGGAGTGAAGAAAAAATAAAAAACAAACTATGTACCACAAAAAGCGGAACAGAACAAAGAACTGAAGACCAGCACCCCATCCCTGAGGGCGGGAGAGGAGGGAATTAAAAACCTTCACAAAAACGTGACTGCATGGCGAAGGAATAGCAATAAAAACTGCCGGCGTCCGAAACTGCCCGTGGCAAAATGGATAACGCCAAGCAAAGTCGATAACGGGATTGCCGTGCGCCTGCCAACCGTAAACGATCAACAAATATAGACACCGCTGAGCCCCCGGTTAACTAGCGTTAAGTAAACTTAACAGACTTTAACCGGTCAGGGGCGTCAGCGGGTAATCAAAGAGACATGTGTTGGCGGATGAGGGATATCCGAGGGTGCGTGATTGAACCTGACACAAACCGTCAACAAGGACAGTTTCTTAATCTGATTGACTGTCAACAAGAACAGCATATTGATGTTATCGCCTGTCAACAAGGACAAACTCTAAATTGATTGGCTGTCAACAAGGACAATTATTGAGAACAACTAGCTGTCAACAAGGACAGCGCCTAATCTGATATAGCTGTCAACAAAGACAGTTCTTGCCAACAAAGGCAAATTGACAAAATCTAGATCTATTCACAAACCATCTACAAGGACGGTTTCTTAAGTATAAATACTGAACTGTCAACAAGGACAGCAGAACAATGCACCCCCAAATTCCCCCAAACGCTATAAATTGACCGAAGCTGCCAAATCTGAATTCCAAACAGATGTCAAAGAACTAGACAAACATAACTGTTGTGATAAGGAACGGATAGAATCATCTGAAATACGCAAGTAACGACGGTAGGCATCGCTGGACCAGCGCCCTAAAATTTGTATCACACTATCCGGTACTTCCGATGAGGCTGCAGAAGAAGCACCACCAATCCTGAACGAATGAGTATTTACACCGGGTACGCCAGGCAAACATCTTGAAAGGAGAGTAACGATATCACTACGTGTGAGAAAACGGCCACTTTGAAGTGTAAATAATGGCAAACGCCGATCATGGTGTAAACTCAAGAAATCCAACATACAGCGAACTGGACAAACGATGTTGTTGGTAGCACCAATCCTAACGACAGACCCAGTGCGAAACGGGTCAGTTTTGGATGCGCGAAGGTGAATAGCCATGATCGATTGATCGACATTGAACGAAACGTCAGATACCAATAACGTATGATTCGGATCATAACTAACTGGCGAAGTACACGTAAATTCAGAGCATCGTAGGAGTCCGAAAAAAGCCAACGTTGAAGCCGCCTTGAGCAAACGACGGTCGTAGTCAGAATACCGCAACAACTGTAACCGAGCGTGGATGATGCAAAGGTGACGAAAAGTAATAGGGTGACGCGGCGGCCTAGAATAGTCTGGACCCTGAACTCGTCTAATCCCCCGAAGTGTATAGAATAGTCTTGAAAATACTGACAGTTGGCAAGGAAAACCAGACATAACTGAATGAAACTGAATGCCAGCCAAATAAGTACGAATAGTGGCGAATGACAACCGAGAGCCCAGAGATGATACGAAGAAGATCAGACCATCCTCTTGAACTGGGAATAGCGAGAGACCATTGCTATAGCAAAAACGCTGGTAATTCCGTAAAGCAGTATTATATGTGGACATTGTTGATGGAGCCAAAGCGTGCGACTGATAAAATACTACTGAACCGGAAGGATCGACCACACCAGAGGATTGACTTTGGTAGGCTGAGTATCCGCCTTGGGACACACTGCTCGAAAACGCCTCACCTGAGAACGAGAAAGAAAGTCAGCTGCAGCATTAAAGTGACCTGGCACATGCTGCAATAATATATTAACATTCAAACGAGCTGAGAACAAAAATAAAAACCTAACCAGCGACATAATGACCGGATCCCTGCAAGAACCGGACCTCCAAACGTGAACGATGGCTAAATTGTCTGTAAAGATGACAATCTGCAAATTCTGCCATTGGGAACCCCAAGTAACAACTGCTGCAACAATGGCAAAGAGTTCCTGGACATTAATGTGAAACCTGAGAAAGTGACGAGGCCAAGTCTCACTAAACCAATGGGGACCCCAATAGCCTCCGAAACCACTACCTGAAGCATCAGTGTATAAGGACATGGCCACTGAAGTAATAGACTCCGATTGAAAAAGGCAAACACCATTCCAAGACGGCAAAAAATCAATCCACCACTGGATATCAGCCCGAGCTTCCGCATTTAAATAAATATGGTGACTAAGCGATGACACCGAAGTAGATAAATCGATCAGCCTACGTAAGAAAATTCTACCTGGCTTAACAACTTTGGCTGCAAATGATAACGAACCGATTAAGGACAGTAATTCCCGCTTAGTACATTTGCGTCGGCTCCTCCATCCAATTAACATGGTGTTAAGATCCTCAAACTTCTCTACAGGTAATCGAATGGTACGGGCGGAGACGTCAACTTCAATTCCCAAATACGTAAGCACTTGGGTCGGGCCAACTGTTTTTCCTGTAGCTAAAGGAACGCCCAGTTCCGAACATATTGACTGCATAACAGCCATGTCCTCTGCCACTTGACGCTCTGTCAAGCCACAAATTAGAAAATCATCAAGATAATGCATCATATGTTGAATGCCACCAACGAAAATAAAAATCCAACATAGTAATTCTGCGAATTGATTGAAAATGAACGGAGACGAACGACTCCCAAAAGGCAAACGAGTGTCAACAAAATAATGACCTTCCCACCAGTAACCTAGCAAACCCCACTGAGCAGGACGAACAGGACACAAACGAAAGGCATGTTTAATATCCAGTTTAGCCAAATAACAACCTGAACCTAACTGAGAAATCATAAGTATAGCGTCATCAAAACTAGAATACTTGACCGAGAAATCTGACTTATCGATACCTTCATTGACTGAAATACCCCTAGGTGATGACAGATCCAAAATAATCCTAAAAGTCCCGTCTTTCTTAGGGACGGCACCAAGCGGGGAACAATGGAGAGGCTCCAATGGTGGGGATAAAAAGGGGCCTGCAGTATGACCCCTATTGACCTCTCTTGCTAAGGCCTCCCAAACTGGTAAAGGATTATTCCGAGCCGACAATAAATTCTTAGGTCTAGTAGTTAAAATAGGGCCAGAAAACCCAATATCAAAACCATAACGAAACCCGTCCAAAACAAAAGACACCATGGCTCTATCAGGATGATCCCGCAAAGCCAGATCCAATCTGGAAATATTAACTGAAGAAACAACTGAGGAAGGCAACACATTAGGATGAAAAATTATGCCCGCTGGTGCATTGCGAGGCTGGATGGGGACCTGAACAGATCCGACAGCGATGCATGAAACGACACCTGGTGTTGGTGCAATGCCCATCTGCGTTATAAAACCGACAGGATCTAGACTGAGAGGAGAGTTCCGACCCTGGAGGTCTAACCCACTGTGAATTCTGGGGGGCACGAAAGGGCCGGTTGCCACTAGGTAAGATGGAACCTGAATTTGAGCCAGTAGTCTGAGACAACCGCAATGGACAGCCAGATGCCATGTGCCCCACACCCCTACACGCAAAACAGACAACAAGCGCAGGGGCACCTCTCAGATGCCGATTGTACAGATCATCATCAATACGATTCCATGACAAAGAAGCGTTGTACGCCATCTGGAAACGGAAAAACCTATCGTAAGCGCCCCAAGCTTGAAAATTAAATTGGGTGGCGAAATCACAGATAATAGCCTGATACTGTAACAACTCGCACACACGATCAGGAAAGAAGTGGCCATGACAACGAATGAAATTGTTCCAAGTCACCATCCACGAGGAAAAGTCAGAAACCCGTGGTCGACTCGACTGACGCGGCACTAGAGACACACATGGAGCGGGACCCTCGGAGAACTGGAATGTGAATTCCTCCGTCGAGACCACTGAAGAAGGTAACAAATGGTCAAAATTAATAAACTCACCATTCCTTATGCGGTCAATGACAGCCTGAGGCAGCGCTGGAACACTGGGTGATCGACAAGCAGGCAGGCGATTGGCAACACTCTGTGACGCACGAGGAAGGGTGGCAGCACCAGGCACCGGCAGAGAACCCGAACCTACACCGATGTTACTAAAATTAGCAGTTGAACCAGATATAAAATTAGCTGGTATATTAGTAGTGTTAATATTATTACTAATGTCTAAATTAGAACGTTGCCTGGTGAAAAACAGTGCAACTTGTTGTTGGATTAGAGTCTCCAAATCGTTCGACATAGGTGCTTGAACGGAATCGGTAGTCGCTGAACGAACTTCGGTAGCCGAAGAATTTTCGGTTGACGACGTGTGTGTACCTACTGGAACGGGATGAGAAGCAGTTGACGAACTTGACTGTTGTTGTACAAACAACGGAGCTGCAGGCGTATAAGCAGTTGCCACTGTAGTAACAGGAACAGAAACACTGGTTGACGTCGACTCAAGCGGATGGTAAAATTGGTATAGACGCCTGGCCAACACTTGACTGGAACCGGTATCCACAATATTTAATGCATTGCACGAAAGCTGCAAAGAGCTCCGTGATAATTGCAACCAGTCCTGTAACGAACGTTGTGCTGCATCATCTGTAGTTCCAGAAGTCCTAGTGCGACGTTGGGGTCGCGTTTTGACAGCGAAAGTCCAAGTACAAAAAACCAAAATGGCGACGATATGTGACTTCCACATGGTGACGTCCAAATTTAAGTAATTAGCCAATGAACAACAAACTACTACGGCTAAAGTAATTCCACACGCTCTCTTACTTGCGCACCAATATTAATTTGCAATTTTTTCACGAAAAACGACAGATATCAGCGGATAAAAGAGTAATACGATCTCAAATTAAAAACCTTCACAAAAACGTGACTGCATGGCGAAGGAATAGCAATAAAAACTGCCGGCGTCCGAAACTGCCCGTGGCAAAATGGATAACGCCAAGCAAAGTCGATAACGGGATTGCCGTGCGCCTGCCAACCGTAAACGATCAACAAATATAGACACCGCTGAGCCCCCGGTTAACTAGCGTTAAGTAAACTTAACAGACTTAATTTCCAAGAGTGAGAAGTAGCTACATAATGATACATTACGTACTTAGGATCCCACTGTGTAAATGTGTTGGAAAATCTTTGTGAAAGAGGGTGTTTCCATAGAAAGACAAACAAGCATTCTATTTCAATAGAAATGTGTTGAAAAATCTTTGTGAAAGAGTGTGTTTCCATAGAAAGGCAAACAGTGCCGCATCCAGGCATTTTTGGGCATACCGTTTTCTTAGATTAGGTTGGTATAGTGACACCCGAATGGTGGGTGCTAAGGGGCAAAAATATTTGGATTTGAAAAGGTCTAGATGCCAGCAAGAGTTAACACCTTTGCAGTTGATACTATTATTAATAATGATGATTAAAACAATGCAGATTGAAATTAAAACTGAGTAGTATTTGTCGAAATGTGATCAAGATCAAATAGACAAAAATTTCGTATTTGGGGGGTAAAAAAGAAACTAACAGCATTTTAAGAAGCTTTGAGGTTTTTACATTAAAAAGTTTTATCTTTGTTTTTTTTTTCTGTTTATCAGATTCCGATCGAACTCTGGTGTTTGTGGAGAAAAAGAAAGATGCGGATTTCCTGGCAACATATTTGTCGCAAAGAAAATATCCAACCACTAGTCTGAACGGGTATGTTCCTATGTCTCTCTTTTTATGGAGGGATAAATCCATATTTCTTTGAATCACCAGACCATGGCAACAAAATGTGAAATTTGCAGATGTGGTTCATGTGGTTTTTTAAAATTTCATGTAATGTTATTTCACACTTCACATTGGAATGGAATGGTTCTGAAGTAGTTTTTGAAATGATTCACATAGTGATATAAAAACTCGGACAAACATACAACTGATCATAATTTAATATGTTGTGGAAATTAAAATCCCTGTCAAGTTTCGGTCAACAGACACTTTGCATCATTGGGTATGGTTTTTGTTCAGATAGTTTTTTAGACCTAAGAAGGTGCACTACCGAAAATATCAATGAAAAAAAGTCAATGAAAAAAATCAGAAGAATTTTCTTTGCCAACATCCAGATTATTGGGGACTATCAAAAGCCCTGGGAACGAGCTCTGTAGTTGTGAGATATATACCAAGTTTGTTGTGCCAGGAAAAGGATTTACCGTGATGAGTGTCCATTGATCAGCGAAATATTAAATAGTTTATAGATCAGACAAGGCAAAGCTGGAAATCCTTAGACGATCTATCTTTGTGTATATTTTTACCTGCAGAAGTGAAAAATCAGATTGACTGCACAAGAATATATCTTGGAAAGTGAATAAAATGTTCCTTGAATGTGAATGTAAAATTTAGTCCTGAATTTTGCTACAAATGGGCAACCATGTAAAAACTATTATGTTGTTTTTAAAGGGGAACTGAACTAAACTATGAAGCTATTTTTGAACCCCTTTCAAATGGCATAATAAAACAAACTTGTGATTTTTTTAGTTTTTTCCCCCTTTAATATCATACTTTTATATCTTGAGTTTTTAAAGACGTGCTGTTGGCATCTCTTCTTTCTTTTCTGAATGTCTGAAGAGTAAATCAATGGAATTGTTTGAATTCTTTCAAAATTGTTGATATTTTGAATTCTGATTCTCTGCAGTGATCGCACTCAACAAGAGAGGGAGTTGGCTTTAAAAGATTTCCGGAAAGGGATCGCTCCCGTTCTAGTTGCAACATCTGTGGCCGCAAGAGGTTTGAATTATTCTTCACTGGTTCAAGTCAACAGTCGTGGAGTTTTTAGTGATCTTTAATCTTTTGCTTTAGGACTGGACATTAAAGATGTCAAGCACGTCATCAACTATGACTTGCCTAATGACGTCAATGAATATGTACACCGCATTGGTCGTACTGGAAGAATCGGTAATCAAGGAAAGGCTACGGCATTCTTTGATGGTGAGCGTGACCAGAAAATTGCCAGGGGATTGGTGAAGCTACTTTCTGAAGTAAGTTCAACATTATATTTTGTGGCTTATTGCCAGATGAGCATCCCAGGTTAAACTTTATACCCGTGTCTAACTTTGAAAACGATGTGTCAAATCCCTCTTACCTTTGCGCGTACGCCATGGTGAAATATAAAATCACGAAGTCGTGACTGGAAAGTGCGCCCATGTGGTAGAGCATGAAAAACAGACAAAACAACATATGGGATGTTTTCCCTAAGATCACCCATTTACTGAGATAACATCGATCAAAGATTTGGTGACATCATAGCTGCATCACCCCTAAAAACTTAGGCCTAAACTTTTCGTCACCCCATCGCTTGTATCGCAGACCCCTAAAAACTGTCAGTTATCCCTATTGGTTCTCGAGATATTACCAGGTCTACTAATTTAATTTTAAATCATCCTTAATTCACTTAACGGTGTACCTTATCAGGGAAAAAAATTCAGTCGGGGAAAATTTCACCTAAGGAAATTTTAGTCACTTTTTCCCGACCAATTTTTGAAATTAGTCACTTTTCCCTGACTAATTATTTTCAATATAAGAAGAAATATTCAAGATATTATAATAACTTAAAAAAAGGGGGAAAAGTTTTGGTCGATGCAGAAAACAAAAAAAACAATTTCGTCACTTTTCCCCAACTTTTTTTCCCCGATAAGGTATGTTTGGTTTGAGAATGATCAATGTAACCTTGACTGTATATTAAGGGTGAACAAAATGTGCCTGATTGGCTAGAAGATTTAGCAATGAGTGCCATTGGTACTGGATACGGACCTGATAAAGGACAATTCCAGGATCGTCGAATGCAACAAACACAAAGCTATCGATCCCCGGTTGGTTCCAGCAGCTCTGCATTCCAAAGTGTAAATAAAGTTGCTGTCCCTAACAATAAACCTAATATCGCTGATGATGACGATGAAGAATGGTGAAGATGGGGAAATGGAGGATGGTTCCTGCTATTCCGTCGCCATCATGTTGTTCGTTTAGGAAGAACTCAGTTCGTTAGGCTCCTGTTCTGGGTGGATGGTTTATTATTTCTACCCAAGGTGTTCTACCCAAGGTGTTCCTGGAAAACAAAACATAGAAAAAACAGTGTACAGAAACTGGATGTAACAAGCCGTTTTGTTTTATTTTCGTAAAAGAAAAACTAGTTCATATTTTTATTAAGTTATATATATTTTTCTTATTAGGTCCTTTTCAAGGTTTTTTTTATCTTTGTTTCTACTTAACCTGCTGCAATGTGGTAACAGCTACATGAGAGTCATACTGAATTCATACAATTTTTGAGTATTCGAACAGTTTGATCTAAAACTGATCTGAGGTTATTTTGTATGTATCCCATCCTTTTCTCTCCCCTACCCCCACCCATCCACACCCGCACACACCAAAACTACACCACACCAATCACCCTAACCTCCTTCTTTTGAACGAGTTAACTTATAGTTGAAAGTTTTTGCATATGTTTTCCATGGTGATATCTGTGTTTAGTATGGCTCTCAGATAAATACTGTCTCTGCCTGTTCTTACGTTTTCTTATCAGGTGAAAGGGTAAATGTTTTTGTTTCACTTTGCTTTTTTAGTAACTTGTTTCGTGCTTCAGTATTAATGTTTTGGTTTGGAAATCCGCTAATCTTTCGAACTAATCCTTGCAGAGTTGAGATAAGCTCATTATGATAGAGTACAGGGGGATGATGTGATCTTGAAACATGAGAGTTTTAGTGTTTTATTTCAGTGTGATCTTTGTCGTTTTTATGATGTGGGAAAGAAGCTCAGCGTTGTGTGAAAACTTGTGATTTTTATATCATTTTTTAGTGTTTTAACACTTGTATCACAAAGTCAAGTCTTTCAAAAGTGTCCTGGTCTACTTCTGATAAAACACAATCTTTTGAAACAAGCCTAAGAACCTAAGAATATCTCCCTAGTAACTCGCCTGAGATGTCTAAGTGTTTAATGATTAAAAAAAACGATTCCCAATATTTGTATACCTAGAGTGGTCCAATACTGGCTTTCTCGATCAATTTCCCGGTGGCATCAATGTATTCTTGTTTTGGTCTATTTAAAGCTGTCTGGTCTGTTTAAATTGAGGGAAAACTTAGTACGACCACAGCCCGAAAAATAACTTCAAAGGCTCACATGTAATTTTGTTGACTAGAAATTGATAGATGCATTGTGACAAATTATGACATAAAGAAACTTAGCTGTAAGTGTTGTTGCCATGGACAACGATGAACAGGTGACGTCATCACAAGAAACCGACGAGGGGGACGATTCCATGAAAAATGGTGTGGAGGAGAGTGACGTTGAGGAGTGTGAGTACATTTGTAAAGTGTAGTTTATTTACAGTTAATTTTTGTTCACTCGAACATACGCTCGAACTTCCCGCTATCTCGAACTTCGAACGTGGAACAAAAACCTTGGTCCCGTCAGCATTTACAGCTCGCTATCAATCTCGTTATCTCGAACTTTTCATCTGGTCCATTGAGAGGTTGAGGACTGTTGTTTGTGCTCACTGTTGGTTTTTTGAAATTGTCGTCATCAACGTGAAGCACTGCTAGTTGGTAACCTGACTAACATTGAAGTAAGGTTGCCCTAAAGCATGCATCCACTAGGAAAAATCGTCAAAGGCCATTGCGATGAAGAGCGATTTTATTGAAATAGTATGTATGTTTCTGTAGAAATACACTCCTTCGCAGATTTTTTACAATTTTGTTCACTGGACAACAACATACTGTTTTGTGTGAAATCATTCTTCCATCCTCTCTGTTGACTGTTACAGCAATGAATTTTAGGGTTTGATTCATGTTTTCGATATCTAACTTTCTCGGATTATTTTTTTCTGATTTGTTTAGATGCCATACCACCAGATGGTTTAGACACGCCCATCAATTTAGACACGCCCATCAATTTGGACACACCCATCAATTTGAACTGCAAAGAGAAAATAGTAAGTTTCGTTCAATAATGCCTTTGAAACAAGTTTTTAACACTTGTGCGTAACGTCATGAGATTGAAGCATTTTGGGGGAATAAATGAATTTTCGACTTTTTTTTTTTTTTTTTTAAATCACTCACCCCCAGGGGCTAATACAGGATTTGAATTTGGGCGGCGGTAGCCGCACATTAAGCCTGACGAGCGAAGCGAGTCAGGCGAACAAATGCAGCTGGGGTCAGGGGGGGGGGGGGTGCTGTAAGCCCCCTCTGTGGGGCCCGGGGGCCTAGAATCCAGATTTTTGGACTGTATAATGGTCTAAAATGCGTTCTATTTTAACATACTATACATATTCTTAGTCCCTTAAAACTTTCTCATTTCTTGTTATTCGTGTCGTAACATTCTTTCCTGTAGAATCTTCAAATGTTCTTCGAAATTCAATCACGCGAATCGGCGTATTTACCTTCCGCCATTTTTGATTTCCTTACTTTGTGTGTATTTTACAGGACTATATAATCATTTCGAAAAAGTTTCAGTTCGTAAAGTAATCACCTAGCCTTGGTAACCAGGTACAGAAACCTCACGGAGTGCCCTTCTTTCCCAGCGCTTCTTCTCTGCTTTACGCTAAATCGTAAGTCTGATTTAGCGCAAAAGAGAGAAGAAGCGACGGTAACGAGGTTGTCTTTGTTTATCCTCACGATTCCTTTTTTCCCTTTCTTTCGTTTTGCTCTTCTCACATTCTTTTTTGATCTTTTCAAAAAAAAATTTTTCCCTTTTTTTTTGAATTTGGGCGCCTCGATCTTGGCGCCCAATAGCGGTTACCGCTATGAAATTTGACCTGTATTAGCCCCTGCCACTCAAGGCCGAAGCCCCTACAAGGAGTGGGGCTACACATTCCGGATGTTCATCATAGCGTTAATCTCCCCTTTAATCTAGCCTTCATTTTCCCCGAAATACATCAGAGAATCGAGCTAGTTGCAGTACCTCCAGGAGTCGTGATTTTTTCAACACCCGACCTCAGCGGGGTTTGAACCCTCAATATTGGGTTCCTAAGCTCAATGCTTTAACCACTAAGCCACTACTGACTTGTGTGATAATGACGATGTAGTTACAGCTAATAATGGCAGAACTAGAAAACACTGGACATTTCCTTGCTTTTTACTTTTGAACTTATTTTTTTCACCGTGGATGCTTGTACCGTGTAACATAATGAATATGGATGAGTCAGGCAGCTAAATTGTTAGGACATTCGAATTGTTTTGTGGGGCATGCGCGATGTTATTTCATAACCAAACGTTGGGAGAATTTGTTGGCAACTACAGTTGGTTTTCATTATCTCGAACTTGCGATGATATCCCGAGCATTTTATCCGGTTCATTGAGAGTCCGAGATAGCGGGACTCGACTATTTGTGAAGGCTTTTATGGCTTTGGAGGTTATTTTGGCCTCTGGGACATTATCACCTTGAGATAATTTTATTATTTTTGGTTACGTGTGTGCAGCTTCCTAAGACTACTTACACTTTAAGAGTTAAGGGACAATGTTTTTTAAGACCCCCATTACACCATGTGCAGGTGTTTGTGTAGTTTCTTAAGACCCCCTTTACACCATGTGTAGGTGTTTGTAATAGATACAAGTGCGGAAACAAACGATGTTTACTACTCATCCAACGAAGACGAAGCTGTACCAAAAAGGTATGATACGAGAACATGTTAATGTGTTTGACTGCACACGGCTGTTTAAATAAATAGCTGCAAGAACTTTTAATATGCGCATGCGTCGATTTTGAAACGAAGAAGAAGAGGAAAAAACTACTAAAATTCGATTTGCCATGATGCGCTAGGTTGATTTCCATATTCATTTGAAATGCCAACAGCGACAAAATTTGAGAATTATCCGTTGCTATATTAACCGTAAATAACCAAACGGCAGGGCCATCACCTTAACTTTCACGAGCAAATATTTTGTCATTTTGAACATCCTTATTTTCTGACCTTGTGAATTTTTTGAAAGTATATTCTTTGGAAAACTTAAAAGTTCATTATTAATCTTTCTATCGAGGACATTTACAGAAACCAGTCGTTTTTTCTTTCCCCTGGAAAAGAGTAAGGGTAAATGAAACTTTTGGAATAAAAATTGAAAATAATGTACCTGATACTAACCCCACAAAGTTGTGTATGAAGTGTGATACCACCATGGGAGATATTGAAAAAATTCTTAACATGGAAGTAAAACTTTGGGGAAAAAAAGATGCTTGGAAAACCAGTATGCTGTTGCTTTAATGAGTCCAAACAAGTTGGTAGAAAACCCACAGCCAAGAAAAGAGGAGGGAGACCTTCCCTTGATCACCAACTATGGACAAGGGAGAAAATAAATAACATCAAAGAGACGCTCCCAAAACATGAAATACCAACTGGTATAAAAACCATAAACATCAACAGTGACATTAACAGTTACTTGGACTTTACGTGTATATGCTCAATTTGCAATGACTTGTTTACGAGACTAGTGATTTTGAAGGATTGCTTACACTTTTTTTGTTTCCAATGCCTAATTCCTTCATTGGAGGGTAAAAAGGAATCCGAAACAAAATGTCATCTTTGTGGAAAAAATGTGAGATTGGAATAGGTAGTTTTTTCTGAACAAGTTGTGGATATGTTCAACCGGTTAGTAATTGAATGTCCAAATAACTGTGGTGCCACGTTTCAACTGAACAATATTGAAAACAAATACATCCACCAAAAGGTGTGTCACTATCTCCAACAATGCTTCAACTAGCAGTATTAACCAAGTCAGAGATCAGGAAAAATGCAGCTTTAAAAATCATCAAGGACAAGCTTGCAAAATCCAAAGACAATGTCATTGAATTTCCATCAGGCGGGCCAAGGGTAAGTGGAAGCAAAGTTGAAATGTGTAACACACTTGTAATTAATGGAAGAAATTTCAGTGCAAAATTTACAATTAATAAAATTCTCAAAACTATGAACTAAAAAGAAATTTCTTCTGTTAATAAGAATATGAATTCCATATAATATTATAAATACATGGAATATAACCAAAACTTGTTATAGATTTTTACAGCCATTCAGATTGATTCCAATTCAGGAAGCATAGCAATTCTGTTTCGAAATAAACTCTTGCGAGACGCAAACGTCAGATGCTGAAACACCTGGAATTGATAGCTAGACCCTCGGAAGTGGGTCAAATTAAGCAAACTGCGACCTTATTGAAGTCATTTGATAAACACCATAGAGAAGATATTTTGAGACAGGCCAATATTGGGTCTGCCTGCATATCTAGTTAAGAAATGGTGGCTTTAAAAGCTAACATGGGGATACCATGGCAAAAACTCAAAATCATGTCAAGGTAAAAATATTCAATGTATATAATACGATGGAGCAACATAAATATGATTATGCTGTCTATTTAGGTGGCTGAAGACATTCCACATAAATTGTGCATCCAATGCAAAACAAAGAAAAACTGCGAAGTCTTGGTCGACTCATGTCTTGATAGTTGAAAGCAGTCCGTTTTCTTTTAATCTAAAAGAAGGCAACAGCATTATCAGAAGTGCACCATGGGCTTACAACTCATTTATTCAGCTGACTTGGAATGCTAAAAGAGTATGTGAATTGTTTATAGTTTGCAGATACTTAAAGAATTAATAAAGCACAAGTGTTTATCTAATTTTCCTTTTTAGGAATAGTTTACTAAACAATGAATATGTTAAAAACAATGAGATACATATCAAAATAGGAGGTGATCATGGTGGTGGCTCCTTTATGATGAGCTACCAAATTGTGAATGTAGAAAAGCCGAATTCAAAGAAAAATACCATCGTTTTCAGTTTATTCGAAGCAAAGGATAAAAGGTGTCGTTTAAAAATAGGCCTTTCGAAATTTACTGCACAAATTGATGAATTACAAACTATGACATGGGAGTCAGTATACAATTTTATCATAATCTTTAAACTTCAATATATGTCTTGGAATTCATGGTTTTTATTTCACACAGAAGCATGAAATTCAGAGTCTTTATCTTTGAGGATTACGATCTCTTGTGTTCACTGTATGGAATAAGCGGAGCAAGTGGTAAGAATGTACTTAATCATATTCAAAAGCAGAACAATATACATACATACCAATTTACATTAATAGCGATATTAACCATCTTCAACGATTCTTTTGCAGGAAGACACTGCTGCTTATTTTGCAACGTTGTTCCATCTGAGATGAAAGAACATTCCCGACATAGTAACCTAAGATGATTACATACATTGGATAATGACTTTAAAAGGTTGAAAGAAGATGGGAGAAACATTAAAACGAGCAAAGCTCTTTAATAATGTTATCGACGAACCAATTTTTAATGTGTCATTAGAACAGGTGAGTAAATTTTGAGGGGGAAAAAATTGGATCAATTCAACAGCAATTAAACAACATATTATTTTAATAACTTTAGGTAGTATTGCCAACTTTGCATATTTCACTGGACACTTACTTGAAGTTTTTTACAATGTTAGAAGACAACTGCCATCACATAGATATACAAATGGCTGGCCAAAATGCTATATCTGAAAAGAAAATCAACATTCAGGACCATGCACAAAAGCTTGATGAAGAACTGTGTAGGCTGAGAGTGGAGAGGCAGGCGTATCATGGGAAACGTCTTATCGGTAACCATGAAAAAACTCCATAAAGACCAAAATCGATAATGTGATTGGATAATTATTTCTTATTTTCAGGAAATGAATATCTTCAAGTTGTGCAATTCATTGCATATCATTGTTGCAAATCTGGGGTTTCTCGATACGTCAATACATAAGGAGGCCATTGAGATTTGCCAGAAATTTAAATCACTATTTGCAAAATACTCGAAATGCCACAATGTGTCATGTCAAACATTTGATGGAATACGTATAGGAGAGTTAGGTAAAATATAAAACTGATTTAAAGTTTTATAATAACAGTATTATATATATTTGTAGCCTTTATGTTTTTCGTATCTTAGAGGAATCAATAAAAGATTTAATGGAATACTATCGAAAGACCTGGCCTGAAGAATCCATCACCCCAAAGATGCACATGTTGGAAGAACATGTTGCTCCATTCATTGGGAAATGACTGTTGGATTGTGAATTTATAGTGAGCAAGGTGGGGAAAGCATCCATGCCGAGTTTAATTCACTCGGCAGAATGTTTTGGCATATGAATGGGTGCACAAGATTATCCAGTATGATGAGAGAACATTACGTGAAAAATCATCCTATAGCGAAATTTTATAATCCAGAACCGAAGAAAAGAGAGAGAGAAGAAGAAAACCAAATTCCATAAAGTTTTACGGATGCATTATTATGCGTTAGGTTTTAACGTTTTGAAAATCAGTTAAAACTAGCCGCCAAGGCGGCGTCGCTCGCCGCCCATGTCCACCTTCAGTATGCGTTGGATTCACGAAAAATAAAATTAAGGATTTACCAATAATAAGTGTGCCCATGTTGCAGAGCTCGAAAAACTGATCAAAAAAATGTATGGGATCGTTTTCCTACGATCAACCGTTTCGGAGATATCGTCGATCAAAATTTTGATGACGTCATAGACCCGTCCCCCAAAAAAATTAGACCCAAATTTTGACGTCACTCTATCGCCTGTATCGCGGACCCCAAAAAACGTCAGTTATCCCTATTGAAGATGGCGGACGCTTTTTGCAACGGTAAATCTCGGAAATTAAACTTAATCCGAAATGTTAGTAAATTCAATTTGTTTTTGAAGCAAGTTTAATTGCCAGAACTCAGAAACGATTGCTTCATTTGCTAATATGGAAAATTCAAGCGAAAATTTCAACGTTGAAGAACCGCAGAGAAAATCATTACAACAACATACGTGCGTCAATTGTGGAAAAGTTGCTAAAAGTGCCGGTGGCTTAAAAAATCATCAACGTACTTGCTTAGAAAAGCAAAATGGGCCGAAAAATGCAGCGAATGTGGATAATATCGATGAGCAACTTCAAAAGATTCGTTATGCAACCATATTTGAAAACGATGTTAACGATGCTTACGAGAAAATGACTGTTTGGAAGCGTAACATTTTCAAACTACCGAAAGGACATCAAGGAAAAGAATTTATAAACGAAATGACCAAACAGTTAAATTTGTGGAACACTAAATCTCCACTCAAACATCTAAGCATTAAATGTTTAATGATAATGCCAAATCTGCTATTACAACAAACATCATACAAATCAAAGACTGCCAATAACAAAAAAGTTTTGGAAAGACGACTAACCCTCTGGAAGAACGGGAAAATCAGCGAATTAGTTGCAGAATGTCTTGTCATACAGAGCAGATTAAAGACACAGAAATTTGAAACTAAATCTGATAACTTGGCGAAATCATTCAACAATCTTATGATACAGGGGAAAATTAATGCAGCCATTCGGTTGTTATCCAAGTCAGGAAACAATGGAGTTTTACCGTTAACGAAGGAAACAATGCAAGAGCTTCATTTAAAACATCCAGACTCAAAACCAAAATACGAAGAGTTATTACTAGAGGGACCCGAAAAGTATACGAATCCTGTAATATTCGATGACTTAGATGATGATGCGATCAAAAAAGCATCTCTTCAAGTAAATGGTGCTTGCGGTATTTCATCTTTAGACGCCACAGATTGGAAGAGAATTCTGGGGAGTAATTTGTATGGTAACTCTGCAATCGATCTGCGAAAATCAGTTGTTGAGCTGACAAAACACTTGTGCTCCACTGAAGTTGAGGATTTAGAATCTATCCAGCCTTTAATGGCGTGCAGATTGATTCCTTTGGACAAAGACCCAGGTGTACGACCAATCGGTATCGGGGAAGTGTTACGAAGAATAATCGGCAAAGCTGTAATGTCAACCTTACGAAATGATATAACTACAACATCTGGTAATTTACAATTATGTGCAGGTCACAAATCTGGGTGTGAAATTGCTATTCACTCGGCAGTCGACTTATTCAATGATCAGAATAACCATGGTCTTCTCCAAATCGATGCGGCCAATGCGTTTAACTCCATCAACAGAAACGTGCTAGTACACAATATGAAGATTTTATGTCCAGAGTTTGCGACATATGTACGGAATTGCTACCTCAAACCTGCGAGATTATTCGTTACTGGTGGAGGGGAGATCTCTTCTGCTGAAGGTACCACTCAGGGTGATCCCATCGCCATGGCGATGTATGCACTTGGAATTCTACCACTGCTACTTTCAGATAACGAAATGCTTTGCGAAGAGACTGCCAAACGAATTGCTTACGCAGATGATTTCACTGGAATTGGTACAATACCACAACTACGAACTTGGTGGGACAACATATGCGAACTTGGCCCTTACATTGGTTACTTTCCGAAACCTTCAAAAAGTGTGTTAATCGTAAAGGAAGGCTACATCAACGAAGCAAATATGTTGTTCTCGGGGACCAACATCGAGATAACAGCACGAGGTAACAGACACCTTGGGGCGATAATTGGAAACGATGACTACAAAAACGAATATGTGAACAACAAAGTCACAGAATGGGTCAATGAAATCTATAACTTGACTGATATCGCTAAAACCCATCCACACGCAGCTTACTCTGCTTTTACCCATGGTCTGCAACACAAGTATACTTATGTAATGAGAACGATACCAAACATCTCAAATAACCTCCAACCTTTAGAAGATGCTATCAGAAACAGCCTACTCCCTGCTATATTAAACGGGTACATATGTAACGATATAGAGAGAAAATTGTTTTCTCTTCCAGCAAAGCTTGGTGGATTAGGAATTGCCATACCATCAGAAAGATGTAAGATTGAGTATTCCAACTCACGAAAAATTACTGAGGCGATGGTCAACAAAGTTTGTGAACAGGACAACACGTATGATCCAGATACTGCGCAGCGACAAAACACCATCGCAAATGAATTGAAAAGAGAGAAAGTCGAGAGACAAAAGTCGCAACTCGAAGAAGTGAAGGCACAAATTACCTGCCCGATTAAACTGAAAACACTCGAAGCTACGCTAGAAAACGGAGCGTCAAGCTGGTTGACTGCACTACCAATAAAAGAAAATGGCTTCTTCTTACAAAAACAAGAATTCTGGGATGTCATTAATTTGCGATACGGCATTCCATTGAAGAATCTACCATCGCGTTGTGTATGTGATAAACCATTTACTATCGATCATGCACTGTCTTGTCCCAAAGGCGGATTTATCGTAATCCGACACAACGAACTTCGAAATTTCACTGCCGAATTATTATCTGAGTGTTACCACGACGTACACCTGGAACCAACCTTGACACCTAACGGGAGAAACGCTTCCCGCTAGTACGATCAAATCCGAAGAAGCTCGTGTGGATGTAGCAGCAAGAGGAGTTTGGGCTAAAGGTCAGATGGCTTTCTTTGACGTAAGGGTCTTCAATCCCACTGCCAAGTCCTACCAGAAAACCACGCTATCTGCTGCACACAGAGCCAACGAGCAAGAAAAGAAAAGATCATACAATAAACGTATTACATCTGTCGATCAAGCCTCATTCACCCCATTGGTGTTCACTTGTTTCGGAGGCATGAGCAAAGAATGTGGCGTTTTATTCAAACGAATTGCCGAGCAAATTGCCGAAAAACGAAATGTAAGCTATAGCACGATTATGAATTGGCTCAGATTACGAATTAATTTTCACCTGATTCGTGCATGTGTTTTGTGCCTGCGGGGCTCCAGATCGCCATATTTCAAGTCAAATCATAGCAGCGAAATCGACATCGAATTATCGATCAACGAATCGAAGACAAAGGATTTGACTCTTTAAGATGGAACTCAATTCAAAGTGTGATGCACCAACTTGGAATTTGTAATTATATATACTCCGTTTTGTAATTATTTGGCTTTGTGTATACTTTCAAATAAAAAAAGTTATCCCTATTGGTTACCGAGATAATTTTCCCTAAACATCGCATTCGATTAGGGTCTCAATACAATGGTTTCACACTGACGTCGCACAAAATAAAATAAAATAATCACTCTCACAACTCAATCTACCATTTTGCGTGACTTACAAACAAACAAACAAACACACAAACAAACAAACAAACATAGAATCGGCTATTAATATATAGATAGCCGCCAAGGCGGCGTCGCTCGCCGCACATGTGCACCTGCTATGTGTCACCCCGGAGACACCAATAATCCTCATATTTCCTGAAAAACGGCTCGTACAACTTGTGTTCAGCCAGAGGCAGATTCGAAATCAAATATCAAATATCAGTTTAAACAATGGTTCCAAAAAACCCCAAATTTCATGATGTGTTACTTATTTATTTTTTAAAACAAACGTTGATCAGTACAACAATACACTCAAAACGTAGGGAGAAAAAACTTCAAATTTTTATTAGCTTTTATTTTAAAAAAGTTACGCGCTCTAACATGGGTGCTATCAAACGTAAGGGGGAAATGGTTTCTCTTCTTAAAAAAGTTCACACAGGAGGAGAGAAAAAAGACACGTGCTAAATGAATAAAGACAATAAAAAAAAAACGTTCGATCAGAAGCGCTTAACAATTAAAAAAAGGAAATTAAATTATTAAAAGAGAAGCAAAAAAATATTTTGTTTTATGATACTCTTTTTTTACCTATCGGTTATTCCTATTAGTTCATCAGCCAAAAAAGTCACGTTCGATTGGGGTTGCAATGTATTTGCTTCGAACTCACGTCGCACACAAAAAAAGAAATAATTTCGCTCACAACTCAATCTACCATTTTGCGTGACTTACAAACAAACAAACAAACAGACAGAGAATCGGCTATTAATATATAGATATGATGAATAATCATAATCATAATTGAAGGGTCTCCAACCTCACCAAAAAAATGACTGGTTTATGAAACTTAATTTTTAAGGAACTTTATCCTATGTATAACAGCCTCAATAACATATTTGGGCTTCAAAAATATGCAAAGGTATATTATAGGTCCCTTTCCAGAGCAGGTATAGGGCCCCAGAATTCGATGTCCCAAATAGTATACCATTTCATCGTCAAGTGTTACTCTTTCGTGTAAATTCTGAACTATGAGCAGCTTCTCGAAACATGAAATACTTTGATGCACGTGACTGGACACTGAGTGGTAAGCATAGGGTACAGACTGAAAATACATAAATTTGATCACCAGACTTCACATATCACACGCCATTGTGATCCTCTCTTAAAAAGACCGTTAATCGACGCATGCGCATAATAAAAGTTACTCCGTAAATCGCCGTGTGCATTGGATTGGCGGTTTGCGACGTTGTTATTGTTTTCTATTTAAAAAAAACGAAACGAACACAGAACGAAACTCGTTTGGATGAAGAAAGGAATTGAAATGTTTCTGGAGACGAAAACGAATCTGAACTGTTTACACGAGTTTGCGCTTGTGCTGCTACAGACTGATCAGTGTTTTTGGGTCTGTATTTCTTTTATTTCTGGTCTGCAAATTTGATTTTTATGTTCTCTATCGCCCATGTTGTTTTATTGAACGGCTTTATGTAATGCAATCAGTTAGTATCTTTGATGAGCGTTTTTATTTTTGTTGTTGTTCCAGTACCAGGAATTTCAAACAGACACCAAGGTGCTTCTCGAGAACTTGGCAGACGTCGAATCCTGTGCATCGAGTGCTGCTGAATCTAGAGTTTCCCTACTCAGTATCGTTTCTACTGTCTGTGGTCACGTCTATTCAAATAAAATGCGGTTCAAATGATCGTTAAGTCCACTGGGACCTTTAAACCTTGCTACCTGGTTCACACTGTGTTTACACTGACCCAGGAATTTCAAGTGCGTCTTGTTAAGGGAGATGCGTTCTTTTCGACAGGTTGAGAGTATGCCTATTTTCTTTAACAAAATCATTTATCAGGTTTGGATATCATCTTGAATGAAATGTAAGTATGTCCCTCTTAAGGGTACGATACACTTTTGCATGCTATCTTTTATATACAAGAAAAGTGTCGGCATAAATTGCACATTTCATTTGAAATACGTACATTTTTGCATTGAAATTTAAATTCGAACATTGATCGAATGTTTACATTCTTTTTTCTTTATGTAAATTTGAGTAATCGAATGTTGTTCTTTATATTCTTACTTCATTATTCAATTTCCGCGCTTTTAAGCGTAGGAAATTGTTTGGTTTACACATTCTATCTATCTATCTATCTATCTGTGTAACAGTTTTTTGCCGTTTTCGGAAAGTCCGTTCGGATTTCGGATTGTTTGTTTATTCAGAATAGTTAATGAAAGACCCAAAACTCTATGCAAAATGTAATACTAAAAGGCCACTCTCAATATTAATTCATAAAAATGTTAACTTTTTTATACTTTTGGAATGCTTTTAGAAGTTATTTTAGCCGTTTTATGTTGAAAACGTCCCAATTCAGTTATTCTTTAAAACTTCTTTAAAAAGTCAGTAAAATATGCACACCGAGCACGTGAAACGTTCTCGAACCTATTTGGTTTATGTTTTGAGGAAGTTGTATAGATTATTTAGAAGGAGCTTTGAAGAAGAATTTTAAGACTTTATCTACTATTGCAATCGAAATATAATCATGAGAACGTTCCTTATGGAGGAAATATTGATATTTAGCTGACTCTGGAAAAAGATTCTTGAAAAAGAAGGTGAATGTTTGATAGTTAACGAAACTTTGCTTTGAAAAAAACTTGTATCAAAATTACTGGTGAATACGTCCTATCAATAAATGCATGAAATATGTTCATTTCATTTAATAAATATTACACTGAAAGTTGAAGATATTGAAAAAAACCACAAAAACAAATGACATTGTCATAGCAGCACAAATCACTTGTGTTGTGAATGAATTGATCTAAACATACATACTGCAAGTATAAACATGTGCAAGATATTGGTGAACGATGTGTCTTATAAAACTGTTTTTTGGCTCTGAAACGTCATAGTGAATTGAAAAGCAGTAATACAATAAAGAAGAGAGTAGCTAATTTGGGGACTTCCAGACTGTATCAAATTATTCATCACTGTACAATGGTCGGTCAAGTTATCACTGTGTGGAACCGATTAGCTTTAAATTCACATTTAAAAGATTTTAAGATTACATTGTTCAAAATAATCCTGCAAACCGCTCATTGGAGGCACAATGATTTAGTTTGGATATATGTCAGGAAAACAAACTTTGGATGATGATTCGAATCCAACCAATTATATACATACAATGAGATCACTAAAGCCTTGTGAAAATTTGGAGTGTAATATGTTCTAGGACACAATACCTTAAGGGGATTTTTTTGCGTGGATTAAGTTTTGCGACTTTTGCGAATTTTAGTCAAATTCGCAAAAATAAATTGACGCAAAACGTCAAGAAATGAACGATTCGTGAAAATAAATCCACGCAAAATTTCATGATTTTATTTGCTCATTTTTTGGCTCTGTGTACCTTTCGTATATTAACTATTTCCTTGTACTTATCAAGCACCCATTGGTTTTGCAATGTGGCAGGCATGGAAATGGTGATTTTCACTGCAAATACTCTCTACCTCTGTAGTCATTAATTTGCAATTTTGACTAAGGCACCACTCTGTATACTCAGTACGATTGCTTTCAGCAGTACGATCGCTTTCAGCAGTACGATCGCTTTCAGTACGATTGGTTTCGGAATTATCGTTGTCTTCATCTTCTGATGAAGATACCGTTGGCTCAAAGCTCTACGGAACTAACTTGTTGTTCGTATATAAAAATTCGTAACTAAAACTTTCATCACTGCTACTTTCAGACATGTTTCTTTTTCTTGTATAACATACGCTACATTAATTTTGAACTTTTGTACGTCATTATAAATTCTCGGCTCCAGATCCGAAACTTTTCAGCGATCTTGAAAAAAACCGGTTTTATGCAGAAATATCAAGAGCTCGTTCATGTAGAATAAAAGTTCTTTCGCTTATAAAATTATGATTTTCTAAGTTATATTAACAGACAGGTTAAGTAGAAAAAGATTTTTGAAAAATTAAATTTTCAAGTTTAGTTCCCCTTTTAGCTATATTATAAAGTACACCCATTGCACTTTGTGCCCATTCGCAAATATAAATCCAAACATTTTCCTTTAGAAGTTCTGACTCAAAAAATTAATCCACGCAAAACGCTCTCAGACCTTGGCTCGCAAAAGTTACTCCACGCAAAAAAATCCCTTTAAGGTATATCATGTTTGAAAAGAACATTTTCATACAGATCCTAACAAAGTTTCATTGTGTCATTTGTCTTTTCTTGCACATTGGTGTTATTTATAAACTGTATGGAAGTGGTAATATGGAGACTGGTGGATCTAGAGTGTAGTTGCAACTTGTGGAGAAGCGCATTGACATAATTTGTGACTTCAGTTCATATTATCAATGGGATTATTTGAACCTTTTTCTTTTATGTTTGAATTGCTAACACTCTCCTACACAAGTTGCGACTTACCTCTGGATCCGCCACTGGTTGGTTTAGTAGAAATAGATTTTCATATTGTATGTTATGTTGATTTAAGTTATGTATAAGCAATATAATTTTTATCTTCTTGTAATCCTGTTAAATGTCATGGATTAAAATCTTTGAAATGCCCAAGTTTCTCCTGCTCTTATTAATACAAGTTATGAACAATTTTTCACATTTCTGGCAAAATTTGGAAGGTGTGCACGAAGAACAATTGTAAGGTCCTGATATCAAAGTCGGCAGTTACTTGCAGATCATAAATAGGCGAGGTCTTCAGTTTTTAAACGAGTTTGCTTGTATAACTTTAATAGTTTAATAGTGTTGTGAAAGTCTTTAATCCCATGCAGCCTTTTTTTCAAATGATTTTGGTTCACTTCTATCGAATATCATTTTATTTTCCATGTGAACCGTAACTCATATTTTACGAATTGTGATAGAGCTGTTTTCATATAAACAGCAAGAAAAGAATGGATAGTCATTCAGATATCTTGAAAGTTAGCCTAAAGCAATTTCCTCTAGGCCTGATGCGGAAATTGTTCAAGCCACGAGGCTTCTAGTTTTCTTTTGTCTTAAGAATGCGTAGAACATTCAGCACTTTGTCACGCACTTTGTCCATTTCTTCATAATTGTGTAGTGTGTCGTAATCAATTCAGTCAATTTTTCATAGTATTTCTCTACGTTTTAAGGCTCCGATTGGAGGACGCGCTTAATAAAGTCGGAAAAATATTCTTTTCCGAAATGGCTTTGAGAAAAGCACAATGGTTGAACCGAACAAAACAGAAAGCAATTCTCTAAACTGACATCAGCCTGTGATTCTGACTATTTCTTCCTTGTTCGTTTATATTCTCATTTCCCACTTTTGTATGACAGACGAAATCACCTGAATATCGAAGGAGGGCGTAACGCCTTTCAAGATCACGTAATTCGCGTCATTTTCCTGTACGGGCGGTCAGACTGCGCCCTGAAAGTATCAGCTGAAGGGAGGAAGGTAACTTGCATTTCATTGTCAATTTCGTGTGCTTAAAAATATTCTCGTTGACATCTTAATCGCTGGAAAATATTATCCCATCTGTACCATGTTGGAAAATATTATCCCATCTGTACCATGGTCTTTGTCGCAGAGACCTTTTTTTTTTGTTTATTTTTTAACGACATTTAGCCAAACCCGTCTGCCTACCGCGCCTCGTTTTGATGCGATAATTTGTCGATAAGTCGCGCTTATTTTCGCATAGGGTTTTGCAGTTCTGCAAATCTATAACCAAGTAGCTAGCATCATGTAATGAAACGATGCATACAAACGAGGCTGAAGAATTCAACTTTACGAAATTTCTTGTTTACGATTGTGTTTCAGTTTTTCAATGACATCCAATCGACCAACAACGTATGTTTCGATACTATCTTGTTGAGTGGAAACGATGAGGATTTTCTCAAGGTATGTCGTTGTTTTGTCTCGTTTCCATGTTGAGTGGCGATAGCTTTGTTTTGATAATCGAGCGATGCCTCAGAAACTCAAGAATAGCATATGAAGTCAGTAAACAGTAATGATATTGTCTCGATTGTATAATCGATCAAACTTACCGTGCAGACGATAAAAGATGGGATATATAATATAGACAAGGGTACTTAAGATGTTATGTCGGTAATTAATTACGGTGAATTTTCAGTTGCTATGAAGCACAGTAAATGGTGATACTTTCTATCCATAAATATACCTTTCCCGAAGAACGTACGTGAAATAAACCACAGTTTTCAGCTGATCTTCATTCTCATAAAATATGTAACGAGTTTAGGTGTTATTTTCCAGGGCTCCACAAATTTGTTGTTCTAACGTATGACCTTAAATGTGGATAGTTACTTCATGTTTCGGGTCTGTTACGAAAGTATTTGTTTTATGTCGGACGGACAAATCGATACTTAGGGCTATATAAAAAACAGCACGTTTATGATACAATATCAAGCAAACGTTTTTCGAAAGTATACTAGAATAGAATTTACAAAATTCCAAAACATGATTTCTACAAGGACAGGGTTCGTACAGTCATGGAAGGTCAGGGGAAAAATTGGGTTTTTGGCGAAAGTCAGGGAAGGTCAGGGAACTTTTTTTAATGTCTGGAAAAAAACTAGGTTTTAAAGGAAAAGTCATGGAAAAATTAGATGATAACAAATGATCATTGATATTTCACTACTTGAATATAAATTATCGCTATGTATGTTACTTTATGTCCTAGGTTTAACCAGATTCACATGTTGTTGATAATTTTTATCTTCGTCCATTAAACTGATTCAAAGTTCTTGTTTTGGTTCAAAATGTTTCTATGCTTTTTTTGGTCTTTTCATATGACTTGGTCATGAAAACCAGGGAGAGTCAGGGAAAAAAGGTACATTTTTGATGTTTTGGTCAGGGAAAAATGATCAAAATTCAATAAAAGTCAGGGATTTTTGTTTATCAGATGCTGTACGAACCCTGAAGGATGATAGTCAAAAAAATATTGAAACAAACAGTTATCGTGTCGGATGGACAAAATGCTAATACTTTTGTTAGAGAACCTTTCCTGGCTTCTTTCTATGAAGCAATACGCTTCAGAATTTATATAAAAAGGTGCACAGGAGATATGACCATGACTGAGACTCGAACACCGGTCGTACTAACCACGACATCCCAGAAAGGTTATGACATTTGCATCGTTCACAAAACCTGATATACTCCGAGAGAAAACATGTTGAGCTACCGTATTTCCTCTAATCAACGCCGCGGCGTTTATTACAAATTCAAGGTTTTGGATGCGGCGTTCATTAGGGGGCGGCGTTTATTATAAAATGAAAAATTGGACAGAAGCAAACTTAAACAACAATGTTTTTTTATTCTAAAAAACGTTTCAAAAGATTGTGTGAAACTGTTAAAAGATATGTTCACGAAAATGTCATAGAAAAGCAATATCACTGTAGCCGTTTTCTAGTATGAGATGAAAACTTTTTGTAATTCTTGTTTAGCCTGTTTTCTAATAAACGCAGCTTTTCAAAATGCTGCGTTTAATAGA
The DNA here is from genome assembly GCA_027922465.2 of Turritopsis dohrnii. Lineage (NCBI taxonomy): Eukaryota > Metazoa > Cnidaria > Hydrozoa > Anthoathecata > Oceaniidae > Turritopsis > Turritopsis dohrnii. The sequence goes on from BQMF02000417.1 coordinate 78,790, forward strand.
GGGCGGCGTTTATTAGAGGAAATACGGTATGCACTTCGATAAGTTTTGTTGTTGTTTTTTTCATACATGTGTATCACACGGTTTTTTTGGGTTTTTTTATAAGCAACCAAGGTTAGTGGTAAGGTTGCTTAATTTGTTGCTAAGTATTAATGGCAGATATATTTATATGTCCCGTCTTGAAAACCTTTGTGTTCGTTTTAGTTGTTTAATTGAAGTCCTAGCCCTACAACCTAGTGTAACATCATGGTTTAAACATTTTTAAGAAATGTGCTGTGGCTATGCTAGTGTTTCATTTCAAAATTGCATATTGCCCATTTATCTAAGATTCTAGTATTGTTGCTGCTTAACTTTTTGAGAAAATTTACTAGTGTTGCTTATAAACGTGTTGCTTATAAAAAACGTGTTCCACATTTGGCCAAGTGTTTGTAAATATCATCTTGCTTGCATGGTTCCCAATCTCTTTGATAGCACGGCCATATGAAAAAGTCGTATTTATATAGCCATGTTTTTAGTCAGTATTTTGGAGAAAGTTTGGCCGCTGTATGCTTCTGAATGGTGTCTAGAGTAAACGAAAAAAAAACCTGGTTTGAAAAAGTTGTTGTTTTTGTTGAATGTAGGAAACTGTCGAAACTCTCCAACAGTTGAATGATGGTGGGCGTAATTACATACTACACGCCTCGCAAAATCCAGCGCAGTTATTCGAAGGGATGGCGAAATTACTAGCTCATCCATTGCAACGCTCCAGTTTCTTTATACCGTACAAGTTATGAGGAAAAGACGACGAAGAAGAGGAAATGGACTGCATCTTGTTTATGCGCCCCGTTCTTGGCGGTTTCAAAGCTGTGGTTGCCTAGCTTCGCCCCTTTCAGCACCGCGTCACTTAAACTTACGCCAATGTTTTTATTTGAAGATTTTTACATGTAGTTGTGAATATTATCGTACGATTCAAAATGTCTGCTTTCCTATCGCTACTTTGTCCAAAAGGGCTGTACACCATTTTCAAAGCCTCTGGTGAATCTGACTCCGCTTCAGTTATGCATTTTGAAAATTTGAGCGTTATGATAAAGCTTATAATATCCTTATAATTACATACACCGATTGCTTCGAAAACTGTATAAATTCTCTAATGTGTTTACATTTTGGAGAAACTTCTGTGATTAAATTCCTTGTCTGAATTGGTTCTTTATGTGACAGGTCTGTTGTCTATTTGTTTTCATGAAAAACTGCCGATAGAGTCTGTGTTTAAAAAAGCCCCACTTCACTTTAAAATTAACCGAAACCAACTTCGTTGCCATGGCGTTTTACGTAAAAGAGCACACTACTACTCCTATCCATAATTATAATGTCTTTCGTTTTCATTTTGAAGAATGACGTTTGTAACATTAACAACACGTGATGAAACACGTGATGAACCCCTTGAGGTGAATTTATTTTTCAAGATTGGATGGAGAATTTATGAACAAGGTATTGCAGTTGGAAAAATTTTAGGTTAAATATACTGTATTTAAAAGAAGAAAAAAAATTGCAGTTATAGATAGCACAACTTACACTATCATTCTGTGACTGACATTAGTGGAATACCATACTTTATCCATCTCGTGTCGTCTTCAGATTCACAATAAAAAGCATGAAAGCTTTGTCCATCCGCAACCCCGACCAGACAGTGTGATGCCACCCCTACGATTTCATTTGCTTTAAATCATGAATCTGTAGACCGCTTGTGGTTATCAATATAAAAACGTACAATGATGCACTCTCGGCACAAGATGGGGGTGGTGCATATACTCAAATAACCGCCCACTTCGTTTGGGCAAAGTGATAATGAGTAACGTTTCTGACCTATTAAACGCCCAGAAAAGGTCATTTTCAATACAGACGCATAGACTAGATACTATGATCCATGAAAGTCTCATCACGGTACACCAGGGATACACCAGGTAACTGGGATAGCATGTGTCGAAATGCCAGTTGTTGCATTAAACGGCATCAAATAATTACAATTGCCTTATGATATGGTAAGAAAAATTTAAAAAGAAACTTCGAAAAGCGTAAACGAAATATTTAAGAAAAGTCAACCTGGGAAATTCAAATGAATTACAACAAATGCATATAGTCTGAAAGAATTTCTATACACACATCAAAAGATACGGTACACAAAACTACTTATAAAATATATATAAAAATTCATTTAAATAATACAATTAAAAAAGATTCGATTTTAAACAAAAGATTCGATTTAAAGCAAAAGCTTTAAGTTCCAATCTACGTTCTAATTAATTTCAATCGTTTGTTGTATGGTTATATTTGTGTGAATGAATAATGTAGCATACGGCACCTCATTTCCAGCCGCGCTAAACAGTTTTACTCGGCGATAACCTGCAAAATAAAAATATAAGGACTAGCAGACGAGGCCCGGAAAACCCGAGTTATGAAATCGAGTTATGAAGTCGAGTTATGAACTATGACGTCATAAGTCGAGTTATTAACTCGGATATTTTAATTTTCTATATTCTTTCGAGTTAATAACTCGGAAATATATATGTCGCTTTTACAACTCGAGTTATTAACTCGAAATTAAAAGTCAAATTTTGAATTCCAGTTAATAACTCGAAGTTAATTTTTCAAATAAATTAAATCGAGTTACTAACTCGATAGTATTATATTGCTTTAAAGGAATCGAGTTATTAAAGTTTTCAAAAATTTCTTACGATTTATCGTGTGTGCTTGATTTTCAGAATATTTTTCAAATATGGCAAGGGATATTTTCGAAAGTTCACTGGGAATGGTGTGAGTTTTTAAAAAAGGCAAAGTAGGCCAAATTTGAGGCAAATTTTGAAAACCGTTCAATTTTAATGAAAATTTAATAGTGGAACAAGTTTGAACTGCTGATTTCAAATATGAAGGTCAAATTGTGGATAAGGTCAAATTAGGCCAAATTTGGACCAAATTTTGAAAATTGTTCAATTCTAATGAAGATTTAATAGAGGAGTAACTTTGTACTGTTGATTTCGAATTTGAAGATCAACTTGTGCATAAGGCCAAATTAGGCCAAATTTGGACCAAATTTTGAAAATTGTTCAACTGTAATGAAAATTTGCACACGGAGAAATTTTATAGCGCAAGTTTTGATTTACATTAGTGCAGAAATGGCATCAAAATTAATCAGTTGAGCAAGTCGATGAATATGTTAATCCTAATGATATGCAGTCTTGTTTTTAACTACAGCTGTACTATGTCACCTCTGACATATTTTTCTATTGATCTTACTCTTGCTGTATTGTGATAGCTGAAAACTCCAAGATAAAAAGTTGCCGAAGTGAGAAAATAGATTCTATATTTCTATATGAATTTAATTTAGGTGTTAAGACTGGTGTTTCGCACGTGCAATTTATAATCTTGAGGTAAAATCATTTTAATTCTAAAAGAAATTGTTTGTCGAAATATTACTATATGTGATTTTTGTATCAGGCTTGTTACGTTTGCTTACGAAATGAAAAGACAATTTTAGTGGTTTCACAATATAGCAGTGTTAAATACAAAAACATTTCAAGTAAAGTAGTATCGACATTACTGTTTGATGTGAGATTTCAAAGCCGACCATGATTCAACACGAAAGGCGTAAAAATCTATTGTTTGTTATCTTTTAGATTGTTTTATTTGACTGGCAACTTTAAAATAAGCCTGTAAGACCAGAGATCTTAAATTCAAATTAACTTTTTTGAGTGCTAATATTAGGTTTATATCATTGGCGCTTTTAAAAATACTGACTGATGTAACACTTTATATAATTTGATAAGGCTATGTTCTTTTTACAAAACATAGTGATACTTCTGTTGTTATTTTTTATTTATGAAAACACATTGTATGAACATTTTTGGAAAATTATTGAGTTCGTAAATATATCGTTATCTGTCAATTAACATTAGTTTATGAAGTCCTTTATAAGAAAACTACATTAACAGCGAAAATTGTGGGAGGAAAAACTTTTGGCGGAAAAACTTTCGGTAGCCAAACTTTCAGACACTTTTTTGGATTTCATACGGAAAACTTCCGAATACTGCATTTTATATTTTTTCGAGTCCATAATATAATGTATTAAATTATGAAAACGTGCGCTTTTCTTGAATACCCTAAATATCCAATAAAGTGGAAATTATTTCGCACGCCTTTTGAAGTAGGAATAAGATCATGTAACTTGGGCACTTTTAATTAAAGTATACTTCGGTTTTAAAGAAATCTTACGAAAGTGTGAACGAAATCTGTTCTTGTTTGGGCGGTAAAATAATAAAAACACTCTATGATGAAATCAACTCCTTCAGCATTCAACCTTGCCGAAAATGCGACCTTTATCACGGAGTGTTTCCTCCTATTTTCCGAAACAAATGGCAGTACAGCTTAAAAACAATGTTTTAAGATGTTTTGATTTTTCTGTCATCATCAGTTTAAAATAAAAATTAAAGTTGAATTGTAAGTATTTTTACAAGAAGTTAATAAATAAGAACCACATTTCTATAAATGTTAGATATAAAGTTTAAATGTGCTAAAAATTAATTAAAGAAAGTGCTGTTAAAATATGCAAGAGTGCAAACTCCATTATAATTACATTAACAATAACACACATCGGCTCATAAGATGACAACGGAGAAAAGAAAAGCTAAAACAAAACATGTGAGCACATAGAGCAAAAAAAATATAAACAATTTTCTTTTTCATGTATTCGTCAATATGTTACCCAGCGGGCACAAAGACGTCGTAAAGACGTCGTAAAGACGTCTTTTCAAGACATCCCTAAGACGTCGCAAAATGGTCGCGAAGTGGGAATCTCAAAAGACGTCCCAATTACATCTTCATTGAGACGTCTCGATGACATCCCAACGACATCGTAACGACGTCGCAGGATTATGAAATTTACTCTTTCAAAAACTGTAATAGACCACAGGCGGACCCGAACCTGGAACCTCTGGTGTGCCAGCCGAACTCGTAACCGTTATGCCACCGCTGCTTGTTGTCAAGACGTTTAAAAACATTTACAATAAATCATTCTATACAGACTGATTGCTTTTGAAAGTTTATAATTGTTTCGAAGATCGTTATTGAATCTGCACAGAGACGTCCCAAAAACGTTGTAAAAGGATCCCAATTGCGACGTCCCGTTTCAGACGTCCCTACGACGTCCCAAAATGATCTTAAGTTTATAATTGTTTCGAAGGTCGTTATTCAATCCGTATAAAGACGTCCCAAAAACGTCGTAAAAGGATCGCAATTGCGACGTCCCGTTTCAGACGTCCCTACGACGTCCCAAAATGATCTTAAGTTTATAATTGTTTTGAAGGTCGTTATTCAATCCGTATAAGGACGTCCTAAAAACGTCGTAAGAAGATCCCAATTGTGACGTCTCGTTTCAGACGTCCCAACGACGTCGCAAAATGATCTTAAATTTACAATTGTTTCGAAGGTCGTTATTCAATCCGTATAAAGACGTCCCAAAAACGTCCCTACGACGTCCCAAAATGATCTGGAAAGCAAACGACCATTTTACGATTAAAATAAGACGTCTCAAAGACGTCTTGTGCCCGCTGGGTATCCAAAGTGCAGAAAACTTCGACCGACTACTTCTGTATTCTGAATCACGCACATCTTAACGATTTGCAAACTCGCCTCGTAACTTTGATTATATTGTGTAAGACGCTTAGGAAAAATTTTGGCCTCAAATTGTTCCACTACAATTTTCATAGGAATTGAACAATTTTCAAAATTTTCATAGGAATTGAACAATTTTCAAAATTTGGTCCAAATTTGGCCTAATTTGGTGTTATGCACAAGTTGATCTTCAAATTCGAAATCAACAGTACAAAGTTATTCCTCTATTAAATCTTCATTAGAATTGAACAATTTTCAAAATTTGGTCCAAATTTGGCCTAATTTGGTGTTATGCACAAGTTGATCTTCAAATTCGAAATCAACAGTACAAAGTTACTCCTCTATTAAATCTTCATTAGAATTGAACAATTTTCAAAATTTGGTCCAAATTTGGCCTAATTTGACCTTATCCACAATTTGACCTTCATATTTGAAATCAGCAGTTCAAACTTGTTCCACTATTAAATTTTCATTAAAATTAAACGGTTTTCAAAATTTGCCTCAAATTTGGCCTACTTTGCCTTTTTTAAAAACTCGCACCATTCCCAGTGAACTTTCGAAAATATCCCTTGCCATATTTGAAAAATATTCTGAAAATCAAGCACACACGATAAATCGTAAGAAATTTTTGAAAACTTTAATAACTCGATTCCTTTAAAGCAATATAATACTATCGAGTTAGTAACTCGATTTAATTTATTTGAAAAATTAACTTCGAGTTATTAACTCGAATTCAAAATTTGACTTTTAATTTCGAGTTAATAACTCGAGTTGTAAAAGCGACATATATATTTCCGAGTTATTAACTCGAAAGAATATAGAAAATTAAAATATCCGAGTTAATAACTCGAATTATGACGTCATAGTTCATAACTCGACTTCATAACTCGATTTCATAACTCGGGTTTTCCGGGCCTCTAGCAGACGGTACCGACAACATAAATTCAAAGACCGAAATAATGGTGTTTCTTTCCCTCATGTAAAACAGCCTTTACGAAGATAATACCTGTTCGAATTGCAGCTAGTGGTATGGTACACTGCAGAAGTAATTCGTCTTTCTTTAAAGTACTGTCGTCGTATACTGCGAAGCGCAAAAACGCAAGGTCCCGCACATATAACCCGAATGTTAACGTTTCATTGAAGACAGGATCAAAACCTAAAATAAAAAATTATGTTATTATAAAAATTATTACTTCAGCAAAAATCAACTACATCATACGACACCATGTTGCGCCGACGGAGGTCTGGGTTCGACAGCTGTTTGAGTGAAGCGACAGGAGAATGTTTTTTTTTTAAAAAAATCGAGGCGATAGTAGAGTCCATTATTCAACATTTATTTATAAGGTTCACACCAGGAATTATGCTAAATGGTTGAATTTACTTACATAATTGGGTTACCGTTACTTATTTTATCAATAATTCACAGTCGAAACTCTGTTATTTCCGTTTGGGTTAACGAGGACATCCTTGCCTCATTCTTACAAACAGAAATAAGAGACTTTCCTGATGTAAAACTCAACACACTGCGATGAACAGCATTTTTATTGAAACAGTGTGTATATTTCCATAGTAATGCACTCCTTCGCAGTGATTTACGAACCAATATTGCGAAAAACACATAATTTTGAAAAACTTCTCACCGTTGTTTTTGACAACTTTCGTTCGGAATTTGTCTTTCGTTGAATCTTCTTTCAATCCGAAAACTTCAACCACAACAAACGGATCAATAACCTACAGAAGAGTAAGATAGAATTTAAAGGAACGCCCCGAATTTCATGACTTCACGCCTCAACTGTATGACGAGCTGCACTAACTACACAGACAGGGCGGAAAAAAACATTTAGACCGCTTACTTCACAGTACTGTAATTTCATTGCGCTAATCTTGAAAGTTGAGAATACACCTCGAGTCAAATTTGAAGCAGATTCTGAAAGTGGTTCAATTCTATTGAAATTTTGTACCTGTAACAATTAGATTTTGTTGATTTCAAATTTAATGGTCAAAAACCGTAATTTAGTCGAAGAAGGACACTTTAGACCCGATTTGGACCAAATGTTGAAGGTGGTTCAATTCTTAATGCAAATTAACTGAAAATTAATTGAACTGGTGATGTCCTTGCTGTTCGATTGTTCATTGTATCAGTTTATTGTATTATCAAAACCATGTCGTAACTAGGCTATGAACAACAACCAGAAGTTTTTCTATTGGTTGTTACAGTTCAAAAACAAGCCTATGCAAGGCTATGTTGGTTGGGAGGACATCAAGCACCTGCATTCCAAAGTGAAAGACGCCTGGTTCATACGGAGAGAAGATAGCATTCAGCCATAAAATCGCAAAATTTGCCGATTGATAATGTAAGGACGAGAACCAATGGAGATTGATTGAAACATTGAAACAATGGTACACGTTACGGTAAATATTGGTAGTATCTGGATGTAATGCAACTCGTGGCTTGAGAAGTAAGTTTCGATACATTTGTAACTATGCCATCACTAATGGTTTTGCGATCAAAACTTTGTTATTTGTGTCTGGGTTGATAAAATATCGAAATATCGAGAGATTTGATGCCTCGCTCTTCCAAACGAAAATAAGAGACTTTCTCAACAACAAAGACAAGATAATGGAGTCTTGGAAGACAAACAGACTCTCAAAAACAAACGCAAAGTACCGCCATCATATTTTCCGATTCCGATTATTCCGATAGATCAATGGGATATTGTCTCAACCAGTGAACAAAGTCGTCAAAAAGCCACTGCGAGGGAGAGCATTTTTTATTGAACTTGCATGTATATTTCTATAGAAATGCACTCCTTCGCAGAGAGTTTTCAGCAAATGTGGTATCGTGAAGGCGTGAGTGGTCTCATAAACTAAGAAATAACAAAATGAAATAAACGGATCTATATCGTACTTACGTCCGTATCTCTGTCGCGATCAGGTTTTCGTAACAAATGACCACATATGATCTAGAACAGGAATGATAGAAATATTTTGAACTACAAAACCGTTACGTGGATCCAGCGGAGGGACCCTAACCTTAACTTTGCAGGGAATAATCAACAAGTACCCAATGGGAGATCTAGAAACCTTTTGAATCAGCTTCTCATGTTTCTGAAGTAGGAAAAATTTCGAGACCTTACCATCATGACTGACTCTGGTCAATCTTAAGGAAAATCTCTCCCCACCCTCCACCTTAAAACCAAGATGGGAAAGTGAGACACCGAAGAAAAGAAAAGGAAAGTGGTAACATTCCAAAGCGATAACCTTACACAGCAAGGATTGAATACACAGTTGACTGTTGAAAACTCGAACACTCCATTTCTCGAACTATTCGCAATTCTTTGTCGGTCTTTCGACAAAATAAATAGTAGAACTCCTACCAATTTCAACTCTCGTAAGCTCGAACACCCGATAACTCGATAGCTCGAAGTATTTTCCCGGCCCCCTGAGAGCTCGAGTTCTAGAGAGTCGATTTTACTTGTCAAGCATTGAGATTACCTCCACGTGCATCTGCATGCGCTCCAATGTTAATTCCAGCTTTTCAGCGTTGAACGGTGAAAGTTCTGAAATTAGTATAGAAAAAAAACTATGTGTGAGCACGAAATTAAACGAAGCAAATGCTGCGCGAAGATCTGAACAATGGCGTAACTGTTGGGCAAATTTCTTGAAAAATCACTGCCAAGGAGTATGTTCTATAGAAGCATACACACTATGTCAATAAAAACATGCTCTTCATCGCAGTGACTTTGGACGTTCTGACGAGTTCTCACCCGCTTAATAGAGAGCAAAGACAACTTCGAAAATGAGTATAGTCGAGCTTTGAAGAGAGTGTGTTTGTGTACGGAGATGCCAATTATGTAATCTTAGTCTGAACGAACGAGGCTTTAACTGATATTTTACTCATTTAACTCAGACAGAAATAACAAGGTTTTGACCGTGAAAATATACAAACAATATACAAAAAAATTTTGGTGAAAAATCACCGCGAAGGTGTGCATTTCTTTAGGAATGTACACAATATAACAATAAAAATGCTCTTCATCGCAGTGACAATTTTTCCCGCTGAGAACATAAGTTGACGTACCATCGAGTAAGATAGCTGGTTTCAAGACATAACCACAACCGCCGTTCATTCGGAACATGGCTCTCAGTAAGTCCATCATCACACCGCTGGTTTGGTAATTCAAAGCAACTAAACGGAAATTAGAGGAAGTTAGAAGGTATATATCCACTAAGCTCCACAATCTCTCCTTGTTAGGTTTGTAATCCAAAAATTGTACTCAGCCGATGAGTGTCCGACAAACCAGAAAGTATTCGTAAAGAGTTATTCATTCGACAGGGTTCGGTTTTTCAACAAGTAGAATCGACCGTACCTATTTGACAACCTACTGCCCATGCCGTAATAGGGTTGTAGTTGCTCGAGTCCACTCTTCTACCAGCAGGATATGTTCTTGAAAGGAATTTCTGATTGTACGAACAGAAATCAGCAGGCGATGATTTCGCGAGCTTCGTGAATTTCGATTCGCTGAAGGATGACATCTGGTAGAACTGCTGCTCTAGATGTAATATTGACAGCAAATACGTCACCCAGTGGACAAATTCGTCAAAACGTTACCGTGATGAAGAGCATTTTTATTGAAATAAAGTTTATATTTCAATAGAAATGCCCTCCTCCGCAGAGAGTTTTCAACAAATTCGACCACTTTGTTTTTTCATTTATGCTAATGAAAACTGCAAGGAGTATAAATGTTCACCGAAATGATATTGATTATTTGAGAATTTCTTCCATTTCTCTGAGGAGAGGGCGAGGGGGTGATAGGAAGAGGGGGAGTGGGGCGTTTTAAAGAAAACCGAAAGTAAAATACACGTATTCTTTTTATAAGAAACCCAACTTTTTCCCTTCTGGCAAAGTTGCTGAAAATTCGTCTAAAAATCCATAGGAAAGTTAAAGCTAAACGGTTGCTTACATTAATCTAGAATAATTTTCAAATTTCAGATCAAATAAGAAAAAAAGTCAAGAAAAGAGGCATTGTGGGAAAGGAAAATAAAAAATAGTGAAACATAGATTTTTAAATAAAACAACTATAAACTATTATGAAGGTTATGGCACCTAAATTCTTAAAAATGTTTAGGGTTAGGGTTCGGGGTTCGAAGTGTCGAAACCTATAAAATCGTTGTCATCATTTTGACGTTCGTCCATGACAATGAAGAGTTCATATACTTTTATGGATATACTGTAAATCTTAAGAATTGAAGAACACTGGAGGGATCACTTTGATAACCTAATCATTTCAGGTGTTATCCCAGTGGGTAAATTTATAAAAAAAAAACGTGTGCGAAGGAGTGCATTTCTATAGAAATATACACATAATTTCAATAAAAACGCTCTTCATCGCATTGTATTTTTTTGACGACTTTACCTTGCAGAGCTTTCTCAAATCCGGGAAACGCAACAGACTGAACATAGTTGACCAGACGAGAAAGATCAGCGGCTAACCTCGTTTTCCCTCCCTGAAACATAACAAGACATAAAATATTGAAAAGACACTTCAAGCCAATCCAGCCAATCTTCTCCCACCAGGCAAATTTGCTAAAAAACCACTGGGGAGGAGTACATTTCTATAGAAACATACACACTAGTTCACTGAAAGTGCTCTTTCAAGCAGTGACATTTTGATATTTTTTGTGGATTGGGCTGGGCCTACTATATCGGTGAATAGGTTCCTCAAACAGATATCACTCCTTCTTTAAATAGTTTCCATAAACCACGTTGCTAACAGTGGCCAGATTTGCTAAAAGATTAATGCGAAGGAGTGCATTTCTAGAGAAACCTACATATCGTTGCAACTAAAATGCACTCGGTCGCAGTGATTTTTTAGCGATTTTACTCACTGGGTGACCAAACAAGTAAAAAAAACTTTCAAAGTTAGATGACATGATATTAAAGCCTGATTACTTAGAATTAATGCGTGATTTGAATTATGTGTAGTCTGAAGCTTGATTTTTTGTCTCTCACGCAATCGAAATTTTCAGACAAGCGCAGGAAAATAGGGAATAAGGAAGCAGATGAAAAAACAGAATGGTGCTATTAGAGTCACCTTCATGTAGCAATTTGTGTATTAGAGTCACCTTTACATAGCAATTTGTGTCGGATCAGCAGAAATCATACAGAATATTCAAACATGTTACTTGCTCAGGAGATTGCCCACTGGCAAATAAAACCGCAAAAAATAAAAATAAAATAAAAATAAAAATACTTACACTTTTCTTTTTGATGGACGGTGTTGTATTTGGTTTTTCAGTACCTTCACCAATACTGTTCTGCGAATCTCCATCTCCTGCAACGTTAGGCAGACCAAATTCCTCCCTAGATATATCATACTGTTTTCGAAGTTCATCATCGATTAAGATCTAAACAAAACATGATCTGTTTTCATTTTTCTTCCATGAACGATTTAAAATTGTTGCTTTGATCTAGAGCAAATAAGTATGTCACTAAGACGAGCTTTTCAAAAATATTGTGTTGATAACAGTTGAAAAATTTCGTTATGAAAGGCGTTGGTACTTCCCGATGAAGTTGCAATCGCGAGTTAATGTCGTAAAATAACCAGTAAGTGTCGCAATTCAACAGTAAGTGTCGCACCAGTAAGTATCGCAAAAACAAAACATTTTAACGCAACTTTTTTCATTTCGACTTCTCCCTAGTATTTTGTAATCAAACACTGTTCAGATGGAACAAATAACAAGTACACGATCAAAGCTCAGTTTGCACTCACTTTTGCTGTTGATTTTGGAAACACTTGCGACACTCACTAGCAAAATTGGCGACATTTACTAGTGTTTACGACATTTACTAGTGTTTACGACATTTACTAGTGTTTACGACATTTACTAGTGTTTACGACATTTACTAGTGTTTACGACATTTACTCGCGAATGCAACGTTTAGGGTGATTTCTCCACAGTTAGGCCAGTTCTTTTTTTTTTTCTAGGGGTAAAGGTAAAGAGCGAACAAACAACAGGAGTTTTAAAGCGATTACAATACAACCACTATACTTCTTCCATGGCTTCTTTCGCTTCGTTCTCGTCATCGGAAACATAACCGAACAACGCTTCAACACCATCATCACCCTCCATCTCAGCTTCTTTTGAAAGCTTCTTTCCCTACACGAAAAATCCAGTAATATTGAGCAAAAATTCAATAACGTATGAGATCAAGCTGGGTTGGCCAAATTTGTTGAAATACCACTGCGAAGGAGTGCATTTCTATAGAAGTATACACACTATTTCAATAAAAATACTCTTCATTGCAGTGGTTTTATGAAGACTTTGCCCATTGTGTACTATTATTTTAGTCATAATCAAATCCGTTATCTCTCTTTCATTCGATTCGAAAAAAATTAGGCTCTCTCTAAATTCAAACGAATTCCAAAGTCACCAATCATTTCCTCGATAAAATTAATCGATTCAACTTATAGCAAGAGTGTATTATAACGTAAAGACTATCACAGGTTTGATTTCTCAATGTTGTAAAATACTAAAAGAGCAGGTTTGCCATTGAAGGAATAATTTCGTCAACTTTTCACCAACCTTTACAAGAATCTTCCTCAGTAATGAGTCAGGCGAAGGGAGCTTTCCCAACTCTTCATCGACAGAAACAGTGAACAACTTATCTGATAAGTAAAGATAAGTTAATATGATATGCAGTAATAAGATCTTGTAGTAATCCTGTGTAGTGCTATGTGCGTAAGACCACCACAGTACACCACAGATATCGACTCTCTCCTTCAAGATGTGTATATATAACCACTCATAAGGGCTCCAGGAGTAAATGAGGTAGTAGCTAACAAAAGCATTATGTTGCTTTAAAGGAGGTGAATTGAAGATGAAATAATCACGGTTATATCATTGGAAAAAAACATATTTGGTTGGATTTCTATCTTCATTTTAACTTCGCCTTTTGGCAAGATGCACAACTTTTTTCGAATAGATGCACAAATATGTTTTTATATAAAGAAATATTTTATGGAATTTAAGTTTTCACACCTTGATGGGGTATGTAGAGGATGAGAGTTAAGTGGCAAAAAAAGAAAAGAATTTATCAACTATATATATATACCTTTAAGAATTGATTTTAGATGACCAGCCATGACCTGCTGTTGTTCACAGCTGCAGTGGTTTTCGACAGACAAAATCACAGGATATCTATAAAAAAGCCATATGGATGACTACGTTTCAGAGATGAAAAATGAAAAGCAACCAAATGGGGTTTTAAAAAATCATAATAAAATATAATTAAACTCAAAACAATGTTATGGCTGGTTAGAAATACCTGAATGGACAAATTTTCCGAACAGAAATTTGAAAAATTCTGTGATTTTGTCCAAATGCAATGACTGAATCTGAACACACTTCAAAAATTTTGAAATAAAAGCTTTGATTAACGTTGTTGAAAGTGACAACAAGATTATGAAGAAGAACATAAATTTTGTTTATCATCTGCAGATTACTGCTCCCAATTTTTGTACTAAACAAAGTTTTACAAATTGCCCCAGAACTGCCGACAGGATGTCTTGCATACCCAAAATTTTATCTTGACATATCTGTCCCCCGAAATTATTTTACGCCTGAATTATTGTCCTTCCAGGTATAAGACACACCTAAGACAGTCTAATCTTTTAATTAGCACTACGAGATGAGTGACGGGTTTTTCGGGAATGGATAAGTAGCAGAACGTGGTCCAATTTAACTTTTATAAAACACACATACTCAGATGCTACGAAAGCATATTCATTAATCACTTCCACCACATCTTTAAACAAAATTTTAGTTGTCAGCGTGTGACCATGGTAAATAATAGGTTCGTTGTCTTTGCCATCCCAGCAATCCACTGTAACAAGAACACAACAATATCATTCGATGAACGACTTAACAAAAAATGATTTAAAAAAACAGAAGAAAGGACGTACATTCAACACATCTGCAACCTTGCTTAAGAGCATTGATATAAGCATCGACACTGGATTTACCACGAAGTTGACCTTCCATTAAATAACTGGAAAAAAAAGATATTCCTCATTTCAATTGTAATAATAGGACTTCTATTACTCCATTCAATTTTATAATCAACTTCCAGATCTACTAATTTATATTATGTTAAAATCAAACATCTACAAAATTATTCACTCTATAACTTTTCCTGTAGAATTTTTCGTGTCTATTCAAGCTTAAAGTTCTATTCCAAATGGGTTTTTTTTACCCATCACATAAAACAGTCTGGCGCAATTATTCATAACTATTCCTTTGTTTAAAAGGTTTCAATACACAAATTACATTGAAAAAGTTGAATTCATTTTAACTTTTAACATATCGTACCGAAAAGTATCAAACTCAATCAATCTGGCCAATCATACGATACGCGTATCAAAACATGTAACTGGAAATCCCACTTAAGAGAGAAAAATTTGCATACGTGTTATGAGATGAGTTGATGAAGTAATGTGATAGAGGCTGTGACATGTCCTGATGGACACTCATGTGCTCAGGTCTGAGTAAATCATTATCCTCTGACAACAAGAAGGACAATAAACCTACAATGAAAACAAAGAGTGGCTGATGTTCTACTGAACATAATTGAATGAAAGCACAATGACTCCTTTCCTAATGAAACACTAATAATTAGTGTCAGAGTTTATGCAATACAAGACAAAGATCTGAATTAACTAAAATAAGGTGTGTGATGCACACATTGACATGCCCAATTCTGAAAAATAACACAAGAGGTGAGCAATTGTTTGTTCTCCTACTTACACAACGATAATATCCTTTGATTTCATAACATGATGTACTCTTTATTTATTTTTTCAACTTTTTTGCTAAGTTTTCAAACAGAAGCAATTTGCCAAAGCCTTTAATATGCACAACTCATAGAAGACCGACATAACCCTGTACTTGCACATACTTTCTTACGTAATAAAACAACAAACCTTTATAACTCAACTGGTTTTTCTGTCGTAATAATTCCGACGGTTCAAATTTATTAATTAATTCCACAATAGATTGTGTATCTGTATTTACCTATGAAACAAAGTAATAGTACATTTTCACCACCAACATAATACACTGCTATAAAGGTTTGTAGAGTTTACAACCAGATCCATAGAGACCAACATATACCCAAAATAATCATTTATAGTACCACTCACTGATTGCATGAATATGACGTTTAATTGAATAAATCAGACTTTATCATGTCATGAACAAGCGAGTTTATTATGACTACGTTTCAACAGCTACAGCTCTGCTCATTAACGGGACAATAATAATGTCTTATAACAGAGAAGCGAAAATATTTTTCAAGTATGATTGTTAAGCCCATGAACAAACAGAAAAGCAACATTATTAGCCCTTGGTCATCTGTGCATTAGACCAAACATTAGTGCACAAAAACAAATAAAAGACTTTTTTAAAGTGGGGGTGTGGCTCTGATGTCATATATTTCTTGGGACAAACCCAAGGTCTACTAAATTTCCTATTCATGATTCGTTGTCTGATAATATTCGTGAGTATACGCACAGAGCATCTGCCTCATTATCCATTAACAAATATTGGTTTGCTTACACAAATTTAATGTCATTTTATGTTGCTTTAGTTATAAATTTATTTTTTTACGAAACCAACCTACCAGAAAAGATCAGAAAGACCAAAATCCTAAGAGACAGGATTTTCATTCAAAAGGTTTTAACATTATACGACAAGATTCTTATTCAAAAAGTAACTTTTCATCTCATATTGAAATTTATACATTTTCTTCAAACTCTTTTAACCATTACTTTCATAAAAATGTTTACTTTAAATCCGTATCTTCTCAGTTTAAATAAAGTTCCTTAGAAAAGATGGTATATTATACATACGCATTGTTCTGCGGACATAAAGTTTTTAAAGCTTTTCACTGACCAAACAGTCTCGTCATTGCTGTATCTAAAAGTAATATCATTAGGAACCACTAAAGTGAGGGCTTGTACAGAAATGTAACTACATGTTTCATAAGCTTAATGATACTCACTTGTCAAATAGAAATTTCATGTTATTGTTATCAAATATCTCAAAGAATCTTCCAAATTCAGTTTTGTTAAGCTTGGCTTCATTTGGGCCTTTTTGACCGACCATATTTGCTTCCTAAATGTAAAACAAAACTTTCTTATACTTTTGAGATATCAAAAGCCATTTGTTGATTGCAAAATCAACAACAGCAAGCATTCGGCTTAATTCACCAGAACAAAATGACCTCTATTGTCTCACTTTAAATTTTTCTCTCACAACATTTACGTCAGGTTTTATGTTTAAATAATTCAGCAGATCAAACACTTCTTTCAAATCAAGTGCACCATTTTTATCGACATCGATTTTTTCAAAGGCTTCTATTAACCAAGAATCTTGCAATGGGTCTATCTTTCTTTGTCCTGAAACGGGAGTTTATCAACAAAAATATAAACAATAATCGTTCCTAAACTGTTACAATACATAAATTCATTTTTCAGTTTAGTTTTAATTTTACTTTACTTACTATGTAAATTCGACTGAAAAGAACTGACCCTCTGTCAGTACAAACTACCAGCTCCTACATTGACAGCAAAATTACAGAGAACATAATGCAGTATATACCTGTCTCTTCCAAAAGTTGGTTTAATCCCTTGAACCACATTAATGCACATTCAGCAGAATACGCCAGGAAAACATTTAATCTCATATTGCCATTTGAATCTACATGTTCAACAAGGAACTGTCGATTCTTTCTATAAGCTGGCATAATATTATTTTCCAGACTTTTTCCATATTGTAACTTTCTTATAGATGAGATAGGGACTAAATGAAAATGAAAAAATCAATTGTATCAAATTTTAAGATCATTAGTATGTTTAATTGGTCAGCAAGAAAGCAGCTGATCTTTCATTAGCATTTTGTGCATCCATCCGTAATAAAAATTTGTACCTATTGTAGGCTGATAGAGGCTATTGTTGATCGTGGCTTAATTCAGAATTTTTTAGCACTAACTCATTACAACTATTTTATCAGGGTGAGTGCGGCATCCTCCAAATTTGAACAACACACACACACTGAAGGCAGTTTGTGTTTCTGGGAATATTGTAAAGACGAAACACAGATCATTTCTGCAGTTTTCTACCGGAGAAGCAAAGGAATTCTTAATAAATTATTATGATTGTATATTATTAGTGATCATGTGATTATTTACTGTTGTGTCTTAGCTACTGATTTTGTGTTTATTGTTTGGGTTAGACCTTAATGGAGATATAAGAGCTCTGCTGCCTCCAAAGGGAGTCTATCTTATATTGGATATGAATATGTTGTTTTTTGTCTATTTATGTAATTCCACCCATATCGATATAGATGAGATTTCAATGTTAACCATGTTTTTAAAAAACTAAATAAATTGCATACGAAAATAGATGACAAATAAATGTCCTCTAATGTGGTGTATGTAAATATTTGGGCTATTGTTTATTAATAGTCGTCCAAATTGAGTGAAAACATCTTTAAGTCTATGAAGCATTTAATTACCTGTGATGATCATAAAAAAAACTTTCATCAATGTAATTCTGTGTTTATTGATGTCAATATTTCAGTATTTTAATGAAAACATTACCCACATGGAATCATCATAAGTCTCCTTACTTATCTCAAGTCTTCTCATTTATTTGTTGTGAATTCAACGCTAATTTCTTCTGTTGTCAATTATTTTTACTCTGCATAATCTGCATGATCAGCAGTTTCTTTTATTTTCTTAATCTTAAATTATCAATAGTTGTTTAGTTTACTCTTTGTTTTTTTCAATGAAGAAAAACAAAAATGCATGAATGGTGCATTGCCACCAATACAAATTATTAGTATTTTTTTAGCATTATCACTTATTTCTAATGTATAGCCAATTCTGTTCAAACTTCATATGCATAATATGTGCAAGATGTTCGTTTTTGAACCATTTGCAATCTTGAGAATCAATGCCTGCGTGGAACTTTGTGAAGTATTATACTCTAAATCTAAACGAAATAACTTCTTTTGACTTTAATACAAACTTTTACTTATTGGAAATCAGATTTGCATTCAATTCAAATACAAACATATTTCTAGAAAAGATGCCCTTAGATAATGCAAATAAAACTGTATGTGAAAGTCGTTTTTTATAAGATTAATTTTATGTCTAGCCAGTTACAAATGAAGTTTTGATAAGTATTGTTTTTTTTTCATCAATTTATTTTAACTCAGTTACACAGACATAGTAAGTTATAATCTATTAACACCGAATATTTGAGTGAATGCTTTGCATCCTCAATTTCTATGATAAAGATTTTATTGAATTAAGTTTTGTTCCAATGATACTGGTATATGCGTTTAATTGTGAGATGGCACCTGCCTTCTTATAGCTTTAGTCACTGTCACTTTAGTTATTTTGACCTTCCTGTAGCAAAAATATTTTTCCACTTTACCTCACAGTGCAACATTTTTCATCTTTATTGAAAGCGCTGACCTTCAGGCCTTGTGGCCTCTTGTTCATTTTTATGAGACTTCTTTGCAAATAGAAGATAAATCACTAAAATTCTAGAAGATTTCAGGAAATTTTTACATGAAACCTCCAACTAGAACCACTAAGATTTCCAGGAAAGTAACTGAAAATGATCTGTGATCAGTTTGTGGTTTGGAAAAAACCATACATAAAAAAATGAAATGAAGGTTTCCAGTAGATTTCAGTAATACAGGGAAATTGATTACTTGATTTCCTTAAGGGGGGGGGGGGGGGGGGGGGGGGGGGGGGGTTCACACATATAGATTCTTGAGAAATTTTTATTTTAAGCTGCTGTATTAAGGCTTTAATTGAAATTGAAATTGTACATCAAGAATTCAACGCTGTCATGAATAATTAATGAGTTGAGACCCTGAAACTTTTTGGTGTGAATTTAACAAGGACAACAACAAGGATTTAAAGATTTCAAATTTATTTTAATGTTTTGATTTTGAAGTGTTTGAAGCAGTCAGGATATTCTAGGATTATGAGTCATTCCTTAAGAGATTTTTTTAGGAATTTTAAGAGGCATGAGGACCATGACCAAAATTTAAGATTTGTGACGGTTTGAGGGAAAATCATAACAAGTGATGTTACTGATAAATTAATCAGTAATTTATCAGAAATTTATCAGTAATAATCAGTAATACTGATAAATAATCATTAATTCGTTCAATTTATATATCAGTAATTTGTTCGATTTATCAGTAATTTGTTTGATTTATCAGTAATTGGTTCTATTGTTTTCTAATCAGTAATTTTCTGACAAACTTATCAGAAATTATCACTTCTTATGATTTTCCCTCAAACCGTCACATTTATAACTCAAATTTAGGATATAAAATAGGATATAAAACTCTTGTTTGTGTCGATATTTAATATATAACTTTCCAAAATACCCATTTTTGGACATCTGCAACAGTTTTTTTATAATTATACACTTATGTTTATTTCCCATCAGATCTTTGACATTTTATTTTGTGTGTTTAATAATTATTAAATATAAAAAATATATAATGACCAAGCAAGTTTTTAAATCTCATAAGCAAGAGTGTAGATACCAGTGATTTAAACTGTGTAAGCTATATATAATTTATATAACACATTTTAGTATAGCTTTCACAGTTGGAATCTTAGGTATTACGCATTACATATATATTTGAAATTACTTTTGAAGTCTTTTCCTTTGACAGTTGGAAAATAACGAAAAGCAGCTTTATCTTCATCAAGTATAACTGTTTTGTTGGATTTTTCCTTTCTGCTCTTCACATGAAATTTGATCATTCTTGTCCCTTTCATCATGAATTCGAGACATTCTAAAAAGGGAAGGATGTACAATTATAAGAACTATTTTGTAAGAACACAAGCCTCTGATTTGGCCAAAAAATAAGAAAAAATTAAAAACAACTTGAGGCTCATTGTTGTTCCAAAAATAACCTGAGCCTCAATTTTCTCGTACAATAAGAACAATTCATGATGTGAATTCTTTCATAAAAACGAAAGCGTGTGATCTATAAAACAAACTAATGACAACAGTGATTGTAAAAGTATGGTTAAGCAAAAAATAATTTGAAAAAATACTATATTCCATATATTTTATTTTATTCTAGGGCGTGGCTAGAGTGCCAGTACTTATAAAATAATACGTTTTATATACTATTTTAGAAGTCCTTATAGAGTCCAATTTAATTGTGAAAATAATTGAAATATTTACCGAAATATTTACAAAAGACCATTTTACCTATTTGAGAGTTTGTCCTTCTATCTTATGGAGAAAATATTATGCTGTTGTGGTTGTATATTGCAAGGTTAGGTTAACTTTTTAAAATAACACTATATAATACAATTGCGGTATAAATCCAATGTTTCTTAGATTCGCTCCTGGTAAACCGTTTTCGACCCGATTTTCTTTCTTAAAGGATTAGCAAGGCATATTCGGAAACTATTCATCCGGCCCACATGTCAGATTAACCGATCTGATTTGATCGTTGGCTGTTTTCAGCACGTGTTTGTTATTATATTTCTTTTCTTCGTACTTTGTTATAGTATCTGGCTGCTGAAAAATGAAAATAAAAGTGATTTGATTAACAGTTCAATCATGGATATCATATTTACCAGGATCATCTACATCATGAGGTTGCAATGGATGCCGCAATTGCGGTATAGACCCCGCATTCACGGGATCCCGCGTTTAGCTGTTTTCCCTGACTATATAAATCAAATTCCTTGAATCAAAGAAACAGCTTAGTCCAGTAAATTTTCAAGTTCTTCATTCGGTTGATTTCATCTGGATTCAGCTTTACATATCCTTTATAGAGGTTGAAACTTTAGCGAAATAGATTTTGATTTGACATGTCCAAAACAATTACAAAATTTAAGTAAAAAAACCTTCGCAAATGGCTAATTTTGACATATTTTGCGGAAATAAACTTCCATTAATGTTCAGAAACTTTACAAAAATCAAAAACTTCCTCGTGATTTTTGCGAAAGCAGAACAGTATATTTATTTTCTCAGGGAAAAACAAGAACGAAACTCAGTTTTCAGACCCACATGAAATTTGTTTACCACACGTGCACATGCGCCATTTTGAAATATTTGCCACCCATAAAACACGGGCGTCCATGGGATGCTGTGTGCAACGAGAAAAAGAAAAATTTGTTTCAACCCGGGACGACGGACCTTTCGTTAGAGAGAATGTTTACATTTTAAACAAGTGTTGTGCCATGTGTTTCTTATTGCTAATAATCAATAATTCGCATTGTAGTTTTTACTTTATTTTTCATAGGCGTATGAAAAACAATGGTTAGTCAAAAAAAATTGTGGGATCCAACATTACGATATTTCTATTTAGTCTCAAGTATCGTGTTTTCCGGTTCTACTATAAATGACTAAAATTAACTCCACAAATTTCGACCTTTACCAAAGAAATGAATGAGCAAAAGTTTATTATATTACCTTATCAGCAGGGAGGAAAAGTGACGAAAATTTCTCCGACAAAATTTTCCCCAATAAAGTATGAAAGATTGGCTGACCAGCGAATTTTCTAATGTCTCTGCAAATACTTCACAAACTCTAACCCTATTGGTCAAGTTTCAATAAACTCTAACCCTATTGGTCAAGTTTCAATAAACTTTAACTCCCTAAAGTTCAGGCTGGAGTGATGGTTCCATATTCTACTTTTTCGGTATCGATCTCCCCCCAGTGTTCAGAAACGTGATTCTTTAAAAATTGTGTGACGACTAAAACTACTTTAAAATGCTGTTTTTTAACGGATAATCAAATTTTTTGCTTTTTGTAGGCCCCCAATTTTTGCCACTTTTGATGTTTCCACAACGCTTTAATTAATTCAAAGAGCCTTTTAATGTGGTACCTATTAAAAAAAAGTAAAAACAAGTAAATTCAGCTACTAAATTTTGTCTTCAGTGTGTGTGATACTTATCATCGCAATCCCCATTTGCCTAATAACATTTCCAGTTATCTTTTATTTTTAAGTTTTAAGCTCTAGTCTTTTTATCTCAATTATATATATACTAATTTTTAATTTAATATTTTTAATTATATATATACTATATACTATTTATTTTACTGTTGTAGATTATTTATTGTTTATCTCGCGTCAGTTCCTGCTAATTTCGTCGTCTCTAAAGTCTCAACTTGATTCTCAAATTCTAACTTTTCTTAAATTTCAATTTTTCTACATTGAAGTTCTCATGTTCTCAAATTTGGTGGAATATTCTTGAGACGGGTTTTACTTTTACGTTATTTTTTACTGCGTAGGTCCACATCAGTGTTCGTCACTGCGTCCTATATATTGTATTGTATATTTTGTATATAATATGTATATCGATTTTTCTCCTACTTCTTCATGACACTGCGGAGGTTATCCGAGTCAGACTCAAATCTAGAGAGTGGTCAAAATGTTTAGAGGGCAGCTAAGATATTTAAAATACCATAAAGTTACAATAAGGCGCGTACACAAAAAGGCGCGAGCACAAATTGTCGCAAGCAAATTTTCGCGACTTTCGCGACATTTTGTGTACGCGACATTCTTTACTTCTTTACTTCTTTACTTCTTTACTTCTTTACTTTTTTAGGATTCGCGACATTTATATTCACAAAAAAATATTTGGTAAGTCTTTCTCATTTCCGGAATGGTGAACCCTGAAGAATTGCTGAAAGAACTGAAAAAAAATATTGGGCGCTTGTTAATTTCCGTTTAGGGCACTGTGATTATCATAATTGTACCATTTTAAGGTAGTACTATACAATTACAGAGTTGAAAATAAAAAAAAAATCAATTTTTTTATTCCACTTGTTTTTAGAGCAAAATTTATCGTAGATTCCGAATCTGCTAATATTTTTTGCCCAACTTCAAGTGTTTTGCAACTATAAAGCATTTTCTAACACCCTATCGTTCAACTTTTCCATAGCAACGACCGTAGCAACGAGATATTGTAGTTGTTTTGCCCAAAAAATCTCAATGAAAGTATTTCAGATCTCCTTCCCGAGATATTTACGGTATTCTCGACTAACTCGGAATGGAATTTTGCACCTCAGTTTAATGTGCCAGCACAGACAACTAATACATGTGAGGGTAAAACTTGAGTTGTTGTTTTGTCAAGTGAGTTATTTTCCTTGGAGTTTACCCTTTAATACTCCATTTCGGAGTTAGCTCCGCCATTAACTAAATTTCCGTAAGTGGTGCAAGTTGAACTTTGGACCCTCGTGATTTATATGGCGAACGTGCTGAAAACATTTAATGAGAAACTCCTTTTAAGTTTTTTAAGGAATTGCCGACGCATTAATTTCCATAATTGTTTCGCAAAAGTAAAGTAAAGAGCTGTAAAACTTTATTCTTGTAGGTGACAAGTATTTTTCTTTAAAAAATAGAAAAACATGAGATCTAAAAAGATGACTCATTCATTCATAAAACATCATCTCTCAACAACAATTTTTCTCGACTTAAACAATTTGATTTACGAACGTGATTTCTCGATTTATTATTATATACGTACACGCACTTCATTATATCGTTGTGGATTTGGACTACCCTCTACGAATATATCCATTAAAATAATGCCTTTAGAAAAGTACGAGGATTTTCTGGAGTTGTCAGTGAAAGAATTGACAAACTATTTGAGTGTTCGTGGAATGAATACAACCGGTAAAAAAGTAGAGCTAGTAGCTCGTGCATTTGCTGCGTTTGAATTAAAAATGAAGATCATATCTTCAACAGAAGAACTAACAGCAATTACAGCTCAATAAGGATTATAATGCAACGCTAAAAAATATGGTCTGCCTGATCCAAAGTTAGTCGATAACAAAAGCATTATAGATGACATAACAAAATGGCCAGTGATTACTCTGGGTAATTTATTCGCATACATTTTACAAAAGAAAATGAGTGACAAAGAATATATCGGTAGATACAAAGACCAAAAAGCTTATTCTTACTGGGACAGTCAATTTGTTGGACCTATACTTATATATACATGAACTCGGCTCGGGTTGCGATATTGTTTTACTGTATTCCAATGTTAATGCCTCGCAGACAATGTTGGATACGAAGAAACTATGGATTGCAGTGAAGAAAAAAGATCAAAAAGGAAGCGAGATTATCACAGCTTGGTGTTCTTGCATGGCTGGATCTTACGAAAATTGCAACCACGTTATATTATTATCACAAACACCAATAATAACACATCTTGTATGTTTTCCCATCATAGTAGTAGTCAGAGATCAAAATAATAATCCAAAATCGTGTCCAAAAAAGTTCTAGTACAAAGTCCAATGCCATTACCAAAGTCAAATTCAAGTGTAATCGTGTCCAATAGGTAGTCCAATGCCATTTCCAAAGTCAAATTCAAGTGTAATCGTGTCCAATAGGTAGTCCAATGCCGTTTCCAAAGTCAAATTCAAGTGTAATCGTGTTCAATAGGTAGTCCATGTCGTTTCCAGTAGGTAATCCAATAATATCGTTTCCAAAGTCAAATTCAAGCGTAATCGTGTCCAATAGGTAGTCCAATGTCGTTTCCAGTCAAAAGTTTAAGATAATAAAATTAATGGTGTGTGTTTTCTTCAAGATTGCAGTGTAAAATGGTGGTATAACACGAGGGTCCAAAGTTCAACTTGCACCACTTACGGAAATTTAGTTAATGGCGGAGCTAACTCCGAAATGGAGTATTGCAGTTGAAATATCAAATTTGTTTAATATTACTGATTTAAAATACCATCATTCATATCATGGGAAAGAGAAAAGCAAGCTATAAACCAAAAAAAAGAGTTTTTATCAAAAATCAACACACTGATGTTTCTTCGTCTAAAAATGGTGCTTCAGCAGATTCATCTCATTCTGAAAGTTTGGACTCTGTTAGTTCTGAATGTAACTATATTGTGCTGGATTTCCAGATTTTAAAAAGTATGTTTAAAGTAGCTGGTTCATGCCCAAGTTGTGGTGACTCAATAAACATAGAGAATGTAACAACTCAAAAGAAAGGGTGGGCAAACAAACTCCTCCTTTACTGTCATGTTTGTGAATGGTCCCAGCCATTTTTCAGTTCCAAACACGTTGATATTCCTGGTGAACCAGGTCAAAAAGGATATGACGTCAACATAAGATCTGTGATGGCATTGATGAAGTATATGCAATGAAAAAAGCTATTGGTTCTGTCCTTTTTCATTGCTCGGAAGGTGCATCAGATGAGCAGAGACATATGTTTTGTCCACGTATTGCTGGTGGATGGTGCAAGTGGCAGTCAGATAAAGTTACTGGACAAAGTACTTATAAAACAAAACTTTCTTTGCCTGTTGCCATAAAGGAGGAACTGAAGCCCATTTTTCAAGAACTGAGTCAAGATTCATTGCTTGAAAAATGCCTGCATGGTAGCATGCAAAATGTAAATGAGTGCCTGAATGGACTTATTTGGGCCCGATGCCCAAAATAACATATTGTGGCAGAAAGGTACTCACTATTGGTGTATGTTCTGCCATAATAAGCTTCAATGATGGTGGACTAAAGCATGTATTTAAGTACTTATACATGGATCCTGGAAAATTTTTTACATGTTGTGCTGAAAAGAAGGACAATCAACGGATTTTGCTTAGAACAAGACGCTCTTCTGAAATTGGAAAAAAGCAAAGAAAAAAACTGAGAGCTATCCGAAAAGGCTATGTCGATAGAAATAGGGAACTGGAAGGAGGAGATTCATATAAACCTGGCTCATGTTAGGATTGTTTTCAGTTTTCTTTTGAGATGGTGTGATTAATCTAACTTTGAGCCTTGTTTTCTCAAATTACTAATTTTTGTATTTATGCTATACGGTTTTCCTGATATCTCAAGACATACTTATTGGATTAGCTTCAAACTTTCCAGGAACCTTTATTAGTAATACAGGTACAAAATAAGCCTTTTTACTTGATGTTTAAGGCAATACTTTCCTATTTCTGTGCCATATACCAGTTTGGACTAAATCGTAAAAGTGAAAAATGTCAACAAAAACTGCTATAACTTTTGATTAAGATATGCTAAAGAGTCCAAAGTGGCTCAGATTGTTGAACTAAACCTTTTCTATCATCTGTGAAAATTTCAGCTATAGGGAATCATCCAGTCAAAAGATATCAAGGAAACCGTATTTACGCTTTTTTGGGGACCGAAACTCATTAATTATGCACATAAATTAATTTTTTGGAAAAAAAATTATGTCAATGCTTTTTCTGCATGTACATCTTTTGTTTGGAGTATAAAATGACTTTGTTTACCTCATTTCTCTTGATTAAGGTTCTAATTGTATAGTACTACCTTAAAAGAATGCGAGGAGAGTTTTGTTTCAGCTACATCAATAGTGAGGTATGGTCTCCATTTTAATTGTCATAACAAAATATATAGTCCATGTGGTAAAACCCGTTAAGAAGGGAGACCTTAAGACTCAGATCTATCAATTAAAAGATCCTCCAAATGAAATAACGTCATTATTATCAATAGGATGAATTATACATAACAAGAGCCAGATGGCGCAAAACGGTAGCAGCAAAAGTACTTGCCACAAGAATACTTTTAAATTTGAAATTTTACTTAAAGTTCTTAAACGTTCTGTAAAAGTTATTTCTTGAGATATCTTACTGGTGGAAAACAGGCATAAACGATATTATAATGTTTAAAATTACTAACTCGTGTAAATAGGGTCTAATCGCAACACACCAGCAATTTAATTTATTAGAAGACAAAAGAATTATACATGCATGAGCTGTTTATGACGTACGTTTTTTTTATAAGAGCTTATGTAGAAAAAAAAAACGCGTTTCTTCGAAAAAATAATGTATGTTTTGAATTATAATTTTTTGAAACCGAAAATGAATTCAAACAGATAACTGCCTTTTTTTAACTCGATTTTTGAAAACCTTGATGTTCAAAGACATAACAGATAGCTAACAAACGTAGAAAGTAATAAGAAAGTCTGATCTGTGCTTTACTGACACGAAAAACATATCTATTTTCAAGTGCCAAAGTTCATTGATTCAGTACCATAAAAGTAACTAAAAGTCCCAGTTTTATGTAGACCTATTAGATTAATATCCATTCCTTCATCAATTAAGTGATAAAATATCAAAGAAAACGTATTTTCAATGTATGTGATTGAAAACCTTCGAAAATTCAAAAGGCTGCGTTCGTTCATTAGAATGTATATTGAGTTTTTAGTGGGTACTCGCATAGTCTAAATCGTAGGCTAAAAACTGCCGTTTCGGCCGGAGGAGGAGGAGTAGTAGTAGTAGTAGTAGTCCAAGGGTGTTTTAATACGGTATTCGCTTTCGCTGCTACCGTAAAAATGTATCATCAGCATCTTTCACTTTTACATAGTTCACGTAAGTTTTTACGGGGTAGTTCAGTAAAAAACATGCATTGTTGTCAAAAAGATGGTTAAAAATCACTGGCCTAACTTACCATCCACATTGATTTGTGTCCACATTGAAGTGATGTCATCATTATCACCGCTTGATGATGCATTGTTCCCCATATGGTCGGATTTTATTGTATGTGCTAAATGTCCAAAACATTTAAGTGTTATACCAGATCATAACATAGTAGTATATTTGTAAAGGAAGAATAGAGAGAAAATGTGAATACAAATGTAAATGGCTGGTAGCTTTGTGGTAGATGGCTCGCTGTTTCCTGTTCGGGAGTTCAATCCCCGACCGAGTCATGCCAGCGACAATAACAGTGTGAAACACTCCTCTCTGCTTATCACTCAGCAAAAGGGTAGGGATGATGTCTTGGATGGTTGTCTAGTTGAGCGGTTCCTGTAATTACAGCTACCGTAGCCCAAATGGGGGCTTTAAATGCTCTAGGACCTCCTTCGCAGGACTCTCATTGATAACAGTACCTTAAGGAACTGAAGAGGCTATCCTAAGTAAACATTCGTAAATAAATAAATATGTTATTAGGTTTACAAATACGAGACTGAAACCATTATGAGCTCAGCTGCTTCATGGTTTGAAGTCAACAAAACGTATTTATGATAATGCAACATCACGCTTGTCACCAAACATTTTTGTCAGCTGAGGAACGTTAGTCAGACTGGGATGTAATAAAAGGAGAAGTCCTGAAGTATAATCACAGAAATATCATCACTGGATATAATAGATGTGATATCTTCAACTAAGCGTTTTCTGTTTAGAAGCAAATTGTGTTTTTCCGAAATTTTCAACTGGGTTAGCAACTAAAATTCAGCGTGATTGCACGAATGTGAATTGCTCAGAAGATTCTCAGGAAAAATTTTTCAAAAGAGTCAAAAGAAAAGCTCTTCTGGAAGACTACCAGCAAAGCAACGAACTATTCTATCCAATAACAAGAGAAATATATAAACATACCGCTCAAAAGTTTTCACAAAACATAATGAATAACCATTAGATTTTTCTTGAGTTTATCTGTTCTGCAAAGAAAGGGTGAAAGATCGAGTAGGCGTTAATTTTTCTTCCATTTGTAAACAAAAATTGTCAAAATCGATTTTTTTTTTGTATTTGAAAAAAAACCTCGTGATAAAGCCTGGTTTACATGGTGAAGTTCTTGAAACGACTTTCAACTAACATCCTAACATCTCGCAATGCTTGAAATATTTCTCAATTCGCTAGACGCTTTTAGATTCACATGACATCATAAGGCAGTATCAACTTCTTTAAACTAAACTGAACTAAACACATGGCGATCATTTATTACTAAGTGTGAACACAGTCTAATGAATGAGATGTTAGTATCAAAGAGTGGTTCGTTTAATAAGATGAGTTGGGATCATGTCTTTATTGTTGAAAATCTCTTATGCAAGTATGAATGAACAAGGCATTATACGATAGCTCGCTTAAACCTGACCGAAACTATAAAGTCTTGGCTATAGACTTAAAATTCTAGAACGCGAAAAAGAGAAGGAAACGAAACAGTTGTTTTTCATGAAAATAGCTGGCATAAAGTACGATCATATTGCAGGATTCAAACATTACATTGAAACGGTTAAAATATTTATAAAAGTATTTGAACAAATGAGGCTAAGCCCGAACCTTACCCTCACTAACCCAGACACATTTCACGAGGTTTACACAGTAAAGTCTAATGCTTGAATCCTGTCCCGTGAACATGTACTGTAAAAGAAAACTGAATTATAACTTCATCGTAGATGGCATCAATCTGATTCGCTCTTCAAAACGATCGCTTTTACATATTGATGGTTTATCGAATTCTTATAACAACCAATTAAAAACGAGAAACCTCTGGTGTCTTAACACCATTGGCTGACTTTTTGGATATACGGACGACGGCGAAGTATATCAAAGTAATCGTCCGTATATCGAAAAGCCAAGAAGCCCTGGGTATGAGGTTGGTAAATTTTATCACGGTAGTGATTAGGAGCTTCTCCTGACTTCTTATTTGTATGAGGTATGAGCTATGAGTATGGGTATGAGGTTGGCTTTCTTATCTGTAAACTGCTCGTTCCCAGACCATTTCTCAATTGTTCTATTTGTACTTACGTCAGCAAAGTGCAACCCTCAGCTCCACATATAAAAGTTCATTATCTTCAAAGCTATTACTACTAAGGAAATTGTAGGGAAAAGTAAAATTTTGATATTTATATTTGAAACAGAGGATTTAAACTATATCACCTGGTCAAAGATAGCTAGAAATTTTAGGGAAAGATTGCATTCCATTAAATACCAGCCACTCAAATCATGGAACCATCGCCAAATCTCATCAAACCATAATAATATGTAAGTTAAAAGGAACGCAATTGCCTTCAGTTATAGAAAGATCTGATTGCTCAATTCAACAGTTGTTATTAGCTCAACTTCCTGTTAGTTCGATATACCACAAGATTGATATATCAAACTTGCGTTCATGATGTTAGCTATAATAATATAAAGATTCAAACAATTCAGTGACCTTACAATGTTGATAACGATGATATTTTTTAGAAGTGTGTTTGGTTTGATTTACTTACAAAACAGATTGATAATTTAACGTTTATTTTATTTTAACAGATGTGATTTAAAAGAAGCTAGATCAGTTTTGCCATATTAATTCCGTATCATACTGCATTTGTGACAGTATAGCAACAGCGGATCTAGTAGAGAAGGGCATTAACATAATTTGTGCGATGCAATCTATATCATCAATGGGGAATCGTTTTTCTAACACTCTCCCACACACAAATTGCGACTACCTTCTACAATCCTTCACAAAAATTATGAGACAGCCGAGGGAGCTGAGGGCTGTACTATGCTGATGTCAGCAGAAATATAACAATTAAGAAATGTTCTGGGAGCGAGCACCTGTTTATTATTAACAAAGCTCTCAGACAAAGTAAAATATTGATTGGCTCCCTCGTAGAGATTATCTCACAAGAAAACCTCTGACACACTTTTTTCTCGATCTTATGATTGTTCATTATCGTTCATTAAAAATTCGTGGAAAGATATTTTTGCCGGATTCACTCCCTTGTGCGCGATTTGCTTTTATTGAGTATTCAACTTGAAGTTTTGTCTCTAGAAGTTCTGCCTCTTAGGACAGCTTTATACAGCCGCATAATCGCCGTGTCGAATTAAATTACTTTTATTCGGGTAAAATTCGACAAAAGTGCGGCAGTCACTTTATACAGGTTTTGTTGCCGCATATCAAATTCGATATGGCTTTAGACAGCCGCATAAATGTTGAATGAATTTATCATCGTGTGTTTCTTACACGCTGTCACTACTTTCGTGCACTTTTTTCACGAAGTTCAATCAAGCAGTTATTAAATTCGACGATTATGCGGCCGTAAAGTGATGCCGAATTTATGTCGAAGATTGCCGTTTTATTCGACAAACTCTGCTGAACTTAACTCATTATGTCGCACTTAATTAATTTTTCACTTTATACAGTCGAATTTTCGTCGCATTTAATAAAGAGTTTAATTCGACGCGGCGATTATGCGGCTGTATAAAGCTGTCCTTACATTTTGAGAATTCAAATGTGAAACTATCAATGGTTTCTGATTAAACCGACGAGAACAAAACAAAACTAAAGATCATCATCCAGAAACTCAAAACAGAAAGGACAATATTATTCCTCTAAGCTTCCATTAGGCCTTTGAAAAGTTATGGAATCCTAACAAATGCTTTAAATTTAGCTAGTGGTAGTAGCAGACAAAACGATGCAGATGCAGATTTTGTGACTCCCCTCAATTCAAAACTCCCTCCCTGCTAATGTCATCCTCATAATGTCTTTGTCATTCTTCTTTCTTCGGCGTAATTATTATTATCAATTTCTAAATCAATGTTCACGGTGCGGCATTATTTTCTAATGCGGCATTATTTGCCTAATGTGTTGTTTTTAAGAAGAACCTTTTCTTAAAAATTGTTGGTATTTTTCTAAGAATTATGTTGGGGTTTTTCTAAGAATTGTTGGGATTTTTTGCTGGATGAGTCATAAGCATTCGCCCTTTTGGCATTTGACAATATTAGCTTCGATCGTCAAGCGCTTTTATATCCATTGAACTGCTTTCAATATTTCGTTTACACAGAGATATTTACATATCTCTGGTGTATATTTTGTTATCTTTCGAAACAACTAGATAACGAGTTTCTGATGTTAATAGGAACCTCGCGAAACTAGGACGGCAATGAAGATGACAACATGTAATTATGTTCATATACAATGAACCACAAAACAACATGAATTTTACACTTGGGTCAAGAAGTTTGTATATAGAGTTTATGAAGTTTGCTTCGTGAACCATGGACGTTTAAACCAAGGAAAATTAGTCCGAAATAATCCTATTGTCAAGTCTTCGTTTTCAATACGACTTCAAAATACTAATTTTTACGTTTTCTATCACTTTTCTGCCACTCAGAGAAAGATAGCAAATCAAATAAGAATTCATAACGAGGTCACAAATGTTGCTTATGAGAAGATTTATGACTAATCGAGGATTTGCAAGCAATCAGATTAATAAAACAGGAAATCTTAAAGATTAACGGTTTAATAATCATTAAAATATAAGAAGCACACACGGAAACATTATGAAGTGAAAGTGAACATAATTCAAAGCAAATATCAACCAGTTGAAAAGAACAGTTGCTTTTTTTAGAGCATATTAAGGTGATTCTGGTCCGCAGAATGCATCTTCATTTTAAGTTTCTGTTTGCACTACCTCTTACTCGCCTATTCTTCAGCGAGTTAAATCGCCTAATAAGTAATGCGTTTTTTCAATTTTTTTCAGCAAATATAATACGCATGCGCATATTGTCAGCTAGCAGTTGAAAAGTTTTGATCACCAGATGAAACCAATCAAATGAACAATCAATAAATCAATCAATGAAACAATAAGACAGCATATACAAACAAACGAAAAGCATTAACCTATACGTTAACTAGTACCAGACTTCTTGATTGTAGCTATACGAGTAGTCTATTCTCCAACCTCCAACTTAGGCTCTCTTGCCTTTTCGATATACGGATAATAGCGCCCCCTGCATATAGACAAGGCA
Source organism: Turritopsis dohrnii (assembly GCA_027922465.2). Taxonomy (NCBI): domain Eukaryota; kingdom Metazoa; phylum Cnidaria; class Hydrozoa; order Anthoathecata; family Oceaniidae; genus Turritopsis; species Turritopsis dohrnii. The sequence continues at coordinate 112,014 of BQMF02000417.1, forward strand.
GGAGACCCTGGGTTCGAGGTTGGTCTACTCTCGGGTTCGAGAACGTCCAACATTAAAAAGCAATCCTCTTCCACATTCCTCACACGAAACTCTCATAACATCCTCTTTGCATATACATTATCTAACAATTTAAGACCATTGAAACTTCATGGTGTAAACTTTGTACAACTCATTTGGGTGATTGAGTTTATAAACAACATTTGCCTCGTTCTTTCAAACATTATTATAAGCATTTTCACCGAAAGTTTTGGGGGCCTGAAATAAACAAATAAAGCCCGCCATACGAGGTTTCCTTTGGGTCTGTGAACTGATCCAATAAACACAATCCCCTATGTATGCAATCTCTACTAGTTTGTAGTCGCATTTCGTAAGAGAAACCCAAACAAAAAAATCAAAGAATAATGATACTTTAGTCTAACAGTCAGCACACTTTTCTTTTCATCTTTCAGAATTAAAAATTTCCACAAAATTAAACTCTACAGTAAAATTTTTCCTCGTAGTTAACCATCCATTACTTACGAAAACAATTTTTATTAACAGAAAATTGGACACTTCCTCTGTGGCATTTAAACAAACAATAGTGTAAATCAAACCTTGTTTATTATTAGTAAAAAGTTTTGTTTTCTCATTAAGTGTTACACGACATAACAAACAAATGGTATCTCTAAAAAAACTATCGCTTTTTTGTATCTCAAGTTTTCGTTTCGTTTTCCTTTGGAAGTATCGTTAAATTTACATTCCATCCATCTTGCTATGTATATTTCATGAAAATCAACCAATCATCTGTCACAAAAACATTCGATTACGTGACTGTGGCTTTATCATTTTGTACATTCTCTGCAAATTGCATCATAAAAGTTAACGATCAAAAATTAGATTAGGTGTTGTTTGAACTATAAAAACAACGGGCAATATTGATAGGCAGACTGTCTCGATTCCTTCTAGAGATACACAGATCTACTCATTGTTGGAGTTCTGACTTATCGAGTAAAAATGTCAACTGTAACACGTCTATATATGCGCAGATCGATTTCCAAATGGCCGTCACATTTGATTAATTTTATTCCAATAGCTTTCTTCGCCATCATGTAATATACACACATGTTTTTATGATCAATACGAGGCGAAATATGTTGACACAGTTGATAATTCCGCTGTGTGTTCAAACAAGATTCGAAATATTCAAATTCATTCGTGGAAGCATCAACTATCCAACAAACCAGAAATTTGTAACATCGGAGAGAAATGTTCCACGATTCATCTCTTTTGCTTTTTTAGATACCACTCCGTAACTTTCATTAGTAACTAGTCAACTTCGTACCCCCGTAGGGTCGCTTGCTTCCCTTTGATATGATGAGACTAAAACCACCAATAGATATATACCTGGGTACAAAAGGAGTTTTTTGTTAGCTTTCAATAGCTTTCAATCGTCTTCACATTCCAACCACATGCATTGATCAATGGCTTTCTTCGCCTTTTTGGTATGTGAAAACACACATGCTTTTCTTGAACGAGGTTGTCTCTTCTTATATTTTGCGGTGATAAGTGTTAGTGTTTTTTTAACATGACAAGGATCAGTAAAAGTAGTGATTTGGGTTTTCCTTTGAAAGCTGTAATGTGGGCATCAAATCAATGCATCGGGCAATGAACCGATTTAAAACTGAGATGTACCGTTTTACAAAGTCACATCCTCAATCCGATTAATAAATGAATCCGACCCAAATTTTCCTCAAAGTGATTCTTATTTTGTCCAGAAAAAATTAATCTCAATAACTATTAAGGCTGAAGAACACTCATTTTCCAATGATAATTTTCCATTTAACATTGAAATGTGACAGTGTATTCAGAAAAAATGTCATTTTCAAAGTCATTTTTTCTATTGTTTTGAATCGAAGCTATTGTTTTCGAGCACGTTTTCGTTGCACGTAACATAAACGAAAGCGACATTTTGAACAAAACTAATGAAGACGCAAGAAGCAACTGAGCATTTCATTGCAATTTGGAGGAGTCAGTCAAGTTTATGGGGATGTCAAATCTCCTTTATACAAGGATAGGAATGAGAAAGCAAGGAGATGTCAAGTTCATTACATCTACTTAGCCATGGCACCCGTGCACTTCTTTGGTTTCGTTGCCTACATTTGACTCTCTTTTTGAAAAAATGTAAACAACGACAGCAGCTTCCTCAGAGACTCCATATTTGTAATTTTTAACAATAGTGTATTTGCGCCAAAATTTTTAATTTTCAATGTCATTGGAATCTTTCATTGGAAAATTATCATTAGAAATAAGTATTTATTTATTTATTTGGTATGTTTTACGTGGCTAGCCTCACTCAGTTGCTATTGCATCCGCTTTCCAGGAGGGGCCACGGCTTAGGTTGGAGACTCCGAAGTATTTGACGCTCTCATGAGTGACACAAACCCAATCAACGGCCTGTGCTTTTCTGGATGACCAATAAAGAAAAGAAAATCTAGGAAATACACATTGATGTAGTTGTGGTCACACCACAACTACGGTTGTCTCCAGCTTGTTAACTAGAGTTTTAATGAAAGAAAGTTATACATAACATAAGTGTTCCACGGAAGTACCATGTTATGGTATTTACAGAAATTACAAGAACAAAATTACAGAACCGCGTCTCTCTCAGTTGTCAAAAGTTATAAAAAAAACCACCATTCATTATGTGTTACCATCAAAGGTAACATCATTTAGCGATTTTTTTCCATGGAAACTTTTAGTAAACAAAGAGCGACAAGGATGTTTCAAAACAAATTGTCACATTATGTAATATTAGGAAATTAGCCTATTAATGTTGACTAACTTTAGTGGTGGGGGAGAGGAAAAACGTCAATTTATTTTCCCGTTTTCTATCCAGCTTTCCGATTTGAAGCCCGTATTTGGAATCAAAACATTCGAAAAAAATGTTAACCTCTGATACTACAAAAGCATTATAAAAGTGATGTATTGTATATAGAGATAAAGAATACTAAAAAGTACCAGTTCTTTTTGAAAGAGTATGGAAAACATTAATTTCAGTAACACCTAGCTACTTTAACACAGTAAAATAAAACTTTTCACGTTTGATTCTACAAGCTAATCAACATAAAACAGAAGTTAAAAGCTATATACAAAAAAGCGATGTTATGAAACATGGAGAAAAGGAGAATTGCCACAGGTGATTTTGCTGTAAGTATCAAAAAGTACTAGCTGACTTTGTTAAGTATTACATATATTCCTTGTTTTTATATAGACTATGTAAAAAAAAAAATAAACAATTTTTTTTTCTACTTTAGCTAGCTATATTTTGATTGTATATTATATACTTAAAGCTTTAAGTACAATCAGCTTTAGGGATCTTATGACAAAAATGATAATTTGTCACATGTGATAGAGCTCAAAGATTGAAAATAAACAGATTAAGCAGCATAAAACGTTTTGAATTTCCTACAATGTGTGTCATGTCGGCGGACTAGTTTACTAGTATTTTCAATTTTGAAAAAGATGTTCTAATGTTTATGTTGTTTTTATAATATTGCATATGTAACACAAAAAAGATGTTGGCTTTGAGTAAACATAAATGGAATTTTGTAAAATATAGATTGCAATATCAATTTTGTACTTCACATAGATGGAAGTTAGTGATCATCACAACTTGGTATTCTATTCAACTGAGCCCAAAGAATCTCTACCATTCAACGATGTTTCCCATTCCAAAGACATACTTTCCGTTTTCCAATGTATGCGGAGTAATGAAGAGCTCTGTGATGCAGTTCTCATTGTTGGAAATACACGTATCTTAGCTCATCGTATTATTTTGGCTGCAAGTAGTGCCTATTTCCGAGCAATGTTTACAGGTATATATATCCTTATAGCTTAGAAGTAATAATGTGCAAAATCTTGTAAATATCAGTCTGTTCCGGAAGTCAAATCTTTTACATCTATTTTCATCAGGTGTGGAGGAGAGCAAAGTCTAACAAAATATTCACAATTTGCTAGCTTGCTTCCCTTTTCCATGCCCAGAGAACCTTTGGGTGGCTTGAGAGGTCACTAGGAAATAGAACTTTTAGGTTATGATATATAAATTAAAGTATATATACCCGATATAAATTTTAATCATAGTTGAATTTCTTTTATTGTGAAAGGTACTGGTCTGACAAATGAAATTTTAACTGTGATGATGGCTGTGATCTTGTTTTTGCTATTAACAGGTGGCTTGATGGAAACAGAACTGAAAGAGATTCACCTCCATATACATGAGAAAGATGCCTTTCCCTCAATCATTGATTATATTTATACTGCCAAGTTAGAAATTCGAGATGACAATGTCCAAGAGCTTGTATCACTTGCTGGTCTTTTGCAACTCGAGAAAGTTCGTCAGGCTTGCTGTGAATACATCAAGAGGAAGATATCGGTTGAAAACTGTTTAGGTATTATCATATTATAATGTTTATTCATGTGATGCGCTCAACATTTTTTACGATAAAAAATAAAGAAATTTATAAAAATGTGAAGTTCTTTAGAAACAAATTAATAATGAATTAATAATGTTAAGAGTGGTCTAAAACAAGTCAAAAAGTGCCTTCGTTTGGTTAGATCGTTTAGTTGGAAATGTTTAGTTTGTTCTACTAATAATTACTTCTAATTTAGGAATTACCGCTTTTGCCGAATCCCACTTCTGCTCCCAACTTTACCAGTGTGCTCATAGTTACACAGTTCAGCATTTTGTTGATGTAGTTCAAAGCGATGAATTTCAGAACATCACCTTTGAACATTTAACCAAAATAATATGTGAAGATACTCTCAATGTGCATACAGAAGAGCGTGTGTTTGAAGCTGTTATTGCATGGTTGAAACACAGTAGTGACAGAGTTGTAAGAAAACTTTAGATACATATATTTATAATAACGTTATAAAAAGCTTTAAAATTTGTGTGAAGGGGTTCTAATTTCTTGCAATTCCTAATTAATAACCTGTAAAGTGGATCCTGGCGTACATGAGTAATTTATGATACATTTTACTTTTTAAGTTAGACAGATTTCATTGCTTTTTTTGAGGTGTTTCGATATCAAAGGTGTAATGATATCCTCTGTGTCATATTCACTAAGCCAAATAGTGTCATAACTAATTTGCAACCTAGACATCCAACCAACCTGTTTTTTAGCCTAATAGTATCAAGTTATGTTGTCTGAAATGCAGTTTCCTTTTACTGTTTAATGGTCAAACTTATGCATTGCATTCATGTGACCTTACCTGAAGCATGGTTTCAAAAACCTCATTTTTGTGATGGCATGAATTTGCACATGATTTCATATTGTATAAATCATCTGAAGACTAACAAAGACTTTAATTCTCCCAGTAAGCTTGACATCAAGGAAAAACTGAAGATATTGTCCATGACTTGTATCAAATGTTTTTCAGTACATTTGGTCATGTTGTCTTTTTCCCCCAAGAATGTTTCAACTTCATTCACTAAAGAATGCTGATTAGTGAACATTTTACTGTGGAAACAGGGCTTTATGGCTAAGCTGGCCTAGACTTATAACACAGTTTTTTTCAATATACATATTGTGCTCCAACTCCTCCCAATAGATTGCTGTTGTCAAAGTTTGTCTTTTCTTTCAGCGATTTGCACCGGAGATCATGAAGCATTGCCGCTTCTCACTTCTGTCACCTGAGTTCTTAATGGAGCGAGTCGCAAAGGAAGAGATTATTCGAAATTCTCGTGAATGCAGGTATTTTGGGCTTATTCCGTAACTTAAGAAGTTTTCTGTGGATCATTTGGAGGTTCAGGTTATGAGATACCAAGGTTTTCCTTGTTCAATAATGCTGTGGGTTTATTTGCTGTGAAATTTTAGTGAAAAGAAAAAAAGTTTTCACTCATTCTTTCACAAACTACTTTGTTTCAGAGGTAAATATCGTTAAAGAAATATTGACGGTTAAACTACTTTTAAGAATTAACAATTCTTAAATACGAAAAATTTCCCTTTGAATCACTTTTATTGGACGAAGAACGAACGTGTTTTAAGTGTGAATCTAAAAGCCTAAGGCCTAAGTAGCAAAATTCCACTAATGGTTTTATGTATCTTTTTTTTTAATTTAAGCGACCTAATGTTGGAAGCTGTACGTGCTCTGTTGCTTCCTGACCGAAGATCGGCAACGTCTCGCGTTTCTCCGCGGAAAAGTACTTCCACACATCAAGTGTTGTATGCTGTAGGAGGCATGAGTCGACGTGAAGCCACCAAGAGTGCGGAACGATACGACCCTAAGGAAGGACGCTGGAAGCCAATAGGTAACTGAAACTCTTTCTGCAGTTTGCCTCGTTTTCAATCTGTTGACCTTGTTCGATTTTCTTAGTGTATACTCCTCTCCCGAAATCATGCTCAAATAAGCGGTATTTCGGCGTATTTGTATATACGGATCTCGTTTACATGGGATTAATCTTTTCATGGATTGCTCAAATGAATATTGCAGTCGGACAATTGCAAAGAATTGACCGTACGGACAATTGAGAGCTCCGTTCATTAAGTCATCCCAACGATACATGATATGTCGGTTGGCGTAGTGAACTATGGTGCTTCCTGTGGGAGCTTGCATGAGCATTCTTAAAGGGGAACTAAACTAAAAAAATTACAAGTTCATTTTTTTGCCCTATTTGAAACAGCTTTAAAAATGATGAAAGTCAGTTTTTGAATTTTCAAAAAATCTTTTTTCGTTCCCGAGATATTGTCATTTAAAGTTTTTCCTCAAAACTTGATCTCCATGGCAACGTGACATCACAATGTTCAAGAAGAAATTGCTGACATACAAATGTAAATAACTCAAGAAATATAAGTGATGCACTGCTTAAATTTTGTATGTATAGTGACAAACCCGTACAGGTATCAAGTCACTAAAAATAATTGTTGCCATAGTTACCCTGGCTTGTTTCCAGGCCTTTTCTGTTTTTTGCTGACAAAGCTACAAATGGAGATCTACTCAGGTAAGGGAAACGAAATTTTAGAAAATGGGACAGTTTTCACTGGGCATAAGTTAAAGTGAAATTCATCATAGTAATAGTTTTGGATGATGTTATTATAGCTTTGTCAGCAAAAATTGACAGAGAGCTGGAACTGAGTCGGGGTAACAGTGGCAATAAATTTCTTTGCTGTTTTCACAACTGCAGTTATTTACCACTCTACATGCAATGTTCTAACAATAAATCATTAAAACATTCTGAGTTATTCACATATTTATATGTCAGCAATATCTTCTTGAACGTTGTGATGTCACGTTGCCATGGAGATCATGTTTCGGGGGAAAAAACTTTAAACGGCAATATCTCAAGAACGAAAAAAGATTTTTTGAAAATTCAAAAACTGACTTTCATCATTTTTAAAGCTGTTTCAAATAGGGCAAAAAAATGAACTTGTAATTTTTTTAGTTTAGTTCTCCTTTAATAACAGTGAAAATATCAGTCTTGTTCGTGAGACTCTTCTGGCAATGATGATAAGATGTGTGACGTTTTAACGTGAATGCCTTGTATCAAGTCTAATGTGATAGTGTGGAGAACAAGGATTGAATTGTGTGACGTCATCGATTGTTCAAAGGTCATTGAACCACTGATTTTCTTCTTCCCTTGCAGGTGATATGAATATTTGTCGTTTTGGCGCGGCAATGTCGTCTTTGGGTTGTAATCTGTATATTTGTGGAGGAAGCGACGACGCATCGCGATTGAACACTGTCGAGCGATACGACGTGTTTAACAACGCGTGGATTCCGATAGCTTCAATGTCTTCAAAGAGGAATGGTGTCGGGGTGGTTGCTTGTGCGGGCAAAATTTATGCTGTTGGTAAGAAACTTTTAGTGAAGTTAATTTTTTCACACCTAATTTGAAACCAAACAGTTTTGTGGCAGAAACGCCCCTCTATAGTGGTACCCGTTTTCGAGTGACTCTTCTATGAGTTTAATCATAAATCCACCCTGACCATGCATCTTCATCCACCCATACATCTTCATCCGCCCATGCATCTTCATCCGCCCATACATTTTCATCCGCCCATGCATCTTCATCCGCCCATGCATCTTCATCCGCCCATGCATCTCCATCCGCCCATGCATCTTCATCCGCTCATGCATCTCCATCCGCCCATACCTCTTCATCCGCCCATACATCTTCATCCGCCCATACATCTTCATCCGCCCATACATCTTCATCCGCCCATGCATCTTCATTCTACATGCATTATAGAAACGCCACTTTTGTAAAAAGTTCCCTATTTGGCCAACCTATTTGTACGTATTTGATATATCTAACAGGTGGGTTCGATGGCTCGGCACCGCTTAACTCGGTCGAGTGTTACGACCCGAAGATTGGAAAATGGTCATATGTTGCCTCGATGAATCAAGCAAGGTTTGGTGTGGGCTGTTGCATGCTGAACGATCAGATCTTTGCAGTTGGGGGATCGGATGGAAACAATCTTCGATCTTGCGAGAAATATTGTCCAGACACTAACAAGTGGATTGAAATAGCGCCCATGAGTGTGGCCAGGTATACTATCTCTTCTAGCAGAGTTTCTTACATAAATCGTTCCAGCGAGTGTAACCAGTGAACATGTAATTAAGAAACAAATGTGAACTCGCTTCAAATATGACTATTTCATCCAACGGGTCTGTATTTCAACTCTTTGTGAAAACTTTGTAAGTTTGACTTGGAATATCGAGGCAATGGTTATTCCATGCGTCGTTATCTCAACCAAGAATACTGCAATGCTACGAAAAGGTTTTATTCCTCAGATAGACACCCTCCCAATCTCTAGTCGTGGTCTAACCTTTCCTGCCTATTATCATGTTTTAACCGTAGTGTACATCATCTTAACTTGGCCAATGATCAAAAGTATGTTCTCCCAACATAAATCAGCAGGCCTATGGCAATACAATCCCTTTACTAATTTAAACCTAATTTATTCCCGGTAACCATAGTTAGGAGCATTTGTCAACTGATCTGTGTAGCTCACTATGAATGCTTCATTTAGAAAAATAGTTTTGCTTCATTGCTTTTAAACGAGAAAAAGCTTTGATCGTCAATCATACGTATGGTCAGTCTCATACATATGGTCAGTCTATCAATTTGAGACCATCGAAAAGTTACTGTGGACGTCTTGCTAAATTCGTTTGAGATTATCAAGTTTACTTTGGCTTGTCTCGTTTATTTCAAACTCTTTTGTATGAAAAGGAAATACCATCTTGATCTCAACCTCGTCGTTTCACTTTCACTCCAGGAAACAAGTAGCTTGTGCTGCTGTTGGGGCGTACCTCTATGCAGTGGGCGGCTCGGATGTTTACGCCGTCAGTGGTGCCGATTCCGCCCGCTACTCAAACGTTGAACGATATGATCCAGTTGTAGATGAATGGGTGACTGTTGCGCCCTTATCGTCACCACGCAGTGGCGCAGGGGTGGGCGTGTTGGATGGCTTTTTGTATGTTTGTGGCGGTTTCGATGGTAACCAGTATCTGAACACAGTGGAAAGGTAATGATATCCGGCAAAATCGGTTTGTATGGATTATTTGAACGGAGTTCCTCTACTCGTGTTCAGCGTGGTGTGGGGTGACAGAGACCTTCCCCAAGTAGGATTGAATTTGCTGAAGGCTTGTAATTTTCTCACCCCCGGGAAAATTTGAATCCCAATTAATTAACATGGGTATACTGTATGATAAGTGATGTCTTGACTTATGCTAGTCGATTCGAATTCGAAAACATTTCTTAGTATTAAAGTGTGATGGTGAACTGTCAGCCAATCAAAATTAATTTTGCGTTTTAGGTACGACCCGCTGACTAACCAATGGCATATTGGGCCGCAAATGAACTACGCACGTGACTGTGTTTCTGTGTGCGTGGCCTTGTTTAGGAAACCCAAGCGTCTTGCTGACCTGGGCTTGCCAACAAGACCGTCTCCCTCCTCCTTTCTGTCATAAGTTACTATACTAGGTTGTTGGGGCAGCTGAAATGTGACGGAAATAAGCATTGTGTAGGAGGGCTGGAAAATTGAAATCGTATTCAGTAAAGATTTAAGCCGCGATTTCTTGGCGGGAATTGACTAGGGTGGATTTTGCGCCCATTTCGTCGTTTTTAAAATATAATTTTTTGACTATTCACAAATGACTTTAATAGGTCATGAGAGATTTGAAGTTTTGTGCGTATACTTTCGGTTATCATAAATTTTTAATGGTCTTACAAATCTCTAGTGGAAACGAGGGTGATCACGTGATGCATACTCAGAAAGCGGTGGTGGGTTGGGGAGAGCTTTGTGAATTTGTTGAAACCTGTTTCGGGTTATTCCTATTTATCCCAGTGGACATTTTCGTTGAATAATCACTGCGAAGGAGTACATTTTTGTAGAAATCTACGCACTTTTTAATGAAAATGCTCTTTGTCGCAGTGACTGACAATTTAGCACAGTGTGGAAAATTTCTTTTAAGCGTCTGTTGTATGGGTTATCTTTGGAATTCTAACGTAGGAAGTTTCTTAAAGTGTGCATATTGTATATCGACTTTGCTATTGCCGCCGCTCTCACCGTAGGTATGAAATTCTCCAGACCAGAGAGAATGTATTACGTATATATATATATATAATATTTTTTTAAAAATCTGTTTATTGTATTAAGTTTTAGAAATATTTATATTTATAAATTAATGGTTGGAGTGTCTAATATAAGAACAAGTGCGCTTATCAAAACCGCTGTCAGAAATATTATAAAGAATAATCGATCGAGCACCATGACAACGGTGTGCCAATCATCTTCGATCTCTTTGTCATGTGTTATGATTTCGTGTTTTAACTCGAGGTATTCGAGTACTCTTTTCTCGAAGTTTGTCGATGGGGTCTTATGATCGGCTCCCGTTAAAAAGTTCAAAAGGCCGTTGGAGTAGTTTCGCGGGATGTAGCCCTGCACTTCCCCAGCTTTGAGGTTATTCTCAAAAATGACGTCATCATTTGTGACGCTATTTTGAAAAACGTCGGCCTTTCCGCCGTTCTTTTCATCTGACGATTTAGACGGCTTCCGGCATAATAAATATCGGGCTAATACGTCGATGCAAACTATGCGAACGATTTTCGGTACCGGCGTTCTTTTCTCGGCCAGCGGAATGATGATGCAGTTAAGAATTAGTGCGATAGCTATTTCGCTCACCATCACCGTATAAAACCTGAAGACAAAGATTTAGATTGTTAGTCCAACGTGTACACGTGGTAGCACCAAGTAAACGGAAGCTCGGTTCAGTTAGTCGGTTTTGTTTATTACGTCACTTTCGATCTATCTTAACAAACATTGCCTCGTTTCTAATCTGAATAATTATTACGTCATCTTTGTATCATAAATGGAAAATGATAAAACTTTATCTCCCTCTAAATATGTCTGTTTATTATGCAAGAAGACGTCAGTATTATTCCGATTAATCCGATTTGAAACGAAGTGTGCTCCAACAGTCTTTGTAACAAGAAAGAGTGACGTAATGAATGAAGAGATCACAATGTTAAAAAAAAAGCTCAGAGAAAAAGTGAAATACACACTTACCTGACTAATGCTGGGACACTATCGGAACTCGGAGGTACCGAATCGGAAACCATGAGAATGTACACGGATAGAGATAAAAAGTTAGTGATGATCAGGCCGGTCCGTTCGCCGCTTAGTGGTGGCAAGAAAAACGAAAAGCATGATAGTGCGGCGATAAGCACGCCGGGAATGATCAGGTTATAGAAGTAAAACTTGACACGTCGTTCCAGTGTGATCGTATATGTAATGGTGACGTAAGGATTCGGACAGCAACCGTACAACGTTGACACGCGGTTGGCTTTCAAACCTGAAAAAAAGACCAACGAGTGTTGAAGATTAGATGGCTAAACTAGCTTGATTGTTCACTATGCCACCATGCTTTGACAGTTTCGTACAACTCACTCCTCATCCTCGAACTCAGACCCTTTTGTCTTTTCTTTATTGATATGGATATAAACGATGAACATCTAAATGGTGAAAGACGCCGAGTTCGAGCTTGCTATCCCTTGACCTCTAAAGGTGATTTTTCCTTTCATTGATTTTGAGCGAGCGCCTTTATGAGTTAAGCATGCGCTGATTCACTTTCAATTAAACTTGACTCGTCAGGCCATTATGCCGTGTTTATTGATTTGCAGCGAAATTCTCTCAACATGTGAATGGAGCGCGAGCAACAGAAAAAAGGCGATCGACCAATCAAAATTGATGAAAAGAAACCAAACTAAAATTGTTGCTTTCGTAAAAAAAAAATGAATAGATACCAATACGCTCATCGTCATCATCATCTAAAATTGACCTTCATAACATTAATTCACTTCGCATATCTCTTTTATATTTCTCATATTTCTTTTTTCTCATTTCAGAGCTTTCATGCTATTGGGTAACTCGTCTGTATTATGTCTCTTAATATTTTATAATCCTTTACGTCATTTTTGCACAGGACTAACAGTATTTGTTTATATTGTATATATGTATTTATAACTGAGGAACCATCCTGTAATAAATATTCGTAATAATAGTAATAATAATCTCAAAATGGTAACAAAAAATATTTTCGTTTACCGTAAATATAGAATTCTCCACTTCTTGAAAACGCTGACAAGTCACCTTTTGGATTCCGTGGCCAAAAATCCATGGCCAGACCGTCGAGAGCCCATGATCCAAATTGCAAAGGACAGTTCTGTGTGTCAAATGGGAAATACATCATGTTCATTTTGCATTCGCTCCGCAATATCATCGGGATCAGCCAAGCAATGAAACCGTTACTATAGACATTCAGACGCGTCTTGCCTACGTCATCAAACCCCTGAAATTCCCGCTCCGCACTATGAATAACAAACGATGAATGCAAGGAAATGCATGAAATCAAGTGTGTTGAAAAGTCCCTATGAGGGAGTACATTTCTATAGAAATGTACACACTATTTCAATAAAAATGCTCTTGATCGCAGTGGCTTTTTGGGGATTTTGCCCACTGACTTGGCCTCTTTAGTTCTAAAAGAACTGTTTACCAAGAAGGAGTATAGTTCATGTAGAGATTCGATCTCGCTCTCAAACTGAGCGCTAACCAACTCGATCAATCACACTGTTAATAGTGAAGAAACAGCTTGATTACTCTGCCAACTTGAACCGTGAAACTTGAAAGTAGTCCTTACTGTTCCTCTAAATTTTAAGTTTATTTATTTATTTATTTATTTATTTAAGAATGTTGTTTTTTTGCTTCTTCTCAAACCATGAAAAAAATGATATTAGTTAAGTTCTAAAAGAACTGTTATGTATTCTGAGCTCCTTTGAACTAGCCCTTGAAAGCATTGAATTTAGGATTCAGTCTAACATTTGTAAGGAATCATGTTTATGGTGAGTGATGCTTATGGTGGATCACTTCAAGTTGTTATACCGTCAGGAGTTAAATTAAGATATGTAGACTAGATGTCGGGATAATTATTCTAGGCCATCATTAAAATAAATAAAATGAAAAGAAACATTAATCTGGCGCCTGTATGACTCACGCCAGACGCAATTTCATTTCGTCCGAGTAGATTAAGCTAATATGACGGCAACCGAACAACCTTTTTCCTAAACGCTTTCCTCACTTACAAAATGAAAAATAACAATAAATGACATCATGACAATATAATGGAACAAAAGAACTGAAAGGGGGTTTTAGTGCGCTAATCTGTTGAAAATCACTGCGAAGGAGCGCATTTCTATAGATATAAACACACTATTTCAATTACGACTGCTCTTCATCGCAGTGATTTTTTTGATGATTTTGCCCAATATCTGCTTACTTGTTATACAACGTTATATCAGGTTTCCAAATTCGATCCGGGCTGACCGCTACGTACGAAATGTTGGACCAATCAGAGGCATTCCACACCAAGTATGGATCTGTCCAATACTAAAATAATCATAAACCAAGAACGCATTACAACGGTGAATTCGACAACAACATAGCCCCCAGTGTTTCTTGCCGTTTGGACTTACAAAGCTCTGGGGAAGAGGTTGACCTTAAATTGGTTAGGGGGTAAAATTGGAATAAATTGGATTTCCAAGTTTTTGCTTAATAGACATCTGAATTATCGAGAATAATTTACTAACTGGTCCACGTATCTCCACCTTTTTCGTATTTTGACAAAATGTGTGCTCCTCCACGGTATAAAGTAAAAATCGAAACGCGACTATACGTTTGCATTGTGGGGCACCTGTTTCTATTGACAGTAACCTTTTCGATTGACCTTCCGAAAGGAGTTTCTGATGGCTGGTTAATATATCAAGTCTGACCATTTATCAATTTTGCACTAATCGATTATTAAAAACCGACAAACACTGCACAACAACAACAACAACAACAACAACAAACGAATTGAGGTCTATAAGAAACCTTTTGTAACTGTTCTCCTCGTGGGTTAGAAAACAGTGGCCACATGGCCTATAATAATTTAGTGATTCCTAATCGCTGTTAACGGTTAAGCACTTTGACCACAACCGCCCCCACTTAACACGGTAAGTTAACCTGGGATCCGGGCGGTTAGGAACGCCGTATAGACCCTGATAGGGACACGGCGTCTTCAATGCTAATTAAAGGCTAGCATATCCGCTAACTAATTAGATTGCTTCATGCTTAAATGGAGTCATCATAATGATTCCTTTTTCCTGGGCAGCTGTTGTAACTACGATAACCATTTTTGGCTACTACAAATGATCAAGAGACTCGAAAATGAAAATGATTATTTTGGTCATGACTAGCTGTGTCATCAAATCCTGTCAGAAGTGTCAATCACGTGATGGAAAACACCGCACATTCCGCAATTTAGCTCTTGTACCTGCTAACCACCTTAAAACACGTGACTGTTGCTAATTGTTGCTGTTGCGTACTTGATATGAAAAGACAGCGGTCACACTTACCTGCCTCACCCAAACACTTGTTGTCATTATTTGTTGCTTTTCGTCCTGAAATTAGAAACGCAATTCAAAGGCAATTAATTTAGAACCATTCTGTCCAGGACAGGCTGTCCACGGACAACCACCACACGTGAGTTTATTGACAGTACCTGTACAAAGGTAGAAACGCAATGCTTATCAAAAGGGATAATTCTGCAGGGTTACTTGAAGAATTAAACGCTAATGGTTGCAGATTACAGCAGAAACTGGTTAAAACATAACTTATCTCAATCATTAGTAGTTCTCAGCTGAAACTCCGTTATTTCTGTTTGGGTTATCGAGAATATTCTTGCGTGTTGCCTCGCTCTTTCAAATAAAATGATGACATTCAAGCAGAACGTTTTGTAATCGTCAAAGACGAAAATCACTGTGGAGAAGTAAACTTCAATAGGAAGTCGCATAAACATACTCGTCATTTCAATGAAAACACACTTCGTCGCAGTGACTTTTTTGAGGATTTTACCCACCGGGTCATATCTCTCAGATTCGGCACTTTAGAAACTCATAGCAATCACATGCAGTTATTAGGAAAAAATAAAATAAATAATAAAAATAGTAAGCTATGGAAATAATCCACTCAATCGACAAAATTCAATCGCTCGAAATTTTTGGCGATTCTTACTAAATTCCATAAAGTTTGTCTTCAACTACTTATTTGTTTTTGCGTGTAAATTAAATATTTGATCCTCGATAAAGTGGGAAAACACAAAATTTACATACAGCGGAAAAAGAAGAATGAATATTTGCAATGCCTCATTCTTCCAATCTCTATTAAGAGTTTTATAGAGAAGTCCATAAGTTCCAGCGAGTCAACCAAACAGGATGCTAAACTAAAAAATAAAGGTTCTTACCAGATCAAGCATCTGTCGTAAAGCAATGTCATACGTCACATTGACTGGTTGGACGACACTTGGACTCGGTCTGGCGTCCACATCATAATTTTGGAACAAGTGTTCGAGAAGGGCTTCTTCTGGTGAAGTGCAAAAACACCCTAAAAGAAAGATTATCCCAGTGAGCAAAATCTCCAAAAGTCACTGTGATGAAGAGCATTTTTTTGTTGAAATAGTGTGTATATTTCTAGGTACTCCTTCGCAGTGGCTTTCCAACAAATTTGCCCGTAGGGATTATTTACCTGGGATCAACTCGACAGTTTCTATAGAGCTGTTTATTGATGAGAATCCCACGAAAGAGGTGCTCAGGTAATGGATAAAGCACAGAGAAAAAACGCCCAGGATGATTTTGTAGATTTCTTGTGTTTCCATTACCATTATTAGTTTAAAAAAGATTTACCCAGTTGGCAAATTGGTTGAGAAATGTCTGCGAAGGAGTGTATGTCAGAAGAAAAATACACACTACATCAATGAAACTGCTTTTCATTGCAGAGACTCTTTCACAATTCTGGCTGGTCCTGTAGGATGGTAAATTCTCTTTTCAAAAAGTGACAAGTTCCAAGCTGATACAACGATTTGTGAGAATGAAAAGTGATTAACAACATTCGTCAAACATATGATCAGTGGGCAAATATGTTAAAAAAAAACACTACAAAAGAGTGCGTTTCTTTAGAAATATACCAATAAATATCCTCTTCATGGCAGCGAGTCTGACGATTTTGCTCACTGTTAAGAAGAAAAGTGAATCCTGAAACAATCCGCATAAAAGCATAAAAGCTTGTCCCAATAAGACACACTTTGCATTTTAAGAATGGCTTTGGAAAAAGAACTGTGCAAGATTTGAAGATGAGAATTCATTATTGATATTGATGGCACATTGAATGAGAATTTGGATTAGTATCGTCCGACATTTTGTTGCCATCTAACATTATCCAACATAAAGAACTGACAAATGTGACCTTAGTACGTTTTCCTTTAATAAGATAAGTTTCTCTATGGAAGGTGCAAATACTGCAAGACTGTTTTGACAGCAGATTTTACTATAATAAACAAATTCGAGAAATTGGGATGATTTTGGATTGCCGCCCCCTAGAAGGTGAGCCATTGGAACCTGAGAGTCTAAAAAATTATGCCTCTCTCTATAAACTCTAATCATTCTTTTCTTTATGAACATCATATCGTACATGTGATGATATGTGATTTTCAATCTCTAAACGTGATTTTGAAATGTGATTTTTTTCTAAATTTTTGACGGTTCGTGAGTAGTTAGAGTAGGTAGGTAGAGGTAACAAACCTGCTAGCGGTTGGGCCACTTATACAGAGCCTCGAATGGGTTTTGACCCTCCAGTGTGAGATCTTACGATGGCCCTGAGAACCGAAAAACACGTTTATATACTAACTTAAATGTCATAGGAACCATGACCCAACGTTGGATTAAGAATTTCTTACCTTTTCGATATACGGATGGCAGCAAAGGGACACTGGGTTGATAGGAGCATGGCCATTTTGAAACTTACTTCAGTGTTAAAAGAATCTGGAGAAAACTTCATTACTATATGTGAACTTTCTTCTGGCCACACATACCCAAACAAAGTTAAAAAGGAATAGAGCTAAGATGTTTAGGGAGGGTTGATAAGAAGAAAGTATAAACTGAGAAAATAATCATTAACGGAAAAGATACATGAGAAAGAAAAAGATTTTTATGCTATGGCAATATACGAACCATGTACTAACCTTCTAAAACAAATATAAGAAAAATGAGCATCTTTTCTACAAAACCAGACCGTGGCTCAATTCAAAATAACTTCAACACATCAAAGCTTAAATTCGAAAGAGTAAAATTTGATATTGATGTTTGTCGGAAGTCGACCGAATCCCTTCTGTTTCATTAATATTTATCTTGCGGCTAGTGTACTTGTATTCTCTCTCAGAATGAGCATAAGAAAGTATTTAATAATTTTAATAATTTATTGTTTATAAACGTCTCCAAGGGTTCGTTTTGTAAATGATTGAAACAGATGTCGTTTGAGAAAAAAAATGGCTTTTTAAAAATGAAAAATTAATTATCGTATGTAATTTTTGTTTTGCTTTTCTGTTTTAGGTTGAGAATTAATGAGTTAATGTAATTTCACGTGAAATCAAATCTCATTCTTTCTTACTCTAGCTGACTCGAATCTAATTAGTTGTGAAACCCATAACAAATTTTCAAAATTGAAATAAAATAATTGAGAGATTCAGTTATACTTTACCTTTAATAATAAGAAGAACAAATTTATGTCTTTGAATTCATATTCTAATAATTTCTAAATCGACAGGCCGTCTGTTCAGAGTCAAACACCCGGTTTTAAAGTACAACAATATGAATTGATCCACAGAACCTTTCCTTTAAAAATATGTGTCTCCAGGGGGGGGGGGGGGGGGGGGGGGGATCGTCTGTTTGAACAATTGAAATTTTAATCCAGAAAGAATACATCCGTCGCAAGACTTTCAGTAGGAGAGCATAACACCTGCGATGGAAACCTTAGAAAATTTCGTGGGAATGAAATATCAGCGAACGAAAAGTTTGAGAAGGCCATTTTGTTAGAAAAAATACCCAAATAAATGTCGCAAAAACACAAATCGATATTAAAAATTGATTTGAATAAAATCAAACCAATAAGATTTTATTCATCGGAGTAGACAGAAAAAATCCTACAGATACAACGTCATAAAATATGTTGCTTTCGAAAGAAACTGACGAAGAAAACAAATTAAGTTGTTTTCAGGTCCGCTCATGTGTTGCATGAAACGGCATCCATCTTCATCCATCAGACTACTTAAGGCCAAGAAAATTTTGGGAATTTTACTGTAAAAAAACCTAAACCGACAAAATTATTGGCATTGCTCTAACTTGACCGAAGGCCAGTGTGCAGTCAGTCGATGGCTCCTAATAGGCTGACACGCTGCTTTTAAAGCGCATTGGAGTGGTGTATTGAGATACAACATGACTGGGCTCGAACACGGGTCGGAGCGGTCACACTACACCATCGATGAAAACTCCGACATATCCGTAAAAGTTCTTCCTCGGGCTATTAAAATATGTATGGATGACGTGTAAATAACAGTTTTGGATTTCTGCATGAGGAAGGAATTTTTTCTCTTTTTTTCTCTAAAAATGAAGATCCGTAGTAGAGACTTATAATTATCTTGAAATGTTTGTTTGTTTGTTCTGTTTATAAATAGGTATGCTTTTGAGATTCATTTGGCCCTTCTAAATACAAAAGATCTTTGTTTGTTTTTGTGTTGTAATGCTGCGATGCTTTTTAACCTCTGGATGTAAAGCTCAGTTTCCTCCTCAGCTTCAATATCAACAATGTCTGTCTGCTCTGCATCACTTATGTTTGATGTTTCTCTGGCTATTTAAGTTAATTCATTTCTTAAAGAAATTTTAATCAAAATCAAACTAAAGATAGGCAATCTTCTGACTTGAGTTATATATGTTGATTTAGGTAGGTATTGGATGTATTCTCAAGACCAAAATCTATCGTTTCTTTTTGGATTTAGGAAGTCTGTTTGTAAGAAACCATGTATCCAATTCAGAAGTTCATAACTTTTAGAGTATCGTCTTTCCTCTAATAAACGCCGCGGCGTTTATTACAAATTCCAGTTTTTGGATGCAGCGTTTAATAGAGGGCGACAGTTCATTAGAGGGCGGCGTTTATTACAAAATGAAAAATTGGACAGAAGCAAACTTAAACAATAATGTTTCCTTATCCTTAAAAAGGTTACAAAAGATTGTGTGAAAATGTTTCACACAAAAGATATTCACAAAAATTTCAAAGAAGAGCAATATCACTGTAGCCGTTCTCTTCTGTGAGATGAAAACTTTTATAGCAACTAATTACACATCAAACATTCATGCCAACATGGAAGAATATGTTGATAGAAAACAAATAAAACTATTAACTATTAAACCAATTCTTGTTCAGGCGGTTTTCTAATAAACGCCACTTTCCAAGATGTGGCGTTTATTAGAGGACGGCGTTTACTACAAATGTTCGGCTAAAAGTGCGGCGTTTAATAGAGGGCGGCGTATGTTGGAGGAAATGCGGTATGTGAGTTACGTGCATGCTCATTGTGATTGGTTGCATATGGGTCTGTTACAATGTATTAGCATTTAGTCCATTCGACACGATAACTGTTTACTTCAATATTTTTTGACTATCACCCTTGTGGAAATCATCTTTTGGAATTTTGTAAATTCTAATCTAGTTTACTTTCGAAAAACGTTTGCTTGATATTGTATCATAAAAGTGCTTTTTTTATATGGCCCTGATGTATCGATTTGTTCGTCCGACATAACAAGTACTTTTATAACAGACCCATTATAATACTTCAGCTGATTTTGTAGAAATTCTTATGGCTTTAAGAAGGCTGTTATGTCACAATATGTAATAATTGCCACACTATGTGATACCTGCCACACTATGTAATAATCTTCTGCCACACCATGGACGTATAAAAAGAGAAGGACTCACAACTAATTTTAAAGCCTTTCATTTCTATTATTAAAATCTATTCTGTCGGCATTTCTTTGATGTAATCCTCGCCTCGCATTTCACTGGATTTCGGTTCACATGGGCGGGTTTATACGACGTTTTAGGTTTAATCCGATGTGGAAAACCAAGGAATTGAGAGAAAATACAATTTGCAGATTCATCAGCAATATTCTTGAGTATCACAGAACCTCTACTCAACCTTTTTCAAAAATTTCGGATTGGAATTAAGATAAATTTCTCGGAGTTAGGAAGTATTTTGTGTATATACTTATATCCAAAGATTCGGTACTTTGAAAGACGCCTGGGTGATGCCTGAGAATATACAAAAAGAAGAATGCTTTTTCATTCAATTCTGAAAATTTCATGTTTGAGACTGTAAGAAGTCATGAGGAATCAGAGTTTAAAACCTGGCTTAAAAATAATCATAAAATCTTTAAATTCATTTCTGGTTGGTTATTACGATCATGGAAGCCAATGGAAACATATATTTTTAACAGCACTTGAGGGAGTTTCAAAACTGCTTTTGTGAAAATTTCAATAAACCGAGGCGAGGTTTGTTTGAATAGATTTATAAAAGTTGTAAGTCCTTCTCTTTTTATACGTCCATGGCCACACTATGTAATAACAGACCTGCCACACTATGTAATAACGCTTGCCACACTATGTAATTCGAAAAAGCTGCCACAGTTAAGACCTCCCACACTATGTAATAAAGTGAGAGTGGATGAAAATAGAACATAAATTTTCATGATGGCATCTTCGAAGATGCATGCAATCAAGAATGGTGCTTACTTGTGATTCCAAGCGCAAACATTGGCGAAAAATGGAAAACATTTTCGAACATTGTGAGTTTTGTATGCTCCCATACAAAACTCTTATTGAATCGATTAGAATAAATCGCAAAGAGTCGGGATCTGCTTTGATTGTTTGCTTGATTATAGCTAGTTTCGAACTATCCTTTCTCTCTCTCTCTCCATAATACGTAGCCAAAACAATACAGAGTGTGGCTACAAACGAGATTTACAAACTTAGTTCGGGATACCTTCACATGTTTTGAATAGTGGCGTCACGAACATCTTTCATTTGGGTTTTTGACAAAATAATAAAAAAACATATCAAGTTCGTTTCTCGTGTGTAGTTCGGAAATGTTTGTGAAGTTGGCGAAGAAGGAAAAAAGAAAAAATGGAAATAAAGAACTTTGTATTGAAAAAAATAGATCAATAGTATAATTTCTAAAGCTTATTTGATTGCTTCACAGGAGACTAATTTTTAAATGTTCGTGGGACAAAAGCAAAGATTACAACAAAGATTACAAACTAAACTAAACATTTTTTTCTGAACTACCTTTAGGTTACTTGTTATCGTTTGTTTGGTTTTTTGTTCTCTCAATTTCGTAGTGACCGGTGAGTCAATATTGGCCAATAAAACTTTAAATTTATCATCCCGAAGAAGGTAAAATTTAGTTCATGTAAATTCATATAAATTTTTCTTTTTCTCCAGTTACAAAAGAAATCTGAAATAATTTGTATTGAACTTTGTTTGACTTTCAAATATTTTTCATAATGGCACACAATTGTAGAAAATGACAACGACTAAACATTTGCTTTTGATATTTGTCAATTTTCCTAATTCTGAACACAAATCAAATCTAACTGTCGTAAATTAAAAACACTGCACCTCCCATACTGTTAATCAAATGAAAAGACATTTCAACAAATGAGCATGGATGCATCAACTCATTGACCGGAATCTTTCCGGATTCCAAATTGGGAAAATTGCTGGTCATCGTTGGTCATCAGGCACCATCGCTGCCTGAATGACTTTTTTTTAAATTAGCCTGAATCCAATTTACCAACAAAAGACCAATACTTACAATATATCTGGTAGCAAGTTCACTAAATTGGTCTTGATGAGAGAGACTCCCAGATGGGGATGCAATTCGTCACAAGGGATGGAAATTTCTTTCCATACTGATGAAAATTATCGCCCAATTTGAAGTCAGAACAAAAATTAAGGTTTCATTAAAAATTACCATAATACATCATAATTCATTCTGTTATTGTCTCATTTATATATATTTAAAATTAGGATTGTAACTGGGTCGCTATCAATAGTAAATGTTTTTTTTATGTTGACAGAAAGACTCTTTCAGAATTTTTGAGACAAATAATTTGAATGTATTTTTTAAGCAATAATAAAGAATTACAAAATATCAATACTAACTCCTCTGTAGCCGCTTGCGTTAAGTCGTTCTCGTCAGGAATAAACAGATTCTTTTCTGTCACATGAATTTTAGCTGCTATACATATATAAAAGATAAGAAATGCACCCACTTCTGATATTACTCAAAAGCCTGTATAAACAATTAACAAGAACGACCACAGTCGCTAAATCTGCGGCAAAAATATCAGCTCAATGAAAGAAAGTAGTTCGTTTAGAAGTAACCTAAAAGGGATAAGTGTGCGACTCCTGATGCATTACACTTCAGTCACACCAAGTCATTGACTGATGACTGCATTCATTAGAATACTCAATTAATGCTGATAACGAACTGCCGACAAAACCAGTATCCGAAGAATCGTGATTGCCTGTGGCTGAATCTTTCACAGCGAAAACAAAGAATAAGCGGATATTTTCATTCAATAAATTCATGCGAGCTAAAGAAGTATAAGCATTCATATTAAACGGGGAAAAAGGATATTTTCACGTTTATTTTTCCTTGAAAACACAATGAATAAAACTTTAGTTCCCAGAGGAGGTACATTTTTCAAACATGTTTGCTGTTATG
This sequence comes from Turritopsis dohrnii, assembly GCA_027922465.2. NCBI lineage: Eukaryota > Metazoa > Cnidaria > Hydrozoa > Anthoathecata > Oceaniidae > Turritopsis > Turritopsis dohrnii. The sequence goes on from BQMF02000417.1 coordinate 135,198, forward strand.
GGTTTATTCTATCTTTAACTTAAACAGTTACAGCTTATTCAGTTCAGGAGTTTTGCGAACGTGAGGTAGAGATGGATAAGGGAAGGAGTGAACAATAGAAAACAAACTAATTTGAGCAACAATAGCTTTTGAGTTCTATTATGCATAAGCACAGATTCGTAACTTCTGTACACTGTTCTGACTCTCATATATATGAAATGTATTCTCCATAAAAATGTATCCATAGACTGGAAAATCGTTGCATATCATAGTTGTTTTTTCAGAGTCAACAAGTGTTTCGAGGTTTTCACAAGCATTGGGTCATATGTTCTTTCCAAATGACTTATTGTCTGAAGTTCTCTGAAAACCAATAATTTCTGAATATTGCATCATTTTAAGACCATATGTGGCTAGAAATGCCCTTAATGGTTGATATTGTATACTTCTTCTGTCTCTGACTCAAAAGTTCAATTATTTTGTTATAGCCATTAATATTTTTCTTCCTAAATCATACATTGATGTTCATACATTGAAAGTTCTTGTTTGGTGCTTTATATATACCTGAGAAAATAAAACCAAACAAATATAATTGATAAGAATATTATTGTGACATTTTTTCAAAACTTAAAAATGTGGAAAAATCAGTTTTAAATATACAAAACATATATAATATAAATGTATACTTTTCAAGATATATGATTATGCAATCTGTCTCACAGGTAATCTTTTAGCAAAAAGAATAAATTTAAACGGATTACTTCATCTCTCCCAGAGAGCTTAGTCAAAATTTGTGGAGGAGAATTTAGTCATTTATGTATAAAAGGAAAGCGTGCAAAAAACCTAATCGATACTTAAAACCGAAAAGAAATATTGTAATGTTGGACTCCTCCACTTTTTGCAAATGACCTTGAATACATCTATGTCTCCATTGTTGTTCTTTTAACAAATAACTTTTTGGACTCTCATAGGAGAAAAACAATCTTTTTATTAAGAATATCAGGGGCGTATTGACAGATTTGAGTACCATTGTGAAACAGGTAAATATAGTGAAGCAAGAGACCCCACCAAGATCAGGACGAAGGTGCCAGAGAAAACTTTGAAATTTGACTCGACTTTCACTTTCAACAATCAAAAACAGAAAAATAAAACATTATTTCTGTTCTCTGAAACTTTCTAACAATATGTTCATGCAAGGTCAAATTGCACTACTTTGCACACATTCTACTCGGTTTAGCCATCGTTTCTTTCTGATCAAAATCACAGTATTTATACGTAAACATTTTCAATAAGCCAGACAGAGCAAGATGTGTGTTTTTAAGAATGTTTACTCGTGCCTCGATAAAAGTGATTTGTTTTCCAATACAAAAAAATAATGATTATACCTATAATATGAATAACAGAGACTAAAGCACTGTGTGTGAATGAATATAAAAAAAGTAATGCACTCCCATCGCATGTTATTCTTACAAGACACTGTGTAGGAGCACAAAATCATTGAAATTCAAAACTAAAAGCTTCATTTTTTCTTTTCAAAAGCAAAGATTACAAAATATAATAGGAGCTGTCGATAAACAACACACTGAAAACTACAGTCACATGCTTTTGAAAAGAATAACGAAAATTTTAACTTGAAAACTTAATTCACAACTACTTTCACAATGAATGACTCAATACGCACCCTGAATATTTTTGATCCCTAATTTCAATGCAAAAAGTTTTATCCAGAAACTTCAAGTACAGTATACATAATGTAGTAGTAGAAACGTATGGAAATATGCCAAAAGATATATGTATACAAGAAAATTAAAAGCTGATAAAACAATAAAAAAAACAGGTTGTTTAATTTGTAAGTAATTATAGATATCTCCATAGCATATGATGCCCGCATATGATGTGTCCCATGTCACATGTCATATCATATGTTTGTTGCTTATAAAAATGTAGTTCAAATAACAACACGGGGGCGGACGCAGCATTACTTTATAGGTACGGCTCAACCTTGTGGATTCCATTAAGAATTCCGATTCCCCGATTTTTCTCGGTATAACCCGATCGGAATAACCCGATTTACGGACAAACGCATCCCGGGAGATATACGTTCATTTCCAGTTAGCTACTTTGAACCCCCAACACCAAAATTAGCCTACATTAAACATTTTAACCAAAGGTGGATAGAAGAATAGAAGCTGAATACAATAGTTTTTTTTAGATTAACACAGCATATATACATAACAAAATAATTACAGTATTATATTAACTGCATCATTATATTAAAAGTCTAAAATACCAAACACACTGCACGATTACACATTCCTTTCGTTGCACGAAGACTTTACTAGCATTCTCATTTTCAAAAGCAAATTTATTTCACCCAAGCAAAATGGAACACAAAATTGAACTAAGAGGCTAAAAAACAGTATATTTGAAAAAATATAATGAAAATTGGCACCATAAATTTTGTCAAAACTGAACTAACTGAGAATGCAGTTTTCCTATAAATTCATGGTGCTAGTGCAAGTTATAATTTTCCACCCTCTATGTTGATTTTCGTCCTGCACTCCTCCTTGACTTCTTACTCTTCTCAACATCCTTTGGCACCCTTCCACACCTCTAGCACTTCATTAAATCTAGGTCGATCTGTTGATGTTTGTACTAAAAAAGACAAAAGGTGAACAAATTCAAAATTAAAATATCTTATATATATGGTGAATTAGAATTAGTATGAAGTCTCCCACCATTTATTTTTTTTTTAATACATAAATAAAATAGTATGTTCTCATTATACAGTCAAGACAGAACTGTCCACATAAAATATTTCTTCCTATTCTACTTGTATGTTTTCAGTAGACAATCGACCACACTCTAGAATCATAACAGGCTTTATCATCATTTACAGGAAAAAAATTGTTTCTCTTTATTTCTTCTAAAATCTGGTTAGATATCAAATTCCCACACTGATTCAGATCACTTGGAAATGCAAGTAGTATTCTTTTTCTAGATAATTCCAAATCACATCTATACAATTTGACACAAACTTATCATTGAATTCTACTATTCGTTTCATTCAATTATCAATCATGACAAGCATGGAATAAAACTACCAGAACATAAGGACCTTGTCAACACATGAAACATTTCTTTGACTAAAGCTGATTTCCCACCAAGAAAAAGTAGTTGGGGAATTTCAAAACCAACAGAATAAGCATCTAGCCATTTCAAATGAAATGGCCATCCATCTGTTTTGTCTTTTTCAAGGACAAAAACATTGTCAATAAATGATTTTATATCCTGGGGAGAAGCTGCAGAGGACGTGTCAATATGGGTTGTAACATCATCATCCAATAATGCTAATTCTTCATGGCTTTCCTTAGCTTTGTCTGTAGAAGAAGATAAACTCAATTGGCATGTTGAAAATATATATATATCATGAGAAATTTGTTCAATTTTGGGCAACTATCCCTTCTAAGCTGAAGGTTTTCTTTGAATCTTAGATGTTCCTGTGGTTCCTTTTCTTTTATAAAGAAACCCAGGAACCAACAGAACATAGTGATTATGCGAAAAGTGCTTGATATTAATATCCCCTCAAAACAAAACAAAATATGGATTGTGAGATAAGATTCATCCAGCTTACACTAACAGGCCACAGTAACAGCATTGGGTTTCAATTTTATCCTCAAAGTGGGTGCATAATGGGTGTATGACTTATGTATGACTGGTGAAAGTCCCAACAAACACAAGACAGAACACCAATTTTGTTCCTCACAAATTTGCATTGCTTGTTCCTCATCAACCCGCATAAACTCACTACTGAATTTTTTCCAAATAAAGCTAACAACACATAGCTATACGAATGCTCATTATCAGTGAAAAATCTCAAAATAATTGCATATATATATCTAATGAAATTAAATATCACAAAATAAAGTGAATGTATACATGCAAACTCTGTAGTTTTTGATTACTGCCAAAAGGTACCATGTTTAAAAAACATAATAAGTTTGTGTAATAATCAAGTCCAACGACTCTGAGTAAAATCCCAACCAGGAGTTTAGCAAGGCAAAAAATAATAAATAAAAAGAAGCCCCACAGAGAAATTATAAAATTTTGTTTTTCGTCAAAGTTACAAATATAAAAAGCCATGCATGTGAAATGAAAATAAAAAAACAAATATTGAATCCATACTCACATAACTTTCAGAAGCTTTTTTGTTGTTGTGTTGTTTCGGTCATTAAATGAATTTGAATTAATGTATAATAATTAAAAAAACAAACTAACACTTACGTTTACAAAGTAAAATATAAAGAAAAACATAAACTTACTTTAAAGCAATGACTGTGCATCTAACATGATGTCTCCTACTACACTTATGTATGTTCTGTATTTCTCTCAGCTGTAAAGTACTTTTTCAAGGCTTTATCTACCAGATCCATGTGCTCATTGAAACACAAAAACCTTTATTCATCAGTATGGGTAAATTTAAGTATTCTGTTGCCATGTTATCGTTGAGATTAGGCGCCTCAAAAACTTTTTCTCTATGCATCATGACCGATGCAGACAAATTGAGAAAGAGGTTCATAAGATGATGCACGTGTGTGAGTTTGAGCCGTATTTGCTTACTCTACCGACAACCGAAAGATTTAAAGCCTAAGGATTTGTTCTGATACGTATTATCGTCTTGCGTACATTTGGCACGACAGCCGCACTTTCAAAACAAATGGAAAACCGAAAGAAGTACCATGAAGCTGGGATTAGGGGTATAGGTGTCCAACTACCGTAAAATCGGGACTTGAGCAGTAACTTTGAGCCGTATCGAAGAGCTGCAATACGGCTCAAAACTGTTAGTTATAACCCCTATCATCATTGATCAAAAGGAGCCGATTTTTGAGCCGTAAAGAATAACAATACAGCAGTAGGGTTTGCAGTTATAGCTTACCTAAAATTTGCGAGTCAAATGGGGCGCCAACAAATAATGCGCTAATGCATAAAAAACCTATTCGATTGATTTTCAAACGACGCCGTTATTGAGTGATTACGACACGGCGTCAAGAATAGACAAACAGACAAAGAAGCACGACAGTAGATCATTTATAGTAGTCATTCTCTTGACTTAATTTTGCTACGGCTTGAGCCGTATGAGCCGTACCCTGCGTCCGCCCCTGCAACATAAAGGGGAAACATGTGGGGCTTGAAGGTATTATAATTTTGTTTCTTAAAGATTTGTGATTTATAAAAACGTTGTCCTGCTGTGTGGTGAAGTCCCTCAAACTGGATACAAAGTCAAAAGTCCCACAATGATGAAGGTTGTGGTCTACAAACAAATCTGATAAATAGTCAACGCTTCGAGGTTGTGAGGACCATGCATGCATAGCCCCAATTTTAGTTATAAAGGAGGCAAAAACAGTCTTCGAGGCACAGCCAACGAAAACACATTTGATTCAGGCAAGGAGGACATTATTAGTGAAAAAATTGCGTGTGCAAAAAGGAAATATAGTCCCTAGTGTGTTTTGCTGAGTGATGACTTCCTCCACCGAATTAATGGGAGCTAAAATTGAAAGTTTGTCGCCAAGTTGTCTTGAGAAGAGATGTACCTCTCCACAAAAAAACCAATTGATGTAGAAAAACACACTACCGCAAATAAATCAATGCTTTATTGAGGGGAATTCACGCTACTGAAATTTGATGTCGTGTGACCAGGGATAAGAGCCATGTAAACAGCACACAACGTGACGTCACTTTAGGCCGTTTTAGGATCATCATCATCATCATCATTATCATCCACGGGTAAACCAATATCTGCTGTTGCTTCGCGCCGCAGATAAATAGTCAAAAGGTCAGTGTATTTTGAGAAATTATGCATTTCTTCTTGAAAAATACCTGTATTATTCAAATAAACTTTATAACATTTTTCTTCAAATATGTATAAAAAGGAAAAGATCTTGATTCGTAAAAGATGGGCTCTCACCTCAGCAGCAAAATTAATGTTGTGGTAATGGTTTTTGACATTTTATGTTTTATGAGAGTAATCGTAAGCACTAAGTCAGATTTAATAGTTTGATGCTACAAAAGAGTTTTATGAGAGCTTTGACTGTAGCGAAAATAGGTTTACTTGAAATCAAGATAAGGAATTGCTACAAAGGTTGTGAGTAAGATGAATTAACCGTTTTCTATGAGGAAATCTCAATGAGGTAGCCAATCATTTTTGTAATTTTGTTTGTTTGCTGTTATAAATGCTGTTATATATAAATAATGTATATACTTTTGTTTGTGTTACCTGTTATAAATAAAAATACTTATAAAATTTATTAAGTGCTAATACACTGTACAAACTGAAAAAACCTCTATATTAAATTTAGTGGAAGCACTAAAGCTATTATTAAAACATCTTCATTCTAACGATAAAATACATTATTTTATTAATTAAAAGCTTTTCGGTTTATGCCAAATTTGTTTTATACTGATGGCGTAAGCCGAAAAATTTTTAATTAATGAAATTATGCATTTCATCGCTATCAAACATGGCAAATAGTTTGAATTATCTTCATTTCTGAACTCATATTACTCATATTAAATGAAAGATTACCACTGGTGAGACATCACCTCACTACAATCCTCACTTCCAATTTAAAACAGTTTCGTGAAACACCGAAACTTCCTTGCCATTTTTATTATTTGTGCGCTACTCTTACACAGAGAAAAAATTACGTAGTTCCAAGTCAAGTCTTAAACAATGGAAAATCTTTTGTGTCTTACGACAGCTACATGGTATTTTATCTAGCCCGTGAGCATCAAAATTTTGGAAAAAAAAACAAAAAAACCCTCGATTTTAATAGTCAGCGTGCTAAAGCCGCTGACTAATAATAATGATCTAATAGAGATAGATTGAAAAGTAAATATTATGTCTTCTTGTTTTGGACTCCATTATTTCCATATACTTCATCGTTCTATGGTCTGCAGATACAATTCCCTTCCCCTTTACGTGTATATTTTGGGAATAAATTTGCTCTAAAAACGAGAGAAAGAATGAGAGAAAAAAGGGAAATTTTTGCGATTTCATGGTAAAATTACAAAAATAGATCCCGCAAATTTTTGTGTTTGTGTTTTAATGTTCTTTTCTTCATTTTTGTCTCCTTATGAGCTGATGTGTGTTATTGCTACTGTAATTATGTTTACATTTACCTTCCATATTTCCCAACACTTTCTCTAATTAATAACTTCTAACACATTTAATGTTTGTAGTAAAGTCTATTCACTCATAAATGCAAAATTTCAAATCTGGCGATAATGTGTCGCACGCAGTAATAAACTAATGTAGCAATTAAATGATCACACAACATCTATTTAATGACCAAGATGAAATTATTTCAGGGAGTTGCATGTCGTAGTTTTGCTTTCCTTTGTTTCTCCAAATGCCCCAGAAAAAATTGCTGTTTTACACCAGAGAATGCATTTTCTTTTATTTTAAAATATCTCTAGAGACACTTTACGCAATTTAACTACCATAAGTGATTCAAACAAAAGCATGTTTTGATGTTTAAAGAATTGACAGAAACCCCGCTTCACAATTGCAAAAATATAGACTCAATCGATTATGCAGTGTGTTTCATAGTGTTGGAAACGGAAAATTTAAAGCTGTTTTTTTAAATGAATATACCGAATTTCAAAATAATTTTTACACCGTTGGAAAGCAATTTTCAAGTTCTTTCGGATAGTAGGTTTTTGTGAAAAATGAAAAAGTGGTTTTTGAAAAAATAAGGAAAATGCCTTGGAAAAATGTAATTAAATTTTTAATGGTCGATTAACATGTAGTTTAATTACATCGTGCTTATTGTTTCAAAGCGCTAAATCCATACAAATTTTTATTAATTCTATTTTTGCGCTGAGACCCCCAAATTGATATTTCAAAACATAAAAGTTAAACGTTTTTCATGAACACACAGCTTAAATTTGTTCATTGTTTTCGAAATTGCTGCCATTGTTTCAAAAAATCTTTTCTTTTCATTTACATCTTAAATCGACCATTAAAAATTTATAACACAGGAATATTGTGGCAATCAATATTATGTTTATAAGACATTAGACCAACAATAATATTTTATTTTTGTACAATATATTTCGACATTTCTGTCATCATCAGGTATCTAAAATCAATAAAATCAGTACAAAAACAGATAAAACAAACATATACACTATAAAATAACTCTGCAATAATTCAGACAACTATTTACAGTAAAATGATAACACACGTCAATGTAGAGTTCAGTTCAAAACTTTATAACAAGAGTGTGACTTTTATACTCCTCCTTGGTGTTAATTCTTGGTTTCAGTTGTTTTATACAGTGTGTATGAAAATGTCTTATCCACCAACTTTCAAGGCGTGTATTTCATAACATGTCTGATAAAAGAATTTTAAGAATTTAATGAACCAAATCGTTGAGTTTTTCTTCAATATCTTTTAGAAGAACACATATTTTGGCAAACATTTTATATCAATGGATAGAACATGAAAAGCTCTTTCTTGTGATATAAAATTCACAATATTTTATCAGACATGTAATGAGATATACGCCTTGAAAGTTGGTGAATAAGACATTTTGATACACACTGTATATAACGCTTCTTCAATCAATAATTGCCTTTGTGATCTCTCTTTAGTAATTATTTTTACGTCATCAGTTATAGAAATTGTTGATTGGCAGTTCTTAAAATGACTTCCCACAGGACTCAACACTCGAGAATGCTCTTTTACGCGCGTAATTAGATGACAGATAGATTGTCCGACATAGCGTGATTCACATTGCGGACACGTTATCTGGTACACTACACCGCTTTGAAGAGCTTTTTCCACTGGTGCTTTTAGTGATGGTAGGACAGTTTTCAGTTTTCTTAAAGTTAATATAACTTTTCATGGAGCGTTCAATCTGGTAAGGGAATTTCGGAATCGTTCGGTGAACTTTCCCCGATACTGTAAGAACATCATCGTCTTGTCCATTTCATCGTTACTTTCATCTTCATCAGTTTTATCAGCAGGTGGTTGAATCAAAGAATCTAAACATTTTGATATTATTGGGTGATGGAACGAAGGTGGATATTGGTTATCTTTCAGCAATTTCTTGGATCGTTCTAGACTTTCATAGAAGTTTTTCCACGTGCTGCAAGCTCGAAATATTCTGTGTACCATACCAGCTACTACAGACCGTTTATATTGATCTGGAGCCAAAGCATGATAGTTCATGAGGAGTCCAGTGTCTGTCTTTTTACTGTACCACGTAGAAGTTAATTCTCCCTTAGCATTTCGCCGTTTTCGTTGACACATCCGTTATCGTGCATTTCTTCGTACACTTGATCTTTCTAATTAAATAATTTAACTAGCCAGAACTTTCCCTTTGTTACGGAATTATCGTTGATAACTATACTCGTCAGTAAGTTCTTTAAGTAGCCATGTATTTTACTTCTCTCGTTTCACTCAATCCGTTGTTATTATTTTGCTTTTTGAACTTTTGACTACGCAGGTCTGAATATTCTATGATCGAACTTATTGTGTCTTCAAGTTTCTTTTTATTCTTTATTTGGAAAAACGAAATTGGAAAAACAAAATATTTTTCAATTTCTTTTTTTCGGTCTTCACTAAATGAAACAGATGCTAACAAAAAACCCTGTTCACACTGAATGAATTTTGATATAGCCCATTGTTGAATTAATAGGTTGATTTAGACACGACGACGCCGACGTATGTTTCATACGGAAGACCATTAGCAAATCTTAACTCTACACTTAATTCAAGATGATCTTAAAGATGATGAATACGATCTTCAAATAATTCTACGATCTTGAGATGATGCTACGATCTTAAGATAATTCTACAATCTTGTGATAATTCTACAATCTTGAGACATTTCTATGATCTTAAGATCTGAACATCATGCACGTGATTTCACTTCGTGTTGTCATAATAGCGTTCTCGTCTGGTGCCTTTCTGTTTCGAGACTTAGATAAAGTGCAAAAGGACTTCCGCCATCTGTGTTAACGTTTTATTTGATAAGATTTTTATTGGCCAATCACATTGAAATTGAGGAACCAATATGAAATAAATGAGCGGGAAAGTTTTATGTTGCTTTTTGAAGTATGCGTTAACTTTCGATTTCGACCATACAAAACAAAGGTCAAAACAAAGATCTGAAATAAAAAAATGGCCTAATGCAAGCAGCTTATGGAGTGTTACAGAACATCTGTTTGCAGCATATTCTGAAGATTTGATCGATGACATTGAATTTGTTCTACTTTATGATCTCAACTTGTCAAGAGAACTCTATCCTTATTGGAAGTTTGAGCAGTTCAACTTAGCAGCACTGGATGATAGCCAATACAAAATTCCCCTTGCTACTTGATGCATTTCAAATTTTTGCTTCGATTAGATACAATTAGGTACAATTTTCAGTGGAATAGAGGGCCTATGCGTATTGCTCAAGCGATTTACATTCCCATGCCGTTATACCGACATGGCTAGTGAGTTTGGAAGAAATCCCACTGAAATTTGCTTAATATTCAACACAGTTTTGGATCATGTTGACGATTTACACCATCATAGGTTAGCACAGTGGGTCAGCCAATGCTGCATCCAAACAAGCTAAAAAGCTATGCTGACAAAATACATCAAAAAGGAGCTTCTCTTGACAATGGTTTTGACTTCATTGATGGAACAGTTCGTGGAATTGCTAGACCCCAGATCGACCAAAGAATTGTGTACAATGACCACAAAAGGATGCATTGAATTTAAACTTCAATCTATTGCATTGCCAAATGATATGATAGTAAATTTGAGTAGGCTATATGAAGGACGAAGACATGACAGCCCAATGTTTTATGAGTCAGGTTTGGTTCAAGATCTTCAACAGTATGCATGGTACAATGGACAACCTTTATGCATATATGGGGATCCAGCTTATCCCCTCAGATTACATATTCAAACTCCATACAGAAGTGCAAACATCACTGCAAATCAACATGCATTTAATAAAGCTTTGAGTGAAGTCCGTATTAGTGTTGAGTGGCTGTTTGGACTACTTACAAATTACTTTAAGTTTATAGATTTCAAAAGCTCAAAAAACTTGGATTGAGCCCTATAGGTAAACTGTACATCATTTTTGCACTGCTACAGAATGCACACAGAATGCCTTTATGGGAATATGGTATCAGAATATTTTGAAATGTACCCTCCTTCTTGCAGGAGTATTTTTTGTAAATAAAAACTATAAATACATAAACACAAGATGTACCTTACACAATGGTAAATCACAAAAGAAGCTTGTACATGTTTTAAAGAAGTGTGGAGTTATGTTCAAAAACAGAAACTAAATCAATTTTTCTGCCAACATCTTTAAAATTTCTGTTTGTTACGACAGTTAAACATTAAACTGCTGCTGCATCATATCTGTCTGCTTTTGCGCATCCATTCGCTCAGCTGCTTTCTCTTTTCTTTCCAATCGACAATTTTCTTTGCAATCTCCATTTTCTCACGTAAAAATGTCAACGTGTCACTACTTGATCGACGAGGTTGCTTAGATGTCTGGTTCTGCTCTAAATTTTTTCTTTTACGTGTTTCTGCAAAACGTTTCGTAGCAACATTTCCTAAATCTAATGCCTTTCTTCGATCCTCTTCAGTCGTTTTTTCTTTCTCCTTTGCTTTTTCCTCACTACGTGCATCAGTGTCGTCACTAAGCTCGATCACTTCTTCAATGAGGACATCATACTCTACCTTCACCTGGAAGTTTTTTTATCTTTATTCATCTGTAAACGATGCTTTTTAATGACGGCTGCTAGCCTACCCCTCACAGCTTGGTTGGTGACATAAAACTCATCACTAACGTTATTGCCCCCGCAGCGAGCGTAAGCGCATAGTAGTTTCACGAGATAGGCGAATGTCAGTTTCTGATTTTGTTCTTCATCCTCATCATCCTTATCATCCTCCAACTTTCGTGTTGAACGACTAGGATTTTGAAGCACAGCTTCAAATCTGAAATTTTGCCAATAATACATTTTATATTTTTGTATATGTTTTAGCTCTAAATCTTTCATTCAATCAATTTTATTCAATGCACTGATTTTTGGCGGTTCTTGCCTTAAAAAGACTTTAATTGGATTTCTGTGTATGCAAGAAAGTCTACAAATTGTCGTTCTTTGTGTTTTTCCTTCTTTCTGTCCTCCGAACCTGGTGTGATCAGATCAATAAAACCTTTTTATATTTTTTTCTTGTTTTTTTTACATAAACTCTGGCTATTTTTTGTTTCGAATCAAAGTTTTTTTTTCTTTTGGTTCTTACAGAATTTCTTTAACAAATCTTAATGTTATTTTGATTATAAAGTACGTATCCATGGTTTCAGTTCACACATTTCTTTTGTTTGTAGCAAATACTTTCTGATATTACTTGTCAAGCCTTATTTACACTTTTTGAAAGGTATATTAGCATCAGTGTGACATAGGCCTAAGAGATAACAAAAAGTAACAAAGTTTTGTTTGTTTTTGTTTCCGTTGCATAGGCTTGCAATTTATAGCTTGCTGTGTGTACAAATTGGGATGCTTGAGCGCGGGGGCATTTTTAGCTGAAGCTACATGCTAGTATATTCTTTATATAGCAGCCAAAACATGTGTAACAAAAAAATCATCATGTTTTTTCATTATAATAACTGTCTTTGTATGAGATGAGGAGTTTCTGAACATTTCATGCATTTCTGGATTAGATGTCATGGATTGCGACGAGAATTTTGAAGTGGGTGGGTCAATCAATAAAAGAAAAACTTCTTCCCTGTCTACCACCATGGTTGGGCGAGGAAGAAACTTTATCAATCCACAGATGCTCTGAAGGCCCTAATTTGACTATTTTAGCTTCAAGTTTTGAATAGAAAAAGCATATATCTAAGGTAGAAAACTGCTTTCTACAGTGTTTACATTCATAAAATAATCCATAAAACATAAGAATATAGTCCTCTCAGACACAGGGGTTCTAAAAGATGTTGCGTCTTAAATACGCCTTTTGGGCTTCTACAGGGTAAGTTTCTGCTTCAATATATGCAAGCATTAATTCTAAGAAAGCTGCAAATATTTGACATTAACAGTCTTTTTTCTCGAGACAGTGACTTACACTTTTCGATAACATCGACGAAAGCAATTGGCTGATCGTCATTAAAAGCTGTATGAAGTAGGTGAAGTTCCGCTCCGACCGCACCTTCGTCATAATCACCATCATAATTTGTTTTTTCAACAGCTTTAGATTCTCCGTTATATCCTCCTTTCTTGTAGATTTCAAACGCAACTGCTCTGTTTCAGCAAACATTTTTAAAATTGCTTTTTTCTTTCATGGCATGAACAATAAAATCCAGGGCTTCGTAGTAAATAGGTTTGTAAAAGTCATACGCTGTTTCTGGGTGATAAACTTCTCTTGTTGGTTTTGGTTTTCCTTCAACTAACTGCAGAATTGAATAATTTGGTCGTTTTCGTTTTCGAGGGACTGCAGGTTCGGACACGGCATTTATCTTCTTTGTTGACTGTGTAAATCTTTCATAAAGAAGCTTAAAGTCACGCTTGTTTCTCATATTCTCCAAGGTCTTGATTGTCATGTTTGCAAGCTCTTTTCTTTGTATTGCTGACATCTTCTCCATTTGTAAAGTTTAAGATAAGTTGTCTGTGATAGCATAAAATCTGTGCAATTTAAGACCTTTCTGTAGCACTTGTTTCGGACAGTCCATCTTGTTACGCAAAGCTTGTCTAACTTGGTAACACTTTGTTACTTGTAATTCAGAAATACAGGTAAAAATAAAAAAATATCAAAAAAGTGGGTGAGCCTTCTACAACTTCCACAAAAGATACATGAAATTGGTTGACGTCTCATGCTGTGTGTACATATTTTAAGGACTTAATCAAAAAAATTAGTTTGGAAGCTATTATAAAAAGTGTCCAAGAAACTTAAAAGTATTCTAAGAATTAAAAGGAACCTAATGTTTTAGGTCATTTTAGATTTTCAGAACGTCTTATAAAAGGCTATTTACACTATTCAAGAAATACACGGAAACTGTGTATAACATGATCAATGGTGTTTGGTTAATTAACTTCATTTGTAACATTGCGAACAAAAATAACCTACTTTTGTTAACCACAATTACAAATATCACAAGATCACTGACAATATGGCAAGTCGAGATAATGAAGCAGCCTTGAATAGGATGCCAATATTAACTATATTTATAGTCTTGGAATCTAATTGTTGTTTGGAAATGCTATGAATTTTACATTTACATTTGGACAGTGCAATTACAAACCTTTAATAATGTTGGTCAGTCGAATCAAAGGATGTTGAAGTGACCAATTTAGAACCTATCATTATTAAATAATTTCTACCATGATCACTCTGGTGATTAGGCCAATCTATACATGATCCGCTGCGGATTGTATCCAAAGACTATGACTGTCTAGATCACAGGAAAGAAAGAAACAGTAGAACTGGTCAACGTTATTAAAATTTATATCAGGTGACAATCCTATGTTTATATTGTTAAATGTATTTTACTAAAAGAATTTTGTTCAGATAAATCATGTTGGAGGTGATCTTTTACACTAAATAACATATTTGTCCGTTCAATATCTACACTGAAATATAAATTAACGTTTTTAATACAACATTGACGTCAGAAAATAACTAATACGAACCACTAACTTACGTTTATAAACGTACGTCATATAAGAAATCATCTATTAGCATAGGATAATCCAAAATTACACAAAAAGGAACGAAGCTATGTCTGTGCTACACTACCAAAGAATTTTCCAATGGTTTAGAGAGCAAATGTTTATGTGATGGAGCAGTCTGAAACAGATAAGAAAATTCTACGATTTTATCTTCAAAATTGTGCGTTTGACCATGGACGTATAAAAAAAGAAGGACTCACAACTAATACTTAAGCCTTTCATTTCTATTATTCAAATCTATTCTGTCGGCATTCCTTTGATGTAATCCTCGCCTCGCATTTCACTGGATTTTGGTTCACATGGGTGGGTTTATACGACGCTTTAGATTTAATGAGATGTGGAAAACCAAAAAAATTGAGAGAAAATACGATTTGGCAATATTCTTTAGTATCACAAAACTTCTACTCAACCTTTTTTAAAATGTTGGATTGGAATTAAGATAAATTTCTCGGAGTAAGGAAGTTTTTTTTGTATATACTTATATCCAAAGATTCGGTACTT
This sequence comes from Turritopsis dohrnii, assembly GCA_027922465.2. NCBI lineage: Eukaryota > Metazoa > Cnidaria > Hydrozoa > Anthoathecata > Oceaniidae > Turritopsis > Turritopsis dohrnii. Next base: position 150,414 of record BQMF02000417.1, read on the forward strand.
TTAAAGACGCCTGGGTGATGGCTGAGAATATACAAAAAGAAGAGTGCTTTTTCATTCAATTCTGAAAATTTCATGTTTGAGACTATAAGAAGTCATGAGGAATCAGAGTTTAAAACCTGGCTTCAAAATAATCATAAAATCTTTAAATTCATTTCTGGTTGGTTGTTACGATCATGGAAGCCAATGAAAACATGTATTTTTAACAGCACTTGAGGGAGTTTCAAAACTGCTTTTGTCAAAATTTCAATAAACCGAGACGAGGTTGTTTGAATAGATTTATAAAAGTTGTAAGTCCTTCTCTTTTTATACCTCCATGGTTTGACATTTACTAATTCAACTTTTGATATCATATCCTTATATAACTTGTGCTATTAAAAAATGTCCGCTCCAATGTTTGTGAAATAAGTTTTTTATTCTATCGATTGAAATAGTAATTACGTTGCCATGACCTTTATCTTTTTCCATTGACGGCTTATTTTCTTTGCATAAGTTAAAAATTTTCATATGTATTCAAACAAACTTAAACGTCTCAGTGTCGTTTTGAGTTTTAAAGAAACATGTTGAACAATCACTTTATCGGCTGGTTTGCTTTTTTTCTCCTCGTGTCATTCATGAAAGGTAAGTAACTGGATATTTGTTTTTTGGCAAGACATGTTTTCATCGCAGACATACTGAGCTCAGAACAGCTTGAATTTTAATTACATGTCCTTTTTACTTACTAAGTAAGATTTTTTTACAAAAAAACTTTTATATGAACTATCTATGACCGAGTTCTCCAAGTTTCACCAAAAATTTGCACAAAGAACAATTGGAGGTACTGGTTTCTAGCTTGGAAATAATTTTTCAGGTTTCAACAAAATTGGGCAATTCGGACTAAACCAAACTTGATAAAATAATTGTCAATTTCGAAATAAGCACACTCCAATTGTGCTTGTTACAAATTATTAGGAAATTTGATGAACTAAAAGTCTAAATTTGGCCGAAATTGCGTATTTGTCAACGATGTCTAATTGCAAACTTGTGGAAACTGGCTGACTGAATTAATGTGGCCAGAAGAAATTATTTAGGATTTTCCACTCATGTTCGCCTGTATGAACATAAAAATAGGAAAAGTTCGCTATACACAAAAAAATAAAGTTTTCCTCACAGAAATAATACAAGATGGTAGAGAACAGAATAATGACAACCAGTTCTGACTAATCAATAGCGGTCCTTCTAGGAATTATTCCTGAGACATAATTTTAAGAGTTCTAAACGTCTCAAAGAAGATGTCCCAGAAAATATTCCTTTCATTAGAAAAGTATGTTCTGACATGCCATGGATTTTACTTCCTTGTGTTTCAAATTGTTTTACACAAAAGCGCAAACATAATTAACTGCAAAGATAAAATACTTATAAGAATAAGAATAACTTCCTTACTAACCGTTTTTATGAAATGAAATACTTTATCATTTGTTAGGTCATGATTGTCAAGTTTTTGTATCAGTTGATGGTAAAGATAACAAAAGTTGCGGAAGCATCGATGAGCCCTGTCATACCTTGAGATATGCTTATCAACAACAACTGGAATCAAGTGGAACGGTAGTAATCATGAATGAAAACTGTGACACACACATCTTAAAGGAAAAAATTTTGTTATCACGCACCATCAATGTCAAAGGAATAGAAAGAAACGGCTGTATTCCTACATTAACATCAGAAAAGAACATTTCAGTGTTTGATTTAGAAGAAGGCTCAAAGGAAATCAACATTTCAGTAGAAAGCATTCATCTTTTGGATATAAATCTATTACACAAGGAACGCAAGCCAGAAGCAGTCAACATCACAATTAGAAATTGTTTCCTTGAATCTATGACCAATCAAATTTTTCTGACCGTACATTTTAAAAATAACGCACAAATCTATATCCATAGTAGCACATTTTTTTCCAGTGGAATTATCATAGAGGATAATTCCGTTTTTCCTTTTTTTAACAGAAATGCCACTGGAATAATAACTAACTCAACATTTGTTAATGATTCTACAATCAAGATTAGCAATGCTGATAGGTTTATTTTAAGTAGATGTCGGTTCAATAACCAGCAGAAAGATCACATACTAGTTGCGAAAGAAGTCAAACTTCTCGAAATAAATGATATACTGATCCAGGATTGCAAAAGTTTCATTAACGTTATGTATTGCAACATCAATATTCATGGATTAAGTATGAAAAACGGTCATGGAACTTCAACTTTGTTTTACGCATATGGTGGACATTTCAGTGTTTCAAATGTTAACATTAGAAACGGGAAATGCAGAAGCGTTATAGTAACGAAAAATGGCGATTTATTTTCAGGCACTAACATAACCATTGAAGACGTGTTTACAAGTTCAAGTATGATACATTTATATAGTGGTGATGTTACTATGAAACAAATTGAAATCGCTAGTGCATTGATTGTTAAGCATGGCATTAATATTGAGACATATAGTGGTTCAGTGTCACTCTCGAAAATCTCGATCAAAGAAACAAACGTAAAATTAAATTTATTTAATGTTTTTGGCCTGAGCATAAAGTGCTATGGTATTGAAGTTGTCAACGGATCAGCGGCATCAGGTATTCATATAGGATGGAGCAATTCAGCGTCACTGTTGAATATTTCAATCAAAGAAACAAGCGTAAAGGGAAGTTTTCTGCATGTTTTTGGTGGTAAGATAAGCAGTAATGGGATTGAGATTGATAGCAGTTCAGCAGATGGATCTATTATTTATATAGACGGGGAGCATTCAGTGTCACTCTCAAACATCCTAATTAAAGAAACAAGAGGAAAGAGCTTTATTCTGACGGTTTACGGTGTGAACATTAATGGCGATGGGATTGAGTTTGTTAACGGATTAGGGAATTCAGAAGGTATTTACATGGAAGGGAAGAATTCAGTGTCACTCTCAAATATCTCGATCAAAGAAGCAAGCGTAAAGGGAAATTTTCTGAATCTTGATAGTGGTAACATAAGCTGCATTGGGATTGAGATCGTTAGTGGACAAGCGGATATTGGTTGTATTTATGTAAAAAGTAATAATTCAGTGTCAATCTCGAATATCTCAATCAAAGAAACAAGTGGAAACCTTTTTTTTCTGAGGGTTGTTGGTGGTAACATTAGGGCCAATGGGATTGAGATTGTTAGAGGATCAGTGGAAATGGATGGTATTTCTATAGAAGGTGCTAAGTTAGTGTGGCTCTCGAGCATCTCGATCAAGAAAACAAACGTAAAGGGAGCTTTCTTGGTTTTAAAGAAGGTTGATAATATCATTATCAACATTATTGAAATCGTAAACTGTTTAGCTGGTACAGATGGTTTGCGAGTAGGAGAATCAGAATCAGCCACACTTTCGAATATGGTTTTAAAAAATACTTCATCGATAAATGTTATGCTTAATGTTATTAATGTTCAAAATTTAAACATCACCAACCTAAATGTTAGCAATTCAAAAACTTCAAGACTCATCAGTAATCCAGACAGCAGATTCTCGACAGTTGTTCAGAACAGCAAAAATGGATCATTTGATTTAACATTATTTACCATCAGGAAAAGAGAATTTTCAAGGAATGGTACAACAAATAATTGGCTAAATATATTGAAGAAGATGGGTGAAAATACGGATGAATACGTATTAGGCATTAGAAGATTTCTTACACAAACAGAAAACGAGGAAAAGAAAAAGCTATCTGCGCTACAAAGTGTTCATTTATCAAATATTGTGTTGATAAATGTAACTTTTGAAATTGCCATCAAAGCTGTAAATGTTTTATGGTTTATAAAAGGTTTTTACATGGATCATTCGAAAAGTGGAATTGTATTTGATATCGATGGAGGTACAGTTACGCTTTTGGACATAAATATTACCTGCCATGAAGGTGCTCGAATTATAAATTCTAATTTGGCAATCGAAAATTCAAGTTTCACAGTATCAAAAAAGGCTTTTTATTACAGAAATGACAATAACTACAGCATCACAATGAACGTACAAAATATCATTATCACTGCCATTGCGAAAATAGAAACACCAATAATCGAAGTAGAGACAAAAGTACATTTTAATCCAAGTTTTATCAATTTCATAAATTCATCTTTATCGTGTTCTAATAATAGATACCCACTTTACGAGCATAAAACAACTAATGTTTTTATTTTCACGTATTTCTGCAAAGCATGCCAGAAAGGAACTTATACCATCGATGATGAAACCAACTTTTCCTTACATACACATTCCAACCTCAGCATGTTCCTAGAAAATGCAACCACACTTGGTGAGCCTTCATATCGTATAATAAGTAGGAATGTAAATTTGCTATTAAGAAACTCAAAAACAATTTCGTGTAAAAACTGCCCTCCTGGTGGCACGTGCGATGGAAGTGTCATCAGCAATGACAATTACTGGGGTTATTTCAATAGATCCACTGGTAATGTGAGTTTCTTTCCCTGCCCCAATGGCTACTGTTGTTCAGATAAAACAAAACCTTGCGAGTCATACAAGACGTGCAATCATCATAGACATGGATATCTATGCAGCAAATGTCAAGAAAGATATTTAGTCGATTACTTTTCCAATAAATGCATGTTAACATCAACTTGTTTACACCCAAGTTACTTTTGGATCTCTTTTGTCATTTCATTATTTTTATACATCCTTGGTGTCGGATACTTAGACAAATTAAAAAACATTACAAGTTTTCTGAAGACCTTCGTTCACCTCATAACCTGTCATAAATTTTTCCAAAATAGTAAAAACAATAACAAAGAACAAACAAATACAAATATCAAGCTCAAACAATACAATGATATTAAAAAGGATGGTGACGATATTGCTGCAGACATCCAACGTTTTCTACCTAACGAAGTCATATCCTGTAAAGAAACTGACCAAGATTCCTGCAGATGGTCCGGCGTTTTCAATGTGCTAGTCAGCTTTTATCAATTAAAAGAATTAACGATGATTGAGCTGGGATCTAAATATACAACTTCAGAGATAAATACTTTCTTCATAAATTTATTCAACTTGGAATCAATCAAACTGCCTTTTCGTTTATGCCCATCATTACAATTCAATGATTTTCAAAAACACATTCTCAAAGATTTCGCTTTTTCGACTGGGTTGATTATACCTGTGATATTTATAGCTTTATCGTTGCATTTCTTCTCTCTGCATAAGAAGTCGACAGAAATTAAATCTTCAAACGCAAATAAATCGGAAGAATGTAGTAGTGCAAATGCTGATGAGCAGATACCATCAGCGGATATATCGACATCATTTCAAGAGAAGGACATCTATAGGTCTGACAGTAATCCGAATGAAATATCGTTCCTTTGCCGCTGTTATACATGTTTCTTACGATTGATCACAATGAAGTACAAGAACTTAGCAACAATCTCGCTAGTAATGATACATTGTGTTACAGTGGACCATGCTAATGTATTATATGTTTATGCAGAGATGCCATGTTGGGGTGTCAGTCAGTATTTGGCAGCTGCATTTCTTTTTTTGTGGATTATACCCTTTCCGGTTTCACTATTTTTATCGCTGAAACTTTTAAATGGAGACTTCATTACTGTCGAACGATTTGTTATCTTTATGGCAATGCCAGCAATTGTACCCTTTTATTATGTATCGATCTTATTCAGAAGCATTCGTTGTCTTGGTGAGGAAAAGAACAAATTAAAGTCATCCATCGCAGAACTTTTTGAACAGCCGTACAGAAATGATGACCATAAAAGATATATTAATTGGCATTCGTGGCTACTCATACAAAGGCTAATCATCGCATATGTAATCGTTTTTAACATCGATCCTATCTCCCGACTTGCTACCGTTTTTCCGATATTAGTTATTTTCCAGCTCATTCAGTTGAAATTCAAGCCTTACAAAGATGATTTAGTTAATTATTTAGAAGCTCTTTCCATGTCTACCCTCATCATTTTCGCAGGTGTCAACATGCTTCGTTCAGTTTTATATGTATATCGTATAGAAAACGATGAATCCATTTCAAAGGTGTTGGGAACTTATGATACTATCGAGCCACTCTTTAATCCAATTTCGTTTCTCATTATATATTTAATTTATGAAAATTTAAGTAAGATTTGGAAAATGGTTAATTTACTTCTCATTCAAAAACTAAGGAAAAAACTAGTTTAACTGATATAATTTTTTTATATCTTGGAAACAGTACTCTTGAAACCCGTTTCCAAAGTTTATTCTTGGTAATTTCTGATTCTCAAGTTGAAATTGTCCTCTTTTAATTCTTGATAGACTTTCGTGAACTAATGATGACTGTGTTGATATAACATATATCCTTGACCAATAACTTAAAGTTTTAAATTCTTTGGATTTTTCAAACGAACATATTACAAGCGTCACTAAGAAAATAATTTTAGTCAGTTGTTTAATACACAACCAACTGCAAGTGATGGTAATATTGTGATGGTAATATTTTTTCATATTCCAATATGTAATGCATCTTTTCATAAATAATGTCACAACATGTAACGCATTATTATACCTATCTATACGGTTTCTTCTGGTAAAATAGACAACAATCCCATTTGGCTAGGGATAACCGGAAGTTTTTATCCTGGAGTCGGTATAATAATCAAACGTGCAACACATTTCAAGTACCTTTGCACAGGGCCGGTGAATCCAGCGCACTTTTTGCAAAGAAAAAAGAATTTGTTGTGCACATTTTGACTTGATTTTATAGTTAAGGCATAATTATATATATATAAGTATATATTTATTAGCTTTCAGGGACGTATTTATGCCCAGCTTCCAAATTTAGCTACGAATTTATTTGTACGATTCTGTTAACACTTTTCATCCGCGTAAAATGTCTTTTTGATTTTTAATTGATGCTTTTTTTTAAAAAAGATACCGAAAACAGAAATTAAGTATAGGTTTTGCATCCATTAAGGTTTTTTTTATTGGTATCCGATCAAAAATTTCGAAAATTGGGGCATATTTAAGGCTATTTGAGAGGCCTAAATTCATATTCGATTCTCTGTTATGAAATTAATCCAATGACTTGCAACGATGTCATGATAAGACAATTATTAAACCTATACTACTTTTTTAGAATGGCTGCTATCAATTGAAAGTGATTTTTTCTTTATATAAATATCCATGTTTCTGATTTTTTTGTTATACACATTTTTTATAAGCAACGCGTTTATAAGCAACACTAGTAACTTTTTCTCAAACAGTTAAGTAACAGTACTAGCAGAATCTAAATCATTTCCATGACTGAGTTCTAAAATTTGTTTACGTTCTAATCCGTTAAAGTTCATAAAATGTTATCAAATGGTTTGGTGGTTAAGTTGAAATTTGCGAACGGTAATTATTTGATTACATTGGTAATATGTCAAATGTTTATTATGATTGGTAAAAAAATTTCTTTGTGGGACGTATGGCGATTGAGTCTTGACTATTTGTTATTCCTTATTGACTTTTAAGAATTTAATGAACCAAATTGTTGGGGTTTTTTTCAATATCTTTTCGAAGAACAAATATTTTGGCAAACATTTTATATTATTGGATAGAGCATAAAGCTCTTTCTTGTGATATAAAATTCACAATATTTTATCAGACATATAATGAGATATACGCCTTGAAAGTTGGTGGATAAGACATTTTGATACACACTGTATGACGATTGAGTCTTGACTATTTGTTATTCCGTGCACTTCATGCTTTTATAAAATTCATATCTATTGAAATAAAAATGAAAAATCCAAAGAACCGGGTAACAAAACACAACACAAAATTATTATTATTATTATTTATTATTTACGAATGTTTACCCAGGATAGCCTCTTCAGTTCCTTAAGGTACTGTTATCAATGAGGGTCCTGCGAAGGCGGTTCTAGAGCATTTAAAGCCCCTATTTGGGCTACGGAAGCTGTACTGACAGGAACCGCTCAACTAGAGAACCCCCCTAGACATGAAAAATTATGTTCAATTTTCTATAAAACTTATAATAAACACTTTCCAGTAAGGGAAACAAAACTCAAGGAAAAGAATCTTCAAAAACCTTGGATTACAAAAGGAATAAAAAATAAACAAAACAGAAACAAAAACTATACACCAAATATTTAAAGCAAAAAACAACTGAATCAGAAACAGCGTACAATATTTACAAAAATTTATTCGGGAGATTAAAAAAGCTAGCTAAGAGATGCTACTATGCATCACAAATACAAACAAGATGCCCTTACAGGCATAAGGATTTCTGCAAAATCAGCTAAAAGCATGACAAATGAAATATTTTATGACATGTTTGAAATTCGAAAAAAAAGAAGAAAAATCGAGGTGGGCTAGAACCACCGACCTTTCGGTTATGAGCTGACTGCGCTAACCAACTGTGCCACGGAAGCCACAACTACTACATGTAATGACAGATGTAGCTTTTTGACTCTTCTGTTTACAAAACGTTGAGAACTTTTTTTAGTTAAAAAGGAATGATCACAGTTCAAGATAATTATAATTTTCTTTTATAAGTTTTTTTTTTCATCTTAAACTTTGCAGCCTGTTCTTCTCTTCTTTACAAGCCGTAATAAATGAGTAGCATGATATTAACTTTTGCTCATCTAGATGGCTTTATTATCGCTTTTTTCCTGCTTAATGGTATTAACGGGATTCGGAAAAATCATGTTTCGTTTACACGAAACTATTTTTCTATAGATTTGTGGGGAATTATATACAACTAGCCGCCATGGCGGCGTCGCTCGCCGCCAATGTTCAGCCTGCGTTGTGTCACCTCCCAAAAAGTTCACGAAAATTGGAAGAAAGAATTGACAATAGAAAGTGTTACCATCTTGAAGAGCTCCAAATTCTGAGCAAGAAAATGTATAGGATCATGTATCTATGACGCACCGTTTCAGAGATATCGCCGATCAAAAGTTTTGATGACGTCATAGAGCCCCGTCCCCAAAACTTTTTCCCAAATATTTTCGTCACTCATGGCCAATATCGTGGACCCCAAAAAACGTCAGTTATCCCTATTGGTTACCGAGATAATTTTCCCTAAACGTCGCATTCGATTAGGGTTTCAATACAATGGTTTCACACTGACGTCGCACAAAATAAAATAAAATAATCTCTCTCACAACTCAATCTACCATTTTGCGTGACAGACGGAGAATCGGCTATTAATATATAGATAGCCGCCAAGGCGGCGTCGCTCGCCGCCCATGTCCACCTGTTCTGTTTCACTGTATCAATAGATGAGTTTCTTAGTGACGTAATGTTTATAAACACCAGTGTTCTTTGCTCGATAATTACGGTATATTGCAACATAGAAATCCAATAATCAAGTCATTTTCCTGTGAGTATGCGCACGCAGCCTCACAGGAAATAAAAGTCTCTTTATACACTTCAAAATGTTGTCACTTTATTTGGTTCTCTGGAGTCCCATTAAAGACAATCGACATTAGAAAGTTTCAATACACATTAGCACTTCCTATCTATTTTCGTACATTGTATTTGATTTTTAGTATGTACAAGGTATAAAAGTGTAATTAACATTGGAAACTCGTCTATAAACGTCAAATTTCCTTAACGGCTCGTACAACTTGTGTTCAACCAGAAGCAGATTCGAAGTCACAACCTCTGGTAAAACCAATCTTTTATCAGTGTAACAATACACTCAAAACGTATAGAGAGAAAACTTCAACTTTTTATTAACTTTTGTTTAAAAAAACTTACGCGCTCTAACATGGGTGCTATCAAACGTAAGGGAGAAAAGGTTTCTCTTCTTAAAAAGATCACACGGGAGGAGAGAAGAAAAGGCACGTGCTAAATGAATAAAGTGAATAAAAAAAACGTTCGATCTGATATAAAATAAAATAGATTAAAAGAAATCGATTAAAAGAAATTAAGACAACTATTATGACAAAAGCAAAAAAAAATATTTTGTTTTATGATACTCTTTTTTTACCTATCGGTTTTTAAACATTTTGATTGCTCGAAAAAAAAGTTCACCCGTCTCAGACAGTCAGGCAAGGATACGTTAGGATACACTGGCAAACCGAGATGCTACCACGTTCTGCCACGGCTGCTTTTTGTCCAAAATGTTTTATCAGTTAGTTTCTTTGTATTTAGTTGATGTATTGTTTTCAAAGCCAAGTCAACGTGGAATATAAAACTAACAAAATAATAAAAACGAAACGTTATTCCTATTAGTTCATCAGCCAAAAACAGTCACGTTCGATTGGGGGTTGCAATGTATTTGCTTCGAACTCACGTCGCACACAAATAAAGAAATAATTTCGCTCACAACTCAATCTACCATTTTGCGTGACTTACAAACAAACAGAGAATCGGCTATTAATATATAGACTAGCCGCCAAGCCGGCGTCGCTCGCCGCCCATATCCACCTGCTCTGTATCACTCTATCAATAAACGTCAAATTTCCTTATAAACGGCTCGTACAACTTGTGCTCAACCAGAAGCAGATTCGAAGTCACAACCTCTGGTAAAACCAATCTTTTATCAGTGTAACAATACACTCAAAACGTAGAGAGAGAAAACTTCAACTTTTTATTAGCTTTTGTTTTAAAAAAGTTACGCGCTCTAACATAGGTGCTATTAAACAGGGGAAAAATGGTTTCTCTTCTTAAAAAGATCACACGGGAGGAGAGAAAAAAGGCACGTGCTAAATGAATAAATATAATAAAAAAACGTTCGATCAGAACGCTTAACAATTAAAAGAACAAATTAATCAACCTCGATCCCAGGGCTTCTTCTAAAGAAAGAAGGCCCTGGCATCGGCTGGTCTATTTCTGGATTCTGATTGGTTCCCGAAAAATCAGATTTTTTGAGGGCCGCTTCAAATCTGCGCGAGTGCAAAAGCGAGTGCGAATATAAACAAAATGGTAACAACGAAGTGATGAAGAGCAAGTATTTGAAAATTTATCCACAACAACAAAGAGAAAAGATGCTTACAATACTTATCTGTTTAAAAGACATTATCTCGGCTACTACGTACTAGCTTAAACTTTATATAGATATTACCATACATAGAAATATTGGGAAATATCGATTGAAATTAGTTATACTCCCAACCATACCACGTGGTGCGCGCACCACACTCACACACACTATCCACTTATCCACTAGTTAGTATAGGGAAAAAGGAAGAAAGTATAGCTAATTATATAGAAATGTTTTATTGTAAATATGAGTAAAAATGAACACAGAAGGAAATAAACAGAAAGGTTATGAAAAATTATTTGTGATTTCTATTTTTCTTGATCTATCTGTAGTAGTAAGCTAAAAATAGCTTAAAATAAAAAATAGCTTGTAATTACATTTTTTTGAAATAAGTTTAATTTTGCCACCCATGTTCAGCATGCGTCCAGTTCACAAAAAATAAATTGAAGAATTGGCAATGATAAGTTTGCCCATGTTGTAGAATGTTGAATATAACTGGTAAAAATGTTTACCACTTTTAGTCAATGTGAGTTGAACCGAGAGAAAGGATTAGTCAATTAAATTTCCCCTGGAGACATAAAAGAATCAAACATAAAAATAATAATAAAAATTGGAACATTGAAATTCTCAATATTCCCTCTTTTTGACTAAAACCATGTTTTTTATACACAGAAGATGAAATGAAGAACACATGCAAAACTATTTACCTGATCAGAATGAAAATTTTTACCCTGGAGAAGCGAATTATAACCAAACATCACAACACTTAAAACGCCCTACTATAGACTGAAAACTACTTTTTTGATACACAGAAAATGCAAAGTAACTTCTACGTAAAACTAATGCAAACCTATACACCAAGAATCCAACATCCCACTATTATAATAATGTTATAATAATGCGTATAAAAGCATAATGTGTATCACTGGAACTGAACTGAATAAAGGTTTTGTAAAATTATTTTTGACCCTGGAGACGTGAAACAAACATTGCAACACTTAAAATGCCCTACTTCACACCAAAATCATGTTTTTAAATGCAGAAGATTTAATGCAGAAACAAATGACAATACAACAAAGAAGTATATATTGTATACGCAGAATAGAAGTAACTTTAGTGTAAAAAATCAATACATAAGAACACAAAAGCAAACATTGAATAACATTACGAGATGTGAATTGAAAACAAATCGATACCTTCCAACTGTGTTTCTTTCATGCCAAAGTTACATTGGACAGAATTTTTAAAATTGATAATCTGGTTCTTCACCAACCATCAACATCATGATCTAAACCATGAGTTTCATTTCTTTATTGTTATTGTATTTTTTATTTTGCTTTTCTAAAAGAAAAAAGATTTCAAATGCATTATGACAAACAAACAAACAAAAAGGTAAAGATTTTTTAACATAGGAAAACATTCAAATAACATACAAAAAACATAAACATACTATGACGATATCGAAAGAAAGCAAAAGAAACTAAAAGAAACTTCAAGAACACATTTACCTTATGAATAATAATTAAAAACACAATGTAATGACAGAAGTTCTATAGCTAAAGAGTTTATAATAAAAGAAAACATTCACATTTTTAATCTGAGTTCAAATCTCCTCTGGCTAATTCAAAACACAACAGTAAACAACCCTTTATTCTTTATTTACCCAGCATACTAACTGTGTTCTAACTAAATAGATCTATAATATTTTAACTTTGGTTTAACTTCAAACAAAGAGAATATACCTTTCCATACCAATTCACATCATCCATCATGTTAGTAAACAACAACATCTTCTGCAGCCATTTTCAAACACTTATAAACTCTTTACTTTCTATATTTCATATCTATAAACAAAATAATAATACTTTATTTACTTTCCAGCACACTTTCCTACTGTAAACATATACTTTAGAAAACTTTCTTCTGCTTGTTTTCCACTAAATTACGCTACCATATTTATACACTGAAAAACATAAAACTGCTTTCTTCGTTTGGAAAAACTGCTTTTATGCTTATGTGAGGTAACTTTCTCTATTTTGCAAAAGATTTTCTACTATAAACATGCACTAAATACCTTGTAAACAATCTCATATTATAAAAAGGCTATTTTGAGTTACATGTAGTTAAAAATACATACCACATTTCCATGCAATGGGCTTCATCTATTACACAAGCAACAACACTTGTTTGATACACATCAGATTTTAATAATTTTCTACCCCGACTACTTAGCAAAGCTTCTGGGTGTGAAAATAAAATGTCAAGATCTGCATGGAATTTTTTAACATCCGCTACTAATTTTTCTGACTCAATGAATAGCCGTTCCACTGTATGCCCAGGTTTAACTTCACACTGCAACATTGCAGTTGATATACCCCTGTATTCTAAAATTTTGATTTGATCTTCTATGATCGAGTTCAGTGGTGAGAAACTACAATTACTATATTTTTTCGGTTTTTGGTGGGCAACAAGTATGGTAGTAGCTGGTAAATTAAAGATTCTCCAAAACCAGTTGGTAAGACAGCTAGAACATCATCGCCATTTAACAAACTTTCAAAACACTGGACTTGCTTGGGCTTTAACGTGTAATAGCATAACTAACGTTTCCTTTGTCAACCGCATGCTGTATCCTCTTGAACAACTTCACTACAAATTCCATTATATATAATTTCAAAAAACGAACTGAATTACTATCGCTTTCAATCAAAACTAAAAAACTGTAAAGAATCACTGAAAATGCCAAAAGTAATATTTCCCAGAAAGCTATAGCTAGCTGCGCTATGCTTTGCTTTCTTTCTTTCTTCATATTTGTTTTGAAAATGTCACTCGCCGCTTCTGAACAAATTTCGCTACTCTGTCTCGATTAGTTTAGGTAGAGCTTTCACTAAAGTAAAACTATCGAGGTAAGACCGCTTGTCGGGCCGATTTTAAAATCCCTTCATTTTTGAGGGATTTTAAGCAGCCGATGCCAGGGCCTTCTTTCTTTAGAAGAAGCCCTGGGATCGAGGTTGCAAATTAATTTATTGAAAGAAAAGCAAAAAAAAAAAACATTTTGTTTTGATATGATACTCTTTTTTTACCTATCGGTTTTTAAACATTTTGATTGCTCAAAAAAAAAGTTCACCCGTCTCAGACAGTCAGGCAAGAGTTAGGCAAACCGAACATATGCTGCCACGTTCTGCCACTGCTGCTTTTTGTCCAAAATGTTTAATCAGTTAGTTTCTTTATATTTAGTTGATGTACTGTTTTCAAAGCCAAGTCAACGTGGAATATAAAACTAACAATAATGATAAAAACAAAACGTTATTCCTATTAGTTCATCAGCCAAAAAAAGTCAGGTTCGATTGGGGTTGCAATGTATTTGCTTCGAACTCACGTCGCACACAAAAAAAGAAATAATTTCGCTCACAACTTAATCTACCATTTTGCGTGACAGACAAACAAACAGACAGACAGAGAATCGACTATTAATATATAGACTAGCCGCCAAGGCGGCGTCGCTCACCGCCCATGTTCAGCATGCGATGTGTCATCTTCAGATTTCACGAAAAATAAAATTAAGTAATTGGCAATAATAAGTGTGCCCATGTTGTAGGGCTCGAAAAACTGATCAAAAAATATATGGGAACGTTTTGCTACGACGAACCGTTACGGAGATATCGTCGATCAAAAATTTTGATGACGTCACAGACCCGTCCCCCCAAAAAATTAGACCCAAATTTCTTGTCACCCTATCGCCTGTATCGCGGACCCCAAAAAATGTCAGTTATCCCTATTGGTTATCGAGATAAATTTCCCTAAACATCGCATTCGATTAGGGTCTCAATACAATGGTTTCACACTGACGTCGCGCACAAGAAGAGAAATAATTTATGTGTGATCTTACATTGATGACTCCCCGATCACAACCTCTGGTAAAACCAATCTTTTATCAGTGTAACAATACACTCAAAACGTATAGAGAGAAAACTTCAACTTTTTATTAGCTTTTGTTTTAAAAAAGTTACGCGCTCTAACATGGGTGCTATCAAACGTAAATGGAAAATGGTTTCTCTTCTTAAAAAGATCACACGGGAGGAGAGTAAAAAAGGCACGTGCTAAATGAATAAAGTGAATAAAAAAAACGTTCGATCTGAAGCGCATAACAATTAGAAAAAGAAAAAAAAAACGTTTGATCTGAACGCATAACAATTAATAAAAGAAATTAAATTATTAAAAGAAAAGCAAAAAAATATTTTGATTTTGTTTCATGATGCTCTGTTTTACCTATCGGTTTTTAAACATTTTGATTGCTCGAAAAAAAGTTCACCCGTCTCAGACAGTCAGGAATGCGTTAAGATACACTGGCAAACCGCACATGCTGCCACGTTCTGCCACTGCTGCTTTTTGTCCAGAATGTTTAATCAGTTAGTTTCTTTGTATTTAGTTGATGTATTGTTTTCAAAACTAAGTCAACGTGGAATATAAAATTAACAATGATAATAAAAACAAAACGTTATTCCTATTAGTTCATCAGCCGAAAAAAGTCACGTTCGATTGGGGGTTACAATGTATTTGCTTCGAACTCAGGCCGCACACAAAAAAAAAAAATTCGCTCACAACTCAATCTACCATTTTGCGTGACTTACAAACAAACAAACAGACAGACAGACAGACAGAGAATCGGCTATTAATATATAGACTAGCCGCCAAGGCGGCGTCGCTCGCCGCCCATATCCACCTGCTCTGTGTATCACTGTATCAATAAACGGCAAATTACTTTATAAACGGCTCATACAACTTGGAAAAGATTCGAAGTCACAACCTCTGGTGTGCAGTCAGTGTTACATCAGTGTTACATTAACTATTTTTCAGGTTTTTCATTATGTGTGACTTATTTATTTTTTAAAACCAATCGTTAATCAGTACAACAATGCACTCAAAACGTAGGAAGAACAACTTCCACTTTTTATTAGCTTTTGTAAAAAAGCTTTTTTAAAAAAGTTACGCGCTCAAACATGGGTGCTATCAAACAGGTCGAAAATGGTTTCTCTTCTTAAAATGTTCACACGGGAGGAGAGAAAAAATGCACGTGCTAAATGAATAAAGAGAATAAAAAAACGTTCGATCAGATTAAAATAGATTAAAAGAAATCGATTAAAAGAAATTAAGACAACTATTACGACAAAAGCAAAAAAAAAAAAGAACATTTTGTTTTTATATGATACTCTTTTTTTACCTATCGGTTTTTAAACATTTTGATTGCTCAAAAAAAAAGTTCACCCAGTCAGGCAAGAGTTAGTGGCAAACCGAACATATGCTGCCACGTTCTGCCACTGCTGCTTTTTGTACAAAATGTTTAATCAGTTAGTTTCTTTGTATTAAGTTGATGTACTGTTTTCAAAGCCAAGTCAACGTGGAATATAAAACTAACAATAATGATAAAAACAAAACGTTATTCCTATTAGTTCATCAGCCAAAAAAAGTCACGTTCGATTGGGGGTTGCAATGTATTTGCTTCGAACTCACGTCGCACACAAAAAAAGAAATAATTTCGCTCACAACTCAATCTACCATTTTGCGTGACTTACAAACAAACAGACAGACAGACAGACAGACAGACAGAGAATCGGCTATTAATATATAGATATATAGACTAGCCGCCAAGGCGGCGTCGCTCGCCGCCCATGTCCACTGTCCATGTATCACTGTATCAATAAACGTAAAATTTCCTTATAAACGGCTCGTACAACTTGTGTTCAACCAGAAGCAGATTCGAAGTCACAACCTCTCTCTGGTAAAACCGATCTTTTATCAGTGTAACAATACACTCAAAACGTAGAGAGAGAAAACTTCAACTTTTTATTAACTTTTGTTTTAAGAAAGTTACGCGCTCTAACATGGGTGCTATCAAACGTAAGGGGGAAATGGTTTCTCTTCTTAAAAAGTTCACACGGAGGAGAGAAAAAAGGCACGTGCTAAATGAATAAATAGAATAAAAAAACGTTCGATCAGAACGCTTAACAATTAAAAGAAGAAATTGATTTATTAAAAGAAAAGCAAAAAAAAAAAAGCATTTTGTTTTGATATGATACTCTTTTTTTACCTTTCGGTTTTTAAACATTTTGATTGCTCAAAAAAAAAGTTCACCCGTCTCAGACAGTCAGGCAAGAGTTAGTGGCAAACCGAACATATGCTGCCACGTTCTGCCACTGCTGCTTTTTGTCCAAAATGTTTAATCAGTTAGTTTCTTTGTATTTAGTTGATGTACTATTTTCAAAGCCAAGTCAACGTGGAATATAAAACTAACAATAATGATAAAAACAAAACGTTATTCCTATTAGTTCATCAGCCAAAAAAGTCACGTTCGATTGGGGTTGCAATGTATTTGCTTCGAACTCACGTCGCACACAAAAAAAGAAATAATTTCGCTCACAACTTAATCTACCATTTTGCGTGACAGACAAACAAACAGACAGACAGACAGAGAATCGGCTATTAATATATAGACTTAGTAGAGTTGTTCGTGAACTTTTCCCTACAAAGTCATTAAAAACTTCACATCAACACTTGAAATAAGCGTGCAAAGTAATGATGTTTCTTTTGATACAACAAAAGGCTTTAAATCTCTGGAGTACCTTTATATTAGAACAGTTTTAAAGAAATTCTCACAAGCAATTGATTTTTTTCGTGTAACAGGCTCGTTGAGTTTACGAATCTCCCTAATGTTCAGCGATTCAATAATACTGGTTCTCGTTAGCTATGTTTATATTGTCTGCCGGCAAAACGCTACTCAAGGTTTAGATCAAAATATTGATCAAAGAAACTTTTTTAAATCTTTCACTGACATGCAACTCACATTGCTTTGGTTTCATGTAAATGCACGCACGAAATTTCAAAAAACCGCTAGGTCTGGACAGCAGAAACAAAGCCGGTTTTAAAGTATTTCTTGCTTTCACAGTAATCTAATATGCCAAAGATACCATTACTTAAAATCAGAGTCGTGTTTCGTCCGTCAAAATATTACAAATAATATTACAGAATGTTTGTGATTGCGTTTTTTGCTAGATACCAGACTTCATTTTGCTTCGCGTCATTCTGTGACATATGTTTCCTTGCTTTTCGGAGAAAACAGGTATCAAAGTATGAAATGTAGAAAAGAGAAGAAGTATGTAAAAAGTTTTGAAAGTTCTAATATAACGAACAAACCATTGTTTTTCTTTCTTCTTCTATGCACGTGAGTGATTCATCACACATGATGCTCTATGAACACATAAAAATATTTTCGTATTTCTATGTGTTGAAAAGATCAGTTCCAAAAAACAATTTATACCAGGTTGTTAGTTTTAAGGACCATTTCGTCAATGATATCAATAATGGTAATTGGTTAGATAAAAGATTGAACTGAAGATGTGAAAATCCAATTGCATTTAATATCGAATAGCTTGAATGGATATGCATTGGAGTGAAAATAAAACCAGAAGTTGAGTCTGAGTATGGGAAACTTGTTTTTATGGCTACAGCGATCAGTTCAGTTTGTTTGACTGCTGAATTTTTGTCAGCAAACGCTTTCTTAAGAATGTAGCGTAGGAAACGAATCCGCAATCATTTAAAAGCAGACCCAGGGGGCACATTTGCTAAAAAATCTCTGCGAAGGAGTGCATTTCTATAGAAGTATACAAAGAACATCAATGAAAATGCTCTTCGTCGTAGTGACATTTTGACGATTTTGCCTACTGGGGAGAGCATTGTAATAGGAGATGGAAGGTGTCATATTCCAATTCATTCCGCTTAGTAATTGTACGTGCACACATTGCTGGAAGCAAGTTCTGCAAATGTAATCGATACCGTTGAGATTCCTGTTACAGACGTTGCCAATTCAGGTACAATGGAAATAGCTGAGTTTATCAGAGCAATGATAAATTTTAAAGTAGGCATAAATGATACAGATACAGATAAACAATACCATTTCGAATTCAAACATATGTATGATGCATTATTAGCTACGCTGGTTTTCTACAATAAAGGCCTGTTTCCATGCAGCTGCATTTTTCGCTAGAGCGCAAAAAGCTCCAGAGCATTTCTCTTGGGCATGCGCAATTCAATAAAAATGCCGCTGACTCAGAGACTTTTTTCTCTTCAAGAAAGCTCTCGAGCACCAGCGGGACAGTTGAGTTCGTTCTACTTTTCAGAGCGTTGTTTTTCTCTCTCGTTAATGAAAGCCAATCACATTACAGTATTTTGAGAATTTCGTCATTTTTTGCAAAGTCATCAAAAAAGAAGTTCAAACACAAAATGGCTGAACAAGATAGTATCCCACATGGATCTCAAGATGACATTAATGATTATGAGTACACCGAATACAACGAAAATGAACCAGAGATAGCAAGAAATATAGCAATTCTAAATCAATTACTTTTCCAAAAGCAAAGACGAGGAGGAGCTACGCTAACAACTGTTGACACGAGCTCAATAAGTGACAACCACCTTTCTTCACCACCACCTACTAGTGGGAGCAGTAGTCATCCAAGAATTGAAGTGCCACTTCCACTGTCTTGTGTTGAACAACAACAACAACAAGAAGTTTATGACACGGAGTCCTTTATTCTTGAAATGGAGTCATATCCATGTCTATGGAATACATCGACAAGGTCTCACCATGACCAAAACATGCGAACTAAAGCCTGGGAAGAGCTTTCAAATACATTTGGAAAACCTGGTTAGTTAAAGCCAATTTCTCACTTAATAGCTATTTATAATTAAAAGTTGTCTAAATTATGATTTTTTGAAAAATCTCCATTTTTCAGCCAGCTTCTTGAAGACACAGTGGAAAAACCTCCGTGATAATTTAAAGCGTTGTTTAGTAAAAAGAGCCAATATGACTAAATCGGGTGCAGCATCACATACACTGCCGAAGTGTAAATATTTTTCTCAACTACAGTTTCTTCAAGAAAAGGTAACAAACAAAGAAACACATAGTAATTTTAGTAACAGTGAAAGGAATTCTATTTCATCAAACATGGAAAGTGAAGAATCACTCAGTAGCTCTCCTGCAACTCCAAGAAGCATTTCCTCAGTAACGTCTGCAGCAGCACCTGCAAAGCGTAAAAGAGAAAGTCGACATGAAGCAGAAATTGAAACTTGTATGATTAATGCAATTAATGACATGAATGATGTTACAAAATCTCTAGCAACATCTGAAAAAACAGAAGATAATCAAAACATGCTCTTTTGTAAGAGTCTAGCTCCAATTTTAGATAGACTCTCTCCAAGAAAAAATTTGCAAGCTCGTATTGAAATACAAAAGATTTTATTTGATATAGAATTTAACTAGGGGCAACCTGTTAAACTTTTTTGTATTATTATCATCATCTCAAGATTTTGTTTACAAATGAAACTGAATAATTCAGTTTCAACAATTATTGTTTTTTATGATTATAAAGATATGATATTTTCGAAACAGATTCAGGTATGCTTAATTCAAATGGCTCTTGGCATGTTTATGACATGCTTATTTCAATCAATGATGAAAATAAGGTAAAAGGGCACAGCATAAAAACAATCAGTGTTTTATTTACATGTTTATATTATGTTGTTTATTTAAGGATAGTCGATACCCCTTTAGCATGACTTCAGTTTTTCCCTGATAATTTGAAATGTGTTGATTTTTTCCTATCAAAAGTTAATATAGTATATATATATCTGAATGCTTATTTAATTATCTGACCAATAAGCTGTACCTGAGAGAGTATCGACTGTCCTTAAGGAGACATATTGTTTTAATGATGTATCTATAAAGAGTTCATGTGTACAAAGATGTCTTATTATTTATCAAAAGGGTCAATTGTTCTGTTTATGTATTCCAATTGCCGACTCACTTCACCTTCCTGTGAATTGAAGTATGACATAAAATCTTCTCGTGTTTCCTTTGCCACTTTGGAGAAGTTATTAGATCCGGTATTAGTTAATGGTCGAAATCCTGTATATGATTCAGTTTCATCTCTCCAATCACCAGGTCGTATCCCTTCCATATTTTCTCTATCAATCAAATCAGAAGGACAGTATTGAAAATTGCCAAATTTATTTTGACTTTTCATTAAAAAGTTGTGCAATGCAACAACAGCTTTTGTAATTTTAACGACTGTTTCCACTTTACCAATGATTGGTTTTCTAAAGATCCGAAATCTGGCTGCCGCTATCCCAAAACAATTTTCAATTACTCGCCTTGCCCTTGATAAACGATAGTTAAAGATCTTCCTTTTCATACAAGCATCTAATCGTGCGAAGGGCTTTAACATAAACGGCTTCATTTGGAAAGCATCATCAGCCACAAATACATACGGGTAGAATTTGTTACTACGATTTATTCGGCTTGGTTGGGGTCTATTGATTGTATTGTTATCTATTGAATATCCGAGATCACTGTTTCGGTAAACGCCTCCATCACTCTGTCTACCAGCATCTCCTATATCTACCATAGTGAATTCATATCTTGCATTGCACACAGCTAGCAAAACTATACTGTGTGTTTTTTTATAATTGAAGTACTCAGAACCACTTCGCGGAGGTGCTTGCATAACGATATGCTTCCCATCGATGGCTCCAAGACAATGGGGAAAGTTCCACTTCACTTCAAATTCTTTAGCTATCTTTTTCCATTGAAACTCTTCGTTTGGTACATCCAGATATCCACGAGAACAAACTTGTTGCCAAATCTGAGTGCATGTTTCCTGAATAATGCGACTGACAGTCGAAGGGCTAACTCTGAAACTACTTGCTATTGAAAGTTGAGCATCTCCACTTGTAAGGTACCATAATGTGATGCACAAACGTTCACTGGGTGATGTTACTTCCCTAATGTACGATGATTTAGAAATAAATGGAGCTACCCAAGAGAGTAGTTCCTCAAATCTTGTGGGCGACATTTTAAATGCTTTAAAAAAGTATTCGTGGTCAAATAACATCATGTCTTTGACTAAGATGTTGTACAAGCCTTTTGAGGGTCTTTCTCTGAACAATTTTCTAACCCACACTTTTTTTCTCCTTTTCAAGTATTTATTTTTTCGTCTACGATGTATTATATAAAAGAGCATGAGGGATGCTTTTAATCTTTGCAAAGTTAACAATCTCCTGTTGAAAGATGCCATTTTAAACTAACAACAAAACAGCTAAATACAGTTACATGGAAATGCTTTTGTGTTCAGGAGAAAAATGCTCTGGAGCTTTTTGCGCATTAGCGGAAAATGCAGCTGCATGGAAACAGGCCTTAACGCAAATGTGTTGTGTGGCACTATAAAAACGTACTAGGTTAGTTGAAAGAGTCCGAATTTAGATTAGTGATTTTTCAGGTTCTCTCTCTCTCTCTCTTAATTTCTACTTTCAACAAATCTGGAACTATTTTCTTATGACTTTTAATTTTGTAGGAACTTTCTAAGATCACTTACTTCCATCTACAATTTAGTGAAAACTTCGAAAATGTCAAAAAATTATTCTTGAGAATCAAATGCTCCCGAAGTACATTTTAAGCAGCGTGTTTAGAGAGAAGCGTCAGTAGAATAAAATAATCACTTGTTCAAAGATTCACATGAAAACGCGGTGTACTTACAACAAAACTTTTCTTTTCTCTTGTAAATCATAAAACTGACAATTCCCAGCGAAAAACATTTAATTACAACATCAAAGTCACAGTTGGTCTCAAATTGGTAGATTTCACATAATTTCGATTTGGCATTTTTCACAAGCATTAACGTATACTCTCCTGAAAAAATCATAAAGCTGGAACTTTCATGCATTATTCAGAAAATCATGATAAAGAACGCGTTTTCATGCATTGTTCAAAAAATCATCGGAAAGGTACGTTTCATGTATATTTTTTAAAAAACGTAGTTATCTGACCATTTTATCAACGCTGTCCAATTTATCAACGCTTGCTTCACTATCCAGATTATAAACGGATGAAATCGTTGAAAAGCCGGTTGTCCATTGGGAAGCTTGCAAACACACTGAAAAAGACGCTATGGGGTGTGTTACAAAATAATTGTTTTATGTCGGACGGACAAATCGATACTTAGGGCTAAAAAAACACCACGTTTATGATACAATATCAAGTAAACGTTTAGAATAGACTTTACAAAATTCCAAACCATGGTTTCTACAAAGATGATAGTCAAAAAATATTGAAACAAACAGTTATCGTGTCGGATGGACAAAATGCTAAATTTTTGTAACAGACCCTATGTCCCAGTTAAGTAGTCCATACAAAAGAAATCAACAACACACTTATATTCAGTGTGTAGAGTTCACAAAAAGCGTTGCTGAAACAATGTAAAGAAAGGAAACAAATCTGTAATCATTCGAAAGCAGTGGAAAAGTTGATTGTAACAGGAAATGGAACCAAGTATTGTACGTACACATAGATGGAAGTAAATCGATACAGTTGGGAATCCTGTTGCCAATTCAAGTGCAATGGAAATACCTGAGTTTATCAAAGCAATGTTAAATTTGCATGAAGAAGGCATAAATGATGCAGTTTCAACCACACAGAAACTGCCGAGAGTTGACCCAAGATTTAAAAGCAATCTTACTTATATTGTCAATACCTACATTGTATTTAAGGACACATAAACCATATCTAGACCTTACATATAAAATATCAATCATCAAAATGATTCTAGGCATGTCAGTAACGAGATGCCCAAAAAATTAGATGAAGCAACACAAAAAAATCCCATTAAAGAATTTTAGATGGACTCAATAATCAATAATCAATCATTTTTGGTGGAGTTTCACTATGAGCGACGGGCACAAACTCGTGATGGAAAAATTTAAAAGCGATTGTATTCCACATCACTAAGAAGCAGAAACAAATAGAAGATTTAAGCAATGCGCCTAATAAAAAGGTATCAAAAAGTGAACAAAGAAGGATAAATTGGATAGAAACATTATTGAACATTATAGTCAGTCTTTCAGTAGAAAAATCTATTATATGATGCCAAACTAGCATGTAGCTTTAGCTAAAAGTGCCCCCGCGCTCAAGCATTCCAATTTGTACACACAGCAAGCTTTACAAAAAACGTTTTTGGTTGATTTGGGACCTGATAAGTGGCATACGTATATGCTTAAATATTTCGACAAAGACAGTTTCTTCAAAACTGCCCAACACTCGCTCAAAATTCTTTTAAAACTGCTTCACATCATGATCAAAGTCACGAGATAAGTAGCATTGAGGCTCCAGTGATAACACTTGTAACGTTGAATGCATCGAAACATGCATAAAATAACACCCTTCATTCACAGAGTTAACAGGATGGCATGAATTAAACTTCAGGACAAACTAGATAATTGAAAATCTATTGAACCGGCCAATGGTCATCTAAAGAACAAGCATTGTTTTAGACGTCATTTCTAATGTTTTGAGGAGAACAAGGGTTATGGACATCAAAAAGTTCAGATGAAACTTTTGATAACATTGTATAAACACAATAATAAAAGAAGAATTGTAAGCATGGTCATTTTGAAATGGGAGATCAGATTTGAAAACTTCTTGACGGATGGTCTTCACGGTTATTCACTTACATTAGAATTGAGTTAAAATTTCTTTAGGATAACTTTTCCAATTACAAGAACAAGAATTTTTCATATGAAACAATAGTTAAAAAGTGTTACAGTACAACAAATAGTTTAATGAGTAGTGTAACCATGTGGCATAGTATAGCAGTGGCGGTATTTCAAAACCAACTTGGAACCAAATAGATCTAAACTTAAACAGATGAAAATCCGCACAAAACTTTGTTGCTTTTTGTTATCTCTTAGGCCTAAGTCACACTGATGCTAATATACCTTTCAAAAAGTGAAAATAAGGCTTAACAAGCAATATCAGAAAGTATTTGCTACAAACAAAAAAAATGTGTGAACTGAAACCATGGATACATATTTTATAATGAAAACAAGAGGCCCTGAGGCCTTAAGGTCAGCGCTTTCGGCTAAGTTGAAAAACGAAGGACTGTGAAGCAAAACTAAAAACTGTTTGCTCCAGAAAGGTCAAAACAGCAATTTTTGAGTTGTAACTAGGGTGATTAAGGGAATAAAACATTAAATAAAACATTAAATGTATCCATGACATCAGGCTCATTTATATGTTTTAATAATAATAATAATAATAATAATAATGGTTACAGCTCACGAAGTATATTTCTTTTGTTTCGATTACAACAGCTGTTTATCAGCATCGTTTACACGTATAGTACAAATAATTTTAAAACATGAAATGGGGCTAGTGTAACTCAGGCTAAAATAAAATTAAAGCTCTATTTCGAATGTAGTTTATTCATACCGGGAGTTAGTGTTATAACACTGCTACCGTTTCGCACCGTATGGTTCTTGTTACCTTTTCCTTATTGGTCGGGAGATTTTCGTGGCAACATGTAAACTGCGTACAGTAATACAATACGCATCAACAGAAATCGTATGGGCATTACAACACTACAGCAACTACTTTGATACTTAATCGGTTTTTTAAGCTTCAAATTCCAGTTTTACAAGTTGGACTTTCCAGCTTTACGTCCTAACAAGCTTCCTGTTTGGTTAATCACGCAGGTGAACACGTAGGTGAACTTTCGTTTCGTTTCCACAGATAAGGTTACATGAAGATCAAATGCCAAGCAGTTGCTGATTAATAAAAACTAGCCGCCAAGGCGGCGTCGCTCGCCGCCCATGTCCACCTGCTCTGTATCACTGTATCAATAAACGTCAAATTTCCTTATAAACGGCTCGTACAACTTGTGTTCAATGATTCGAAGTCACAACCTCTGGTAAAACCAATCTTTTATCAGTGTAACAATACACTCAAAACGTAGAGAGAGAAAACTTCAACTTTTTATTAGCTTTTGTTTTAAAAAAGTTACGCGCTCTAACATGGGTGCTATCAAACGTAAGGGGGAAATGGTTTCTCTTCTTAAAAAGATCACACGGGAGGAGAGAAAAAAAGGCACGTGCTAAATGAATAAAGTGAATAAAAAAAACGTTCGATCTGAAGCGCATAACAATTAAAAAAAAGAAATTAAATTATTAAAAGAAAAGCAAAAAAATATTTTGTTTCATGATACTCTTTTTTTACCTATCAGTTTTTAAACATTTTGATTGCTCGAAAATAAAGTTTACCCGTCTCAGACAGTCAGGCAAAGATACGTTAGGATACACTGGCAAACATGCTGCCACGTTCTGTCACTGCTACTTTTTGTCCAAACTGTTTAATCAGTTAGTTTCTTTGTATTTAGTTGATGTATTGTTTCCAAAGCCAACGTAGTCAACGCAGTCCTTGGAATATAAAACTAACAATAATAATAAAAACAAAACGTTATTCCTATTAGTTCATCAGCCAAAAAAAGTCACGTTCGATTGGGGTTGCAATGTATTTGCTTCGAACTCACGTCGCACACAAAAAAATAAATAATTTCGCTCACAACTCAATCTACCATTTTGCGTGACTTACAAACAAACAAACAAACAAACAGACAGACGGAGAATCGGCTATTAATATATAGATGAAAGTATAAAAAGTTCTAATTAATTCCATTTAGCAAAATTCAGACCTTATAGAAACTTGAATTACAGCATCATCATTCTAACTCTCATTTTATACCTGAAGGGAAAATAGTTACTGATTCTCTCAATTTCGTAGTGACCGGTGAGTCGATATTGGCCAATAAAACTTTAAATTTATTTACCAAAGAAGGTAAAATTCAGTTCATGGAAATTCATATAAATTTTTCTTTTTCTCCAGTTACAAAAGAAATCTGAAATAATTTGTATTGAACTTTGATTGACTTTCAAATATTTTTCATAATGGCACACAATTGTAGGAAATGACTACGACTAAATATTTGCTTTTGATATTTGTCAATTTTCCTAATTCTGAACACAAATCAAATCCAACTGTCATAAATTAAAAACACTGCACGTCCCATACTGTTAATCAAATGAAAAGACATTTCTGCAAATGAGCATGGATGCATCAGCTCATTGACCAGAATCTTTTTGGATTCCAAATTGGGAAAATTGCTGGTCATCGTTGGTCTTCAGGCATCATCGCTGCCTGAATGACTTTTTTTTAAATGAGCCTGAATCCAATTTACCAACAAAAGACCAACACTTACAATATCTCTGGTAGCAAGTTCACTAAATTGCAAGATTTTGGGCAGAGGCATCCATAAGTATACAAACAATTCCAGCTTGTCACACGAAAGTTTTCACAGTATGTAAACGATCCCTCAAATAAAATTCAACACGGCAGAATAAAGCAACCTGTCTTGATGAGAGAGACTCCCAGATGGGGAAGCAATTTGTCACAAGGGATGAAAATTTCCCTTGTGGATACTTCTTTCCATACTGATAATGAAAATATCAATTAATATTTATCCTTATTTCAAAAGGCAAGTAAAATTATGCAAATTTAAGCCCAAAAAAACGGATTTGCGGGATTTTTTTTTGCGAATTAGCCAAAAATTTATTTATTTTTTTTTTATTTTACGAATGTTTACCCAGGATAGCCTCTTCAGTTCCGTAAGGTACTGTTATCAATGAGGGTCCTGCGAAGGAGGTCATAGAGCATTTAAAGCCCTCATTTGGGCTATGGAAGCTGTAATGACAGGAACCGCTCAACCAGACAACCACCCTAGACATCATTCCTACTCTCTTGCTGAGTGCTAAGCAGAGAGGATTGATTCACACTGTTATAGTCGCTGGCATGACTCGGTCGCGACCTCCCGAACAGGAAGCGAGCACTCTCCCACAAGGCTACCAGTCGGTTCGATCTTAGAATCTTAGAATTTGTGCGACAAACTTGAGCGACTCAAAGACAAACTTGTAAAAATCAAATTTATCCTTTTATCCTTTACTCATCATCATTTCCATTATCGAGAATATCAAAATTATTCCTTTGTAAAATTTTAAGAATCTCCCTCAATGTTATCTGTACAATCAAGAAAAAAAAGTTCCGAATATATACTACTAATAATGATGTAATAGAGATAGATTGAAAAGTAAAATATTATGTCTTCTTGTTTTGGGGTCCATTATTTCCATTAATCATTCTATGGTCTGCAGATACAATTTCCTTCCCCTTTACGTGTATAATTTGGGAAAAAAATTGCTCTAAAAATGAGAGAAAGCCTATTAATTGCAAGGGAAATTTTTGCGATTTCATTGCAAAATTACAAAAATAGATCCTGCGATTAATAGCACTGCAAGAAATTCTCCTAGCATTGTACGAAGGTAGTATATATATAATATAATTTTGTGCTTGTGTTTTATTGTTTTTTTCTTCATTTTTGTCTTCTTATGAGTTGATGTGTGTTATTGCTAGTGTAATTATGTTTACATTTACCTTACATTTACATCTACCTTACATATTTTTTTAACACTTTCTCTGATTAATAACTACTACATATTTAACCTTTATACATATATTTTTACTATAAATTAACTTCTTACGATTCAGCTTGTAATTTAATTTTACAACTAATGATGATAACAGAAATGTCGAAACATGTTTTAAAAAAAGTTGTATTGTTCGTAAAAATAATGATTAAAAAACTTGTGCCATTATAAGGTCTTTTAACTTTTTTTTGTTCATTCAAAATTTTAAGCTACAAAATTGAAGTGTTTAACAGTATATAAAAGAACACAATAAAATAGAATAATTTAGTAAGAATCACCTAGTTTTCCCTTAAGGCATGTAAAAATGTTTTGAAGAAAAAGAAAACATAATTTTGAGTGCCATGACATAAATAAATCTATGCAACTTGCCTGACTTTTTCTCTCTCCTCAAATTTTATCCCATCCAATTCGGATACATGGTTGTTGATGTCTTGATTCAATACACTTCAATGTAAATTTATACTGTTGTATTCTCGCATCTGTAAAACCTAACTCGATTGTTAGAGGAACCAAAATAGGTATATATATAGATGAGTTTCTAAGTGACGTGATGTTTATAAACATTAGTGTTTTTTGCTCGATAATTGCTGTGAGTTTCAACATAAATGCTTAATAGATCAAGTCAATTTCCTACCAAAATGCGCACGCATCTTGGTTGGCAATTAGATGCTCTCTGCACACTGTCGGTTAAACCGGTTCTCAGGAGGCGTTTTTAAGACAAAAAAAATTATTAAAAATAATACTCATTAGCACTCGAAATCTATTTTTGTGAAGTTTATTAAATTTTTAGTTTAAACAGATCTTTAACTGGTAATTAACATCAGAAACTCATCTATACTTCTTTGATTCTTGTTGATAACTTTTAGCAGCGTTTCGCACCAGAATGCACTAGTTAAAATAAAGGGTGGGAGGAGAGGGCGCATTAAAACAGATAATTTATTGATTCATTCGAATATGAAGAGAAATCTTTTTGTACTGTAAATATATTTATTTCGTCCGACACAAATGATGTATTTTTCAAAAATCAGAGTTGCGCTTTAAACTTTCTGATTTTGAACTGAAAAATTTAAAGTTAGTAACAACGGGCGTACAACTGGGGCGTGAAGAACTGCGATCTTACACACACACGGACGGACGGACGGACGGACTGACAGACACGGGGAAATGAAAGATCAGCTACCTTGCGGCGCTGACCAATAAGATTTGTTAAAGAAATTCTGTAAGAGCCAAAAAAAAAAAAAACTTTTTCAAAAAAAAAATTAATTAAAGTGAAAAAATCCATAAGAAATCTGAGTTTCAAATCAAAAATAGCCAAATTTTACATACAGAAACAAGAATAAAATATAAAAAGGTTTTATTGATCATGATCACACTAGGTTTGTTGAACAGTTAAAGAAGAAAAACACGAAGAATGACCATTCGTAACATGGCTTTCTTGCATACACAGAAATCTAATTTAAATCTTTTTAGGCAAGATCCACCAATAATCAGTGCATTGAATAAAATTTATTGAATGAAAGATTAAAACATATAAAAAAATAAAATGTATGGTGGGAAAAATTTCAGATTTCAAGCTATGCTTCAAAATCCTTATCGCTCATTTCACTAAAACAACACAAAAGTAATATGAAAAATGTCTAAGCAATGTTAGCATACGACGAACTTCCTAGATAACATAGTACAATATAACAAAAAATTAAGAAAGAGACACGAAAAAACATTCTGTCAGCCACTTACAGTACCATGCTTTGAAACGGGAAAAAAGGAAAGTCAGCTAATAATTGTATACCACCGTGTAACGTCAACACGAAAAGTTGGAGGATGATGAGGATGAAGATGAAGAACAAAATCGGAAACTGACATTCGCCTATCTCGTAAAACTAATGCCTCATCGCTCGCTTACGCTCGCTGCGGCAATAAAATCACGAAATGGCGACTGCCAAAGAATTTTGTACTTATCGCATTATATTCAATAGTTCAACAGCCTCTCGAAATTTCATTTCATGAAATCTTCACGCCGAGCTAATATTGCAACCCTCTCATCTCGCGATAAATCTAGAGGCCATAGCCTCAAACGCCTCTTCTCTCTTTCTCGCTTTCAAGACAGACACATGCAAGTAAGTAACAACAAGAAACTTCGATTAAATCTCACTTTATCTTACTAACGTAGCTTATACAGACCTTATTTCAAGCCTGATTCTGATGCTTACACTGCATGGGAAAAAATTTTTAAGTTATTATGTTCTCTCGTATTTCCCATAGAATGAGTGAGAGCAGTGATTCCACTGGTAACGAACTCTCAAGAGAAGAGGTTGACGAGCTCCCAACAAACGAGGAGACCCAAACGACTAGTGATGACGAGCCTCCTGCAAAGAGAGGACGTTTTGAGCTTTCTGAAGAAAGAGATGACTCATGGTCATTAGACCAAACCTTGGCGAATTATGCTAATCGATACATGAATAGATTTATTCCTAATCAATCCTTAGACGAGAACATTCCGTTTTACCATCCTAAACCCACGAATGTTGGGAATGAGAAACGAATGGATTCCCGTTTGAAAGAATTATTAATCGAACAAGAAAAACATGTTACTCTAAATCAGGATAAGATGTTAACAAACATTCAACAACGAATATGTTTTACATATGGACCTCTCAGTAAGCTCTGGGAAGGAATGGAAAATGAAAAAGTCTCTATAATGAACGATGAAGAGGCTACTGAAACACACAAAGACAATATTAATAATATGTCGAATCTGTTTGATCAGGTGGTTTTATTACTTGGGCAAGCCTACAACTCTGTTTCCTATATGAGAAGGTTTAATACCCTGATGGCTTTCATGACTGACAAGAAGAAGGTGGAAACCATGCTGAAAGACATGGGACCTAGTTTTTCTAATGAAGAAGGTGCAAATATGCAAAATGATGTACTATTTGGACAGCAGTACGAAGAGGCTGTTTCAAAAATTTTAACTTCCAAAACAAAGTCAAAGGAACTTTTTACTTCCATCCAGAAAGCCCACAACCGTGGTACCTCATCGCTCAGACGACCCTTTCAGAGAAGCCCCCTGTCTCAGGAAAAGGTAGGGGGCGTGGAGTATTCAGTAACACTGCCAACCACCAGTCAACACTCTGGAATCAAAGAGGGTACAGAGGTCAAAGAGGTATGTTTAGATCCTTTTCTTCAACAACATTTTCTCGTTTCTGTCGAACTTTTAAGTCCACAGGATTTTCCCAACATTCACCCTCTAGTAAGGAATCTGTTTCATGGAAAAATTCCAGTGCATCCACCAGCAGGTCGAACACAGTACTTTCTAAAAAACTGGAAAAAATTGACAAACGATCAGATGATTTTAGACAGTTCAGGGATACGAAATTCCATTCATGAGTCCACCAAAACAGGACAAGTTTCCAGTCACAATACCAATGAATCAAAGGGAAAGGACCCTTGTGGAGGAAGAGGTTCAGACAATGCTAAAAAAGGGTGCAATCAGGGAGGTGCAGCCCATAGAAAACCAGTTCATCAGTACAATTTTCCTTGTGGGGAAAAAAGATGGTAGACATCGTCCAGTCATCAATTTGAAAAAATTAAACCAGAGAATTCCATACAATCATTTCAAAATGGAAGGATTGCACCTTCTAAAAGAAATGCTATGTCCAGGGGACTACATGTGCAAACTGGACTTAAAGGACGCCTATTTTGCAATCTCCTTGTCGAAAAACTCAAAGAAGTATATAAGGTTCCTTTGGGAGGGACGGCTCTACGAATTCCTATGCCTGTGCTTCGGGTTGTCAAAAGCTCCGTGGATTTTCACAAAGTTGATGAAAATTCCAATAGCTCTCTTACGACGTTTGAGAATCAAATTGTTAATATATCTGGACGACATGCTACTGATAGCTTCCTCGATCGAAGAACTAAAGATGGCCAGGGACACTCTAATTTATCGTTTGCAGCATCTAGGTTTTCTGATAAACATAAAGAAATCTGTTTTAGACCCAATTCAATGCCTAGACTTTCTGGGAGTGTCAGTCAACTTCCTGACAATGACTATGAAACTTCCAATGGAGAAGGTCAACAACTTAAAAGCAAAATGCTCAGATGTGATAACAAGGGAAAAGGTTACAATAAGAGACTTAGCCAAGCTAATAGGAAAGTTGTCCTCATCAGCAGTAGCTGTACTTCCAGCCCCAATACAATACAGGTACCTTCAGCACCAGCAAATCAAAGGGCTGTTGACCATGCACAGTTTCGAGGCAATGATAACCCTCTCAGACTTAGCAAAGAGGGAACTCCAATGGTGGGTCAACAAT
This sequence comes from Turritopsis dohrnii, assembly GCA_027922465.2. Lineage (NCBI taxonomy): Eukaryota > Metazoa > Cnidaria > Hydrozoa > Anthoathecata > Oceaniidae > Turritopsis > Turritopsis dohrnii. Next base: position 183,099 of record BQMF02000417.1, read on the forward strand.
CTAGAGCTCTCCAATGGAATATCGATAATAACTCCAACGCCACTAGTGATTCAAAATATCAAATCGGATGCATCAAAAAGGGTTGGGGAGCTTCTTGTCAGGGACATACAACAGGGGGGGGGGGGGGGGGGGGGGGCTTGGTCAAAAACAGAGGGGGATCTTCATATCAACATGTTGGAACTAAAAGCAATCCATCTTGCCTTAAGGACATTCACAATGTTCAAGGAAAAAGGTTTAGCAGTTCATGTGGAAACAGACAATATGACAGCACTGTCATACCTAGTCAAAATGGGGGGTACCAAAAACATGGAAATGGTCAAAATCAGCAAGGAAATTTGGAAGTACATACTGGAACAGGAGATCACTCTTACTGCCAGCTACATACCAGGTTCTTTGAATTTAGAGGCCGATTGGGGATCCAGGCAACACCTATACGACTCAAGCGAGTGGAAACTACACCCATTAGTGTTTCAAAGCATTTGCCAGGCCTGGGGTACACCATACATAGATCTGTTTGCCTCAAGAGTGTCACACCAACTCCCGTGGCTTGGAAGTTAGATCCTCACAGCAAGGGGAGGGATGCATTTCAAGTAAAGTGGACTCATCACTACACATATGCTTTCCCCCCTTTCTCCATGATAGGAAGAGTTCTCAAGAAAGTGAACCTGGAAAATGTGGACATGATTCTCATAACACCAGCTTGTCAAACCCAAGCTTGGTTTCCAACATTACTGGAAATGGCAGTTCAAAATCCATTACTATTACCAAAAAGGAGAGATATTCTCAGGAACCCAGTGGGGGAAATGCACCCATTAGTAAGAGACAGCAACCTCAGACTTCTGGCCTGGGCTATCTCAGGAAAGTCATGGAAACAGAAAAAATATCAGAGAGGGCTGCCACCCTTATCTCAGCTTCCAGGCGGACAAGCACAGTCATTCATTACAACTCGTCTTGGGGAAAATGGCATAGTTGGTGTTCTCAGAGAAAAATTTGTCCCTTTAAATGTCCTATAAAATTTATTTTGGATTTTTTAGCTGACTTATTCGAACAAGGGCTAGAATACGGCACCATTAGTGGTTACAGATCTGCTATTTCAGTTTACCATGATGCAATTGAAGGCACCCCTGTGGGAAAACACCCTCAAGTTTCAAGTCTTATGACAGGAGTTTTTAACAAACGACCCCCACAACCTAAATGTATTTTTGTTTGGGATGTTGAAAAAGTGCTTCAATATTTACGCCAACTCCCTAGAAACAATGATTTATCAGACAAACCTTTATCCCTTAAAGTGACTATGCTGTTGTCATTAACTGCTGCAACTAGGGTATCTGAGATTAGTTATTTGGATGTTAATTATTTTGCAAAACATGACGATTTTTTCCTTTTCTACTTCTCAAAACTCACTAAGGTGTGTCGACCTGGTAAAATTAGACAACCTGTTAGATTTTATGAGTTTTCTGAGGAAGAAAACTTGTGTGTTTGGACAGCTCTTACACATTATCTGGAAAGAAGGAGAATATGGGAAACTACTGATACCCAGTTATTAGTTAGTTACATAAAACCACATAAGGCGGTGTCCACTTCTACCATTTCTAGGTTGCTGAAACAAGTGTTGGCTGAAATTGGGGTCAATACCAAAAAATTCACCGCTCATTCAACTCGATCTGCTGTTACATCTAAGGCAAAAAATTTAGGCATTTCAGTTTCTGACATTCTGAAACAGGCACACTGGTCTGGAGAATCAACGTTTCAACGTTTCTATCATAAGGAAGTAGAGGATTTTGGACTCACATTCCAAAAGACTCTCCTTAAGGGGACGCTTTGAAGAGAGGCGTTTGAGGCTATGGCCTCTAGATTTATCGCGAGATGAGAGGGTCGCAATATTAGCTCGGCGTGAAGATTTCATAAAATGAAATTGAGGATTACGTCGCAAGGTAATCCCGATTTCATAATTGAAATCGGAACGACGAGCTAATATTCCCACCCACCCGTCCCGCACGTTCTTTAAATTGGATATTTTCTATTTAGGCAATTATAGACGCCCGTATCGCGGACATCGTGGATCCAGTTACTGATGCATTCATAGCATATCTTGATTAAATGCAGAGAAAAAACAAAAGAATGTTGACAAGTCCAATTTTATTGCTTACAAATTTTCGGTGGCTTCCGCACACCATGATCACGTACAAGTTGTTTTTTTCATAAAAGTTCGTTATTTATAAAAAAATTAACAATAGAAAAATTATACGCTAGAATAATTCTAAAGGTAGTGAAGTAATAGTTCTGTTAAGAGGAGGTTTGTCTCGGTTGATGAGCAAGCTCTCCTTCAGAGTTAATTTAAAGTCATTACTATCACTACCTATGCTAGTAAAATTACAAAACGATGGAGTATAATCACAAACAAATCTATGGTCCCGAACCGCAGAAGGATGGTATAGACTGCTCACGGGTTTCTCAGTGAGATGCGATATACCTAAGTGTTCACACATTCTGACCTTAAAATGGCGGATAGTTTTGCCGTAATAGGTGGCGTTGCAGCCACCGCACTTAAACTGATAAACAAGGCCAGAGCGTAGTAGCTTGGGAATGCGATCCTTAAACTGAAAAAAATTCCTGAGTCTACAAGTAGAGCGGAAAACAAATCGAACCGAGCAGTGAGGTAAATTACTACGGAAAATACGAGACAAACGAGTTCGAACCTGTAAACAATTCTCTCTTAGCAACCGTGGGAATAGCTTCTTTGTTAGGAAGACGTATCTTGTTGAGAAAAACTTTGATACAAAAATCGTGAGAGCGGTAGTTTTTGTACCAAGTATCACGGCTCTTTGAAAGTCACAGCACCACTCGTAGCCGTGATGATTCTGCAAGGCGAAGACATACCTGACAATAGCGTGGTAAGAACACTGAAATCCGAAATAGCTAAAGAGCGAGTTGATTATGTCAATGAAAAAGAGAAAGAAATCGAAAAGAGTCTTGATCAACGGACATTGAAAGCCGTTAACGATGCAAGAGAGCCAGGCGCGTCAAACTGGCTTTCGGCTCTTCCGTTAGAAGAATATGGCTTTGTCCTGAACAAATCCGAGTTCAGGGATGCCATTGCTTTACGGTATGGACAAGAACTGAAAGGCCTACCTTCGAAATGTCCCTGTGATCAACCATATAGTGTAATGCATGCCTTGAACTGCAAAACTGGAGGATTTGTCACAATACGACACAATAATGTCCGAGATTTTGAATCTCAATTGCTAAAAATCATTTGCAATGACGTAGAAACCGAGCCGCAACTCCAGCCTATTGACGGTGAAACTGTGGAAGGACTGACAGGAGATAACGCGAAACCAGACGTACGTGCAAGAGGATTCTGGCGGGATGGTCAGAATGCCTTTTTTGACGTTAGAATTACGAACACTAACGCTAGCAGTCAAGCACATATGACCACAGAGAAGATATTCAGAAAACACGAAGCAGAGAAGAAGAGGCAATACAATCGAAGGATCATGAACATTGAGCACGGCTCTTTTACTCCATTAGTTTACTCGGTTAACGGGGGTATGGCCAAAGAGTGTTCGATGTTTCACAAACACCTTGCAGAAAGAATTGCTAGTAAAACAGGATGCCGCTATGCAAAAGTCCTCTCCTTCATCAAATGCAAGCTCTCGTTCCTGATTCTGCGCTCCTCCCTTATGTGTGTTAGAGGCAGTCGTTCCATTACCAAACATACGGGCAAGAATGTCGAGGAATTTGATATTGTTCATGATAGCGTGCTGTCATGATTTTAATTTACTCTAGAATGTTGTACATACCTAATGTCGCTATTATTTATATGTATATATGCATCTTAAATTTTTATGAAATACATGCTTTTTAATATTAAAAAAAAAAAAAAGTTTTTGTACCAATGTCTACCGTAAACCCACATTTAGTGGTGTTTATAGCCATTTTGATAGTTTTATTCCCGAATATTTTAAGCACGGACTAATTTTTTCACTTTTGTACCGTTGTTATCGTTTATGTTCGGATTATGATAGGTTTCATCAAGAAGTCAGTTACCTCAGAATCATATTATGTAAAAACAAATATCCTAGGAATGTCATAGATTTTTGATTGTTATTGTTAATTTGCTATTGTTAATTTTTTTATAAATAACGAACTTTTATGAAAAAAACAACTTGTACGTGATCATGGTGTGCGGAAGCCACCGAAAATTTGTAAGCAATAAAATTGGATTTGTCAACATTCATAGCATATATGTTTTTTGGTTTAAATAAAGCTTAAAAACAATCTTACACGTCTTCTAACTACCCTATTGTAATGAGGGCGTTCCCCTAGTATTTCTTCTTTCACGTTCCCGTCGTAAGTGCTTTAACAGAATAATAATAACTTTTTGGGAACGCCCCCAACGTGTTTATTGGCTGTGTCCTCTAGATTTATCGCGAGATGAGAGGGTCGCAATATTAGCTCGTCGTTCCGATTTCACTCATGAAATCGGGATTACCTTCCGTGCGCTGCTCGCCCTGACGTAATCCTCAAGAGTATTTCCTTAAGGTGTACGCGACACGACCTCATAAGTATCATATTTTTAGACCATTTTTATCGTCATAACATCAGCGGTAGCAAATTTTTTAAGAAAAGAAGCCAGGCGGGTCACCCCAGTAAACACAAAAACGTCTGCAAAACGTCTTTCAAGATGACGTCTTTAATACGTCTTTATTTGGTTGACAGTAACGCTTTTAGATGAGTTTGTTTCAAAGATGTCTTTAAAATGTATTTCAGACGTCTTTTTTGGTTTTTGGAAAGACGTCTAAAAGACGACCTACAGACGTTTTAAAGACGGCTTTTGCACTCTTCTTGAAGACATCTCAAGGACGTCTTTGAAATTCGTCTAAAAGCGTTACAAATTTCAACCAAATGGAGACGTATTAAAGATGTATTTTTTGTATCTGGAAAGAGGTCTTAAAGACAACTTAGAGACGTTTTAAAGACAGCTTTTGCGGTCGTCTAAAAGACATCTTTGAAATTTGCCTCAAAGCGCTACAGATTTCAACCAAAATAGAGACGTATTAAAGACGTCCCTTTGGTATCTTGAGAGAGGTCCTGGAGACGTTTTTGCGTTTACTGGACAAAATGGATGAAACCTGCTCTTCTTCTGTGCTTCCTCGGTTAGGTAGCTTCTGATTATGAATTTAGGCATTTTTTGGAAGGAGTGGTGGAGCATTACACAAAACATATAAAGATAATTAAAATTTATTCAAATCATGTGGTATATAAAGTATTCAAAACAAAATATGGTTAAGTAGCTCAAGTTAAATATATATTAAATAGTTTAATAATTGAACGCTTTCTTGAAAGTCGGTGTCGGTTGTCGCTGAAACATCTGTATAAAATCCCTTGAAAGAAAACCAGAAGCCTCGTGGCTTGAAAAATTTCCGCATCAGGCCTAGAGGAAATTGCTTTAGTCTAATTTTCAAGCTATCTGAATGACTATCCATTCTTTTCTTGTTGCTAAAACACTCTTTTTTTATAAGCATGGGGTATTTTGGATCCAGCCTCATTATGCTTAAGCAAAAATTCCGATTTCAGCCTGATTAATGCTTAAGATATGCTTATCGTAGAAGTTGTCCAAGCTGTTTGCAGAAAATTATTGATAACGCATTAGATAGTTGTTTATAAGACTTTGAAGCATGCTGAAGTGTGTACTCTGTCACAGGCGTCTTTCTAGTTGCATTTTTTGAGAATCCTATTTAGTATGCAACAATGCACAGACATTACAATGGTTGAGTATAGTTTTAAACCCATCTTGTCCCGAAAGTTGTTAAGGCAGATGTTGATTTTTGTAGTTGTTTCTAAAAAAAATCCCAAAATGTTCGTGCTCAGCCTCAGATTATGCTTGTCATATTCTTATTGTTTTCATCAATTTTTAGCCTTAGTATGCTTATAAAGTCTATGTTTATAAAAAGAAAGAGTGTATAAGAACATGTCTATCCAATTTCCCAAAGTATGACTTATGGTTCACATGGAGAATAAAATGACATTTGACAGTGAACCAAAATCATTTGAAAAAAGAAGCTGTATGGATTGAAAACTTTCACAATTGTATTGACCTCAACACTATTTAATCTATTAGAGCCAAATGAGTTAAAATGTTTATTTACGATCCAATCTGCAGAAGTGACTGCCAAATTTAACATCAAGAACTTCCAATTGCTCTTTGTGCAAACCTTCCAAATTTTGCCAGAAATGCGAGTTGGTAACATATTTAAGTAAACATTACATGAAATTGTTCATAACTTGGATTAGCAGGAGCAGGAGAAACTTGGGCATTTCAAAGATTTTAATCCATGACAATAGGTTTACAAGAAGATAAGAATTATATTTTATATAAATTAAATCAACATAACATACAATATGAAAAGTTATTTCTACTAAACTTGTCATTGGCGGATCCAGAGGTAAGTCACAACTTGTATAGAAGAGTGTTTTAAACCATAAAGAAAACGTTCAAATAATCCCATTGGTAGTATAAATTGAATTCAACAATTTTGTTAATGTGCTTCTCTACAAGTTGCGTCTACCCTCAAGATCCGCCACTGTCTGCATATTACCACTTGAATCTTTCTATGGAGTTTATAAATGACACAATTGTGCACGAAAAGACATAAAAAACTTTGTTAGGATCCGTATTACAACTATTCTATTCCAACATGATATATTGTGTTCTAGAACATATTACACTCCAAATTTTCATAAGGCTTTACCCAACGGGCAAAATCGTCGAAAAGTCACTGCGATGAAGAGCATTCTTATTGAAATTGCGTGTATATGTCTATAGAAATGCATTCCTTCGCAGAGATTTTTCAACAAATTTGCCCGCTGGGTAGTGATCTCATTGTGTGTTATATATTGGTTAAATTCTAATCATCATCCAAAGTTTTCCTGACATTATAATATCCCAAACTTAATCATTGTGCTTCCAGCTAGTGGTTTTCAATGGAACAAATCTTAATTATTTTGAATAATGTCATCTTTTCCAATGTTAATTTAACACTAATTAGTCCCATCCAGTGATAACTTGACTGAACATTGTACAGAGACTAATAATTTGATATAGTCGTGAATTCACCAAATTACTTTAAACTTGATCTCAACCACTTTTCAATTCACTATGACGTTTCGGAGCCAGAAAAACATTTTCATTACACATATCGTTCGCCAATATCTTGCACATGATGTTTATACTTTCAGTATATATCAGTATGTACTTTCAAGGAAGAAAGTGTCAAAATAATTCCAATTTTGAGAAATTCCTCCGACCTAAAGCCTGTTTGTAGAAGTTCATTGACTCCAATTTCAATATGTCATTCTTTATTGCTGTCTTTTTGATACAGCATTTGCAAGAATATTAATCTGGTCTGTTAAGCTGCTTCGAAAAATATTACCTTATCGGGGATAATTTCGTCGGGGAAAAGTGACGAAATTTTTGCTGATTGACGAAAATTTTCCCCGACGAAAAATTAAACAACGTTTGCCTAGTGAAGTTTTTATATATTTCCCCGTAGGGCGAAATATATGTTAAAATCGGCTTTTTCCTTCTTCTTCTCCTGAGTTCACTTTTATAGCCGCAGTTCAGTATTGAATTCTGGCCTAGCCAAGGTAGATAAGAATAGAGGCTAGTTTTCAGTAATGTTGTACGCCATCTTTATTTAGTCAGTGCAGTTAGACAGTGGAAGATTTTTGCTTTCTGCTAGCTTTTTTGAGATGATTCAAAACGTTAAATGATGGAAATAAATTGTTTAAGTGTTGTGCTAAAAAGTTTTGTAAAAAAATTATGAATGGACATGTGAAAACAGAGAAAAAATGTGATATCAATGTCATGGATGTTTTGTTTGGTTTTGCTGATAACAATGTATTTATTTATATACCTATACAATGATTGGTAATAAATGCTTGGAAAGCATTGAAGCTGTGATTTCAGTGCAAAGGGGAAAATTCATTACTAAAAAGCCAGGTTGAAGATTTATTTTTTTATGAAAACACAATCATCATGATAAAGAAGGAAACCCTTTCTTCTTTGTGGAGAACAACACCAAATCAAAAACTGCATGTGGAAACGTGATGTTGTATATGCCAAAAGAAGATTAGAAAACCAATTACGTATAATACTTTAGAAAAAACAAGTGCGTTTCCTAGTCGTTCAACCTAACAACAGAAACAGTTTGCTATGAATGAATTCCATCATGATCATGTATATACTGTTTTGAATTAAATTATGAAAGCCTGTTTTGATATTATATATACACCTTATGAACAACGAATGTAAATCAAAACGCATTCTAATAAATAACAGTCTGTAAAGTAAATCAAGCCAGGATACAAACTTCTGCTTTTCAGCTATGTAGTATATATTATTTCTTATATACAAATTTATATTTTCACAACCGAAATCTGTTTTTTTCATTTGGGATTTAAACTAAAGATCTCTTTATCACCTAATAAATAATGTGTGAACATATTTTTTTGAAAAAGACATCATATATATGTATATATATGCTTTGTTTTGTATATAAGAACAGTTTTATAAGAACACAAGCCTCAGATTTAGCCAAAAATAAGAACAACATTAAGAACAACCTGAGACTCAAGTCACTGTTCCAAAAGTCAAGAACAGCCTGAGCCTGAATTTTTGTGTAAAATAAGAACTGCTCAGGATGTGAATTTTTTCTCGAGCAGTTGTAAATAGTTTCCAAGTTTATTATTTTCATATTCAGGCTGGAAAAGCCTCAAAAATAGAACAGCTAGCCTCAGGTCAGATTTTACTAGTTCAAGGGGTGTACTTGAATTTAATTTTATAAATTGTCATTTTAAGCCCTTCTTTTTTTTGAAAATACTCTTCCTTCTTTACACGTAATATTCTGTTAGCAGAGATTGGGTTCTGATTGCCTTTGATAGTTATTTGTTTATATGTCTATCTCAAAGTATTTTTAATATTATATATTAGTAGTATTGGCATTAGGTTTTCTTTTCTTCTTTTGTAAACCTGTATATAAATTTGATTGTATGTTTAAGTTTTATCCGAATTACAAAAAGCAATTGTTATTTTGAATTACATTGTTTTCTTTGATTTTATGGCATAAAGGATAAGGAACTTGTCAAGAGTCAGCAAGAATAAAGATTTATTATGACAGAATTGCTTTACACAATGTAATTTCAGTCATAGTTTTTACCTGTGCCTATAGTAACTTCACAGTCACTTTTTAACTTCTCTGCAAAAATTGTAAGAACATCTTCATTTCAGAATTAGTTCAAAATGAGTTCTTTTCTGGTATTAGATTCAATTCTACGCTGTGGACATTTTTATCTGAGATTAAGGCTTATGAGTTATATCATTGTAATTATTTAATGATACATTTTTCTTATGGTTATCAATGCGTACAATAACTGACAAAATTTTCGTAACTTAGGGGAAATATGTAGTCGCATTTTTGCGAATCTTGTTCTTTCTTAAAATCTCCAACGCATAAATTTTTCTTTGTCTAGTATGAATGACACTGAACAAAAAAATAATAGTAACGGAGGAGAGCGAATCTGAGAGATATAAAAACGACAATAGAACGCAAATTCGAATGTGAGTTGTTGTTTACACAAAGTGTAGTAACTATCAATAGAACAACACGAAAATGGCGTCAATCTACTCTTTTAATGCAATCATTACCTGGAGGCTTTGATGTCTATAAGGAAACAACTTTCATGACGAAATTTCCCCTCTAAGGTACTCTCGTAAACAAAATGTTAACTGAGGAACCGCAAAAGTTTTTTCCCGCAAACACTTTCTTCCTTCAATTCATTCACAAATGAAAGTGCTTTCTATGACAATTTCATTTTTTTTTTTTCAATATCTTCAACTCTCAGTGTAATCTATATATTAATAGCCGATTCTCTGTCTGTCTGTCTGTCTGTTTGTTTGTCTGTCACGCAAAATGGTAGATTGAGTTGTGAGCGAAATTATTTCTTTTTTTGTGTGCGACTTGAGTTCGAAGCAAATACATTGCAACCCCAATCAAACGTGACCTTTTTTGGCTGATGAACTAATAGGAATAACGTTTTGTTTTTATCATTATTGTTAGTTTTATATTCCACGTTGACTTGGCTTTGAAAACAGTACATCAACTAAATACAAAGAAACTAACTGATTAAACATTTTGGACAAAAAGCAGCAGTGGCAGAACGTGGCAGCATATGTTCGGTTTTTGCCACTGACTCTTGCCTGACTGTCTGAGACGGCTGAACTTTTTTTTTGAGCAATCAAAATGTTTAAAAACCGATAGGTAAAAAAAGTATCATATCAAAATAAAATGTTTTTTTTTTTTTTTTTGCTTTTCTTTTAATAAATTAATTTCTTCTTTTATATAATTGTTAAGCGTTCTGATCGAACGTTTTTTTATTCTATTTATTCATTTAGCACGTGCCTTTTTTCTCTCCTCCGTATGAACGTTTTACGTTTTTTTATTCTATTTATTCATTTAGCACGTGCCTTTTTTCTCTCCTCCGTATGAACGTTTTAAGAAGAGAAACCATTTCCCCCTTACGTTTGATAGCACCCATGTTAGAGCGCGTAACTTTTTTTAAATTAAAAGTTAATAAAAAGTTGAAGTTTTCTCTCTATACGTTTTGAGTGTATTGTTACACTGATAACAGATTTGTTTTAACAGAGGTTGTGACTTCGAATCTGCTTCTGGTTGAACACAAGTTGTACGAGCCGTTAAGGAAATTTGACGTTTATTGATACAGTAATACAGAGCAGGTGGACATGAGCGGCGAGCGACGCCGCCTTGGCGGCTAGTATTTATTAAACTAGCATCTCGCGTAAAAGTTTTTTACGGATTTTAATTTCGAAAACGATGCGCGGAAATCCCGTGTCGAAGATAGGTGACGAAAACTTAAAACGCTGAATTGGAAAAGGAAAGTGTACCCATGTTGTAGAGCTCGAAAAACTGATCAAAAAAGTGTATGGGATCGTTTCACTACGATCAACCGTAAGGGAGATATCACCGATCAAAAAATATCACCCAAAAATATTTAGGCCCAAAATTTTCGTCACTTCATCGGCTGTATCGGCGACCACAATATCGTGCAGAACTAAGAAAGAAACTGTATATCCACCTCATGTGAGAAACGGCGCTGACACTGCAAATCAAAGATCCACTAGACGATGCAAAACGTCCATGTTGAAATGATCATAAAGTTAACGAAAAATAAGTTTCTTTTAGTTTATGACAGAAGAAACTTTATGCTCAGTAATTCAGCTTTTGTTACTGTCACTCTGTTGAATCGCTCTTTAATTATCAGCTTTTTCTGTATCTCTTTCTCCACAAGATTTTGCCTGGTTGAACGTTATCCCATCTGAGGCTATTCGGTAATTGATTGGAGATAGATCTGAAAACAGTTTAATCTTGAAGTTTTCATATTTTTTGGAAATGTACCACCCTCCTTCTTAGTGTCTTTTTTTGGATAGAAACCAGAAAATGTCATAAATTACCGGATTAACACTAAAGCTTTTGGTTGGAATGAAAACAGGACATTTGTAAGTCAGATTGAGTTGAGAAAGTGTATTTTCTGACAACTACTAAGGCATGTCCCCTCCTCTTTGGTTAGATGAAAGGTCTTTTTCAAGAGATCTGTTGATTGGATCAGAATTGATGTCCCCGGTACTAAACGTAATCTCTCCTACTTACAGTTTTAAATTTCGCACCAAAGTTCATAGTCTAACGAGCACGGGAAGTAGCCTTCCTTTCTAATAAAACAATAATTCTAATAATTTAGAAATCTGCCGAATACATGCTATAAGTACCACAATGCACTGCTATAATTACTCTGTTTTGGATTATTATTTGAGGCACTGTTCTAAATAGCTTTGTTAGTATTTGTTGTTTTTTTAATGATTTTGTCGCACTGAATTATGTTTGTCGCATTGTGTGTTCGGGAGATAACTACATAATAGGAACGGTGAATAGAATTAACCTGGTTCGTTGAAACCTGGTTCGTTGAAAGGCACGAGGATGCTATAAATACAGGGCGGCATATTCTCATCAAAAAAATATGCGAAGCGAAAGTCTTCCAATCATTAAAAATTTGGTTTATCATGCAAAAATGTATTGACATTCACAAAAATCACAAAATTAGTTCGAATAACACTGAGTTTGTTTTAACGGAAAAATAATATCACTGAAGTGTCAGTGAATAGTTCTTTAACAGCATTATTATCGACAAACGCATATTTATCGAAATACAGCCAGAGGTCAGTTTTTCTATTCCCTGTTTTGTTTCTCAGTATCTCCATATCCTTCACATCAAGCTTTGACTGAAAAATGTTTAAAACTGATAGGTAAGGTACTGCAAGCAATAATACTTTCAATTGGTTGCTATTTAAATTCCACAGCCTTAACTCTTCCAAAGTCGCCATTCCATATGCTTCTACTTGTTGGAGAATCGCATCAGTAATTGCTTGTATTCCCACTTCAGATATATCAGGATTGCACGGTAGACTTAATTCCTTAATGTTTCTGAAGCATGACGACAACGTAATAACACCATCATCTGCGATATTGCAAGATGGCAACTCAATTTCTCTTAAATTCCGTTCTGCTTCTTTGATTGTTTTTGATAAAAGCAGTAAAATCCGAGTACAGCCAAATTTGTATATCAACAGGTAGCTGGTCATGTTGTTGTGAAAATAGCCAAGAAACGTAACGCAACATTTGATTAGAAGAGGTAACCATATGAAATAAACTAATATTCATCTTGTTAAAAGTATTAACTAATAGAGATGGAACTTTCCGTTTCAATTCATAAATAGATTCTAGCAATGTCCACCAGGAGTCATCAATAAAATAAATGGAAGATGCATTAGAATTCTCGAAAAACTTTTGCAACAAATTAAAGACACCGTTCAACCGCAAGCGATAATAGAATTTCTTTACTTCACAACCAAACTGACAGTTGAAGAGTTTATCCAGCAGGCAATCAATGTGACGATCAAGCAGATGTTCCAGTCCGGTTTCTCTAACAAATCCTGTCATGAAGACATGTTCCAAGTCATCATCTACGTTTGGCTGTGAATTGGCTGTATGTAATGCTATCAGAGTTGACAAAGAATTCCACAGAGGGGATTCAAATTCCAAATTCATGAAAATATCATAAATTTTTTTTCTGCGTCTGGAAAATAAATATAAACCACAAAGAAACTCGGAAAAAATTAAATGCTGAAACTGATAGCTGAAACCCCTTTTGGTTGAACCATATTTGACCAAGATACCACACTTTTCCACATCTGAGTCAGCTTCTTTGAAAACAACTTGATGGTTTTTCAGAGAACAAAAAGAAAGTCTTCCGAGTTCCATCATCACCTGTACGACCTTCTGATGAGAAGCGACTTGATAAAGATCCACATTGAACAAAGAAAGGTCTTTGTGACAGTTCTGGATGATGAAAGGACATATAACCAGATTTGCACTAATACTTGAGGTCACATGATCAAAGCCTGCTGGTTTTTTTTTTATTTCTTACGCTAGCTAAGTTCAACGGTTTTTTTTAATGACCACAAACATCTCAAATTTCTATTGTTTACACGAGAAAATTTTTTAATTCTGGACATTCCTACTCGATGATCATATATTTATTGGTCAGCGCCGTGAGGTAGCTGATCTTTCATTTACCCGTGTCTGTCAGTCAGTGTGTAATGCTACAGTACTTTACGCCCGCTTTAATGCCCATCATTGGTAACTTTCAATTTTACAGTAAAAACTCGGAAAGTTTAAAGCACGACATTAATTTTTGGAAAAAGAATCGCCAGTTTGTAACAATTTAAGTATACTACAATACAAACAGGGTTCACTTCACTTAAATGAATAAATAAATTATTCATTTCAATGCGCCTTTTCCCACCCTTAATTTTGATGTAGCACATTCTGGGAGCAAAGGCTAAAACTTCTTATCAACAAGGAGCAAGAATCAGTCGAATTAGTCTTTCGCAGATAATATGAAAACAACATTACTTGAAGCATATTGAATCTAGACGTTCACAACCACGTATCCCATGTATTTGACAGGAGACAAATTTATCAAGGAGAAAGAAAAAGTCAGGCAAGTTGCATAAGTTATTTATTATATGTAAGTTGTGCAAATTATGTTTTCCTTTTTCCCTTGCTGAATTTTTCAATTTTATTACATTATACCCTGTAAGAGCACTTCACTGTAAACTGAAATTTTAAAGGCCAAAAAGTTCCTGTAAAAGGAATTGAGAAAATTGATGTTTCGCATTTATAAGTATGGAAATGATCCTTATTAAAGGATTGTTTGCCAACAAAATATACGACCTTCAGTTCAAAACTTCTTATGACCTCGTTTGTTAGCTACAACACTGTTTTGTGTATTAAGACTTTCAAAGACCTAGTTCAAGAAGGCAGTTATTTGTTTGAATTCATTTTTGGTTTCATGAAATTTTTATTAAAAACATATGTTTTTTTTGTGGTTTTTTTCTACACACGGTCTTACAAAAAATTTTCTACACAAGCCTCAAAGAACTTTGTAGTAACTTTTCATAACTGTAAGTACAATTGCTGCTACCGTTTTGCGCCATCTGGCTCTTGTAATAGTTACAAAATATAATAAGAATTATTTCAGATATTTTTTAACCAGATAAAAAGAAAAATTGTTCAATTCAATTCAATCTCGAACTTCTCTCCATCTCGAACAAAAAGCTTGGTCCCTTGGACATTTACGTACCCTGTAAGCTATTTTTATCTCTTTATCTCGAACTTCTCTATCTCAAATTTTTTTCTATATCAAACAAAAATCTTGGTCCCCTGCATATGTTTTTCTCACTATCTCGAACATTTTCCTGCCTAAGGGTGTATTCACACAGCAAATAGAAAAAAAAAAATGTTATAAAAATGATAAATTCGAATGTAAACTAAGCGTTAGAATTTGAAAATTCGAATGCAATTAAAATAGAAAACGGAATGAGAAGGTTTTGTTTTGCATTGAGAAGGCTTCTTACAGTATTCAAGATGTCGGCTGTTAAAAGAAAACTTAAAAGCACCAAAATATTATAAAAGTGTAAAATGATTAAAGGGATTGAAAAGGGAATGACAAACAAAGAAGCATCCGAGAAGTTTGGAGTCCCTAAAAACACAATGTCTACTTGGATGAAGAACAAGGAAAAACTGCTCAAAAGGCTAGAGCAAAACTCCTCTGAATCCAAAAAATTGCGAAGCTGTAATTACGAGCAGGTGGACAAGGCTGTGTTAAAATGGTTTTCGCTTCAAAGGAGCCGAAACGTTCCGATTGATGGTCCAATGCTAAAAGAAAAGGCACTTCATTTTCCAGAAAGTTTTGATATTTCAACCTTTAAAGCTTCAGATGGATGGCTGGACAAGTGGAAAAAAAGGTAAGAAAACAAAATGTACTGCATGTAAATTTTACAAAAATTTGAATTCTGTAGTCATCTTCTGCTGTTTTAATATCTCCATCATCGACTTTTGCCCTGATATGTGTAGTATACAAGGCACCTGTATTCCATCACCATCATCGAGATTCACTGCCTTTCCAGTCACAGTTATGTCACATTTCCCATAGGGGTCAGCACGAAGAAAGTAAAAAATTGTTTTAGCAAACTTTCCATTTTCCCCCAATGGTAGATGTCCAACCACTTTTTTATCCTTCTTAACGGCGACAGCATAATTATCGACTGGGTTGTCTGGTTCAATTTCACCATATACATCTTGTACAGTTGGTGTCCAAACACTTTTATAAATGTGGTATCCTTTAATATAGGAAACAAAATCAGCAGAAGTCACAACTACTATTGGAATATCTTCAGTATCTTTGATATTTCCATAAACTTTAAGGACATTTTGTCTGTTTACAGTTTCTAATTCTTTGAATTGAAAACATTCGATTTAAGAAATAACATTCGAACCCACAAAACTCTGATAATTAAGGGCCGATTTACATTGGATGTTTTTACTTTCTTCAGACACAACATTTCGTTGAAAATCATTGGTGGTGAATCCAAGTCCGTTACACCAGAGATGATCAGCTCTAGGAATAAAACAACATTACCAACAATTGTTTCAAACTATAAATTGGAAGATATCTTCAATGCGGACGAGTTCGGCCTCTTTTTTAGCTACCAATGTCTCCCAGATAAAACTTATCACATGAAAGGAGAGAAAGGTTACGGAGGAAAGAGAAGCAAAGTTAGATTTACTGGAATGGCAACAGGAAGTGCATTCTCTTCACACTTAAACTCGAAGCCTTATACTTCTTCATTAAGCCTCATTAGCCCAACCTATTTTTTAAATTCTGGTTTTTCAGGTAATTTTCTTTATCTCGAACAAATTTCTTGGTCCCTTGCGAGTTCGAGATAGAGAGAGTCCACTGTAGTAGTTGACTTACCGCCAGGGATACGTATAGCATTGCTCTAACTTGCCCGAAGGCCAGTGTGCAGTCAGATGGCTCCTAGTGGGCTGATACACCGCTTTTAAAGCGCATCGGAGTGGCGTATTGAGATACGACGACTGGACTCGAACACAGGTCGCAGCGGTACCATTCAAAGGTACTAACCACTACAACATCGCTGTTTTTTCTCTTTTTTTCTCTAAAAATGAAGATCTGTAGTAGAAAATTATAATTAGCTTGAAATGTTTCTTCTATGTTTATTTTTTTATAAAAAGAAGTTCTCAATGCTTTTTTTTAGGAATAAACACATGATATTCATTTAATCCTTCTAAATGCAAAAGATCTTCGTTTGTTTGTTATTCCCAAGACCAAAATCTATGTTTTCTTTTTTGATTTAGGAAGTTTGTTTGTAAGATTGACAGCATGTATCGAATTCAGAAGTTCATAACTTTAGAGTATGTGAGCTACGTGAATGCTCATTGTGATAACAGAAAAGGTCAGTTTATTCTTCATATTATTTTGTGCCAACAAATTAAAGAACATTTCATGTCGTTCAGATGTGATCAAGTTGATTGGTTGCATATATACTTCAGCTGATTTTGTAGAAATCTTTATGCCTGTAAGGGCACCTTGTTTGTTTTAATTTGATTTGATCGAAAAAGATTTTCAACAGTGATTTTCATTCAGTGTTATTTATTAAGAGTGAGCGAAAATAAACTACCTGGCAACTTTTTTGTGTGTGATTATTTAGTATTATTATTTAGTATATTATAATAACATAACAATAATGTAAACTAAAAGAAATATCATTCTCAAAATTATAATTTAATAATAATTTTAATAATTTAGTGCCTTAAAAACATGCACACTTGCACAAAAATCTGTGTGTTACTTTTTATTAAAATGTGCAGCCATGAAAGATAAAGAATACAGTTATAACAATTATTTCGAAAACTTTATTTACACTAAGCTTTTCGTTCGAAAGAACGACTTCAGGTGTATGTAAATATATTATACTATACTTTATGTTACATAATGCTAATACCAACATTGGTACAGTGCAAGGCTTACTGTCTCAACAAAATTTACCAATACTGGTGCAATTCGAGGACCATTACCTCAAAATAATAGCAGTGTTACTTTGGATTTCGTAAAGTTATTAACACAGCGAAGCAGAAAAGTTTTTCTCGAAAATAGATATGAAAAGCATCATTCAGATAGTGACGCAATCGTCATCGGTGAAGAAAACAAATTTGAAAAACGTACCTATGAATAAGTGCATTTCCATTTGACACGATGCGTATATTTCTGCGAGTTTTTTTTGTTTTTTTTTAAATTACGTATAGTTCAGGTAAGCAAGATTAACAATTGCTACAACATCAAATAAAATAGTTCCACCTGCCGTTGTCAAGTAACGTTGGAAAACAGGTAACATCTGAACTGATGATGATAAAACAACTAGCAAGTTTACAGTCAAACGTGTCGTGCGTGCATTTGATATAATACAGTGTTCGTTTTCTATCGCAAAATAAAATACAATAACTTAGCTGAAATTGAAGAGGACATATTGGTGTAGAAAAACGTTTTAAAACAAGACTTGAACACATAATTGTTGTTAGTTATATCATAATGTCTACACGTGCCCAGATTTCCTTTGAGATACCTTTCCTCAACATCAAGCAAAAAGGGTACTTAAAAGGGTACTTATGTGGATTCTTTAACAAGATGATTGCTTTGTAAATATCAGGAGTTTTTAATACTACACAAAAAAACAAGGAACACGCTTTTGTAATGCAGGCTTAAAGACTCTTAACATTTTGTAATTTGGGCTTAATCTGCTTGGGCCTAATCTTTCTTTTAGTTGTTTGATCATGATCAGGAACCTTCGGCACAAATATCATGCGTCAATTTTTAATACTTTGTTTCTTTAGTTTGCTGAAAGTTTCGCTCTAAAAATTGTTTGTTTTGTATACAAGTCCCATAGTCTGATAATTTCTTTGTCATGTTTCGTCATTTTTCCACAATTGAAGCTTCGTGTGAATCATGTGCATAAAAACACGCGTGTAAGTGTATCCTTATTTGCCAGAGGGATCCTTCGCAAACACATTGACTTCTCGTAAATGTAATGCTTTCAACGCTGGAGTATTATCTTTATAAATTATCAAATAGCGGCCAGATAACGGGGCATTATTACAAAACGCGGTATATGTGTACAGATCTGGGGGAATTGTGTCGCACTCCTTCTCCGATGGCGGTGGGCTATCCGAATTTGCTGGTTCGTTGTGCACATAAACTGTTAATACTGGATGTAAAGAGTGAAGCTCTATCTTCACATAATATATCTCAACATCATCAGTAAAATCCAATTGCCACCATGTTTTGCCCGTTACTGAAACTGTTAAAGAGGTTGAATCAAAGTTACCATCAACAGCATTTGCAGCAACCCACGAGTGTTCGTCATCTTTCTGACTTGCAGATCCTGTATGTGTAACATCGACCATGGCAAAAACATCTGTAAATTCTTCTAAATTGAAATAGTAAACTTTTGTGAGAAAATCATTTCAATTTAGCTCGACAATCCAATCCTTTAAAGGAACGACGAATGAAGATTACCCTGAACTAAAGAGGCAAAAACAATGGTACATTTACTATATAGAACTTACTTTCAGTGTAGATCAAAGTAGTGCATCTTAATCGTTTAGGTCAGTGTACCTCCGAAGATACATGGAATATTGTGGTATTACATGTAATAGCACATCTGTTATGTGCGCATATATATTAGAAAATTCACTCTATTACAGGGACGTAGCAAGACATTTTGAGTTGGGGGGGTTGGGGGGGGGGGGGGGGGGGGGGGGGGGGAGGAGGCTCAATAAATCTCTATTAACGGAAGAGGCACCACCATGGTTGGGGGTGATGGGCAAAGAAAATTTTTGAAAAATACTTCCTCTAGATTGCCTATATAAGCTCTCAAAATCTATAATTTCAACATGATTTTCAATTATTTTTCCTAATTGACAAAAAGGTTGGGGCCCCCCTAATTGTACGTCCTTGTATTACCAGGGCAAAAACAAAAATTGTCATTTAATAATTCGTTCACGACGTCATTCAACTTACTGTTTTTAAATTTTACGGCCAAATTTCATGTCTAATTCGGCAAAATTCTTTTGGATCAACTCTTACAATAAATTGCACGAGGTACCATTCAAAGCGGTGATGCGACCACAATGCTTTGCCCTTTGCCGCGTTAATTCTTCGAGTATGATAACCCACTTGGTGTCTCAAACGATTTTTCTCAAATTTTGGACATGGAGAGGATTCTCTCATACCAAGAAAGGAGCTGTAATAAATTTCACCCAATATAGTCCCGGTGGGCAAAATCGTCAACAAATCTCGGTGACGAAGAGGATTTTCCTTACAAATTATGTGCACACTTCTGTAGAAATTCACTCAATCGCAGTGTTTTTATAACAAATGTGCCCGCTGGGGCAGGTTTATAGACATTTTGGGTTTTCTTTAGCACTGGTACAGAGGCTTCTTATGCCCTCTCAAGTTCTCAAAGTAAACATTAAAGTTCTTAAAGTATACTCAAGAAAATAAATTCACTGGAGCCAAAAATAACGATGCAAGGTTTGCTTGAAAAACCCCTTAAATTGTCCTAAATTTTTATCAAGCAAAACTTTAATGCTTTAAATTCAGATGGAAAGTCATGCATCAGGCTAGAATTCATCTAACAGGAACAGTTATTATAAGGAATTGTTTTACGTGGCTAGCCACACTCAGTTGCTACTGCAAATATTTTCTAGGAGTATTTCCCGAAGTATTTGACACTCTCTTAGTTGACACGAACTCAATCAAGATCCTGTACTCTCCGGAAGGACCTCCTGTAACAACCGATGTATTATCTATCCATTGGTCGACCCTGCGTTGTGGTGAATTCACTCACGCATGGTGAATCACCACCAAGGGAAATGAACTCCCACTTCCCTCAAGAATGCCGAGAGTGATAACCTTTACACTGCAGCGTCACAGTCGTAAGAAAAAATGAGATTCGCAAGTATCGTAACACATTTGAGTATCGTCGCACGGGTGTGAGATCACAATTGTTTATGCTTGAATTTCAAAAGATACTTACTGCATTCGTAAAAAGGAGATTCGCAAGTATCGTAACACATTTGAGTATCGTCACACGGGTGTGTTACAAAGCAGAATGGTCCAACCTGTAACAATAATGTCAGGGCTAATAACACATGTGGAACTTATACTACCTTGATGGTATTTATAGTCAAAAATAATTGTGCAGTGAAAATATAAGAAGAAAAATAATAAAAATGATACATCCAATTACACAATCGGATAGGTGAATTCACGTCGCAGGGTTTTACATCTCGGGAAGGAAGCCTCAATATTATTAATCTAACCTTTAGCCTATGTTACATGCAATAACAAAAAGTACACACTTGGCATATCTAATTTTAACTTAAGATTTCATAACTCTTTTATAAATACAAGCTGTTTTTTTATAAGCGACAAGTTTATAAGCAGCACTAGTAAAAGTTAAGCAACAGTGTGTCTACTAAGAAAAACTTTATAAGAATATTTCAAATTATTTGCCATGTTGAACAGTAGAAGGTAGAAGCTTTTCGGCTAACGCTATCTTCAACATAAACAATAATGGATAATATATGAACAACGTTATAGCGTTATAAGGAACAAAAAAAGGAAGGACTAATAAATAACGATAAAAACTCTTGAACTGATGTTAGAAGGTCAGACATTAGTGTTAACGTTGACCCTTTTGTAGTAGTAATGTTGTCTGATTTCTTGCTAAGCATTAATCGAAAATATAACGTCTTGAAATATATATATTCTGTCTTGAAAACCTTTTACTACGTTTTAGTCGTTTAATTAAAGTAACTATCTAAGTATAAAGTCTAGGACATCGAAACTATTAGATAGAGCTCACAACTTAGCACTGCAACCTAGAGTAACGAACTAGTGTATCAATTTCAAGGACTATGTACAGCTATGCTAGTGCTGCATCATTTCAAAACTTCATGTTCCTAATTTATCTAACGTTCTGATAGTACTGTTGGGTCTGTTACAAAAGGATATTAGCATTTTGTCCATCCGACACGATAACGTTTTTTGACTATCATCCTTGTAGAAGTCATGTTTTGGAATTTTGTAATGTCTATTCTAGTGTACTTTCGAAAATCTTTTGCTTGATATTGTCTCATAAACGTGCTGTTTTTTATATAGCCCTATGTATCGATTTTTCAGTCTGACATAAGACAAGTATTTTTGTAACAGACCCTGTTGCGTAACGTTTTGAGAAAATTTACTAGTGCTGCTTATAAACTCGTTGCTTATAAAAGATCGTGTATACTTCTCTCCTGTCTGATTTATTTATAGTAGGGCTTCCAAATATAACTTACATTACGCCCCCTATATGTTTCATATGTTGTCCAATTCGAATCTGCAAGATATTCCATTGTGTCTTGTCTTTTCATCAAATGGCATTTCTTTGCTCCCAGATTGTAATTGTAGAAGTCACAATCATCTCTTCCGACGCAGAAAAGAGCGCAATCGATTTGTGTTTGAACTAAGTCCAGATTTTCTTGTTCGAGACCAACGCCATAAAAATTGGTCGTTTTAACCGAAAAGTTTCCATGTCTTTTACAGGAAAGTCTAATCACGTGACTGGAAGTAGTCTGGATTAATACCAAAGTGGCGATGAAACAGCTAGTGTATAAAAAAAGGAACATGTATATTGAAACAAGTTGAATGTATTGTAAAATGTAGGAATCAGTCAAAGCTTTTACCAAACTGAGTACAAAAATATTTAATTGAATTAATTATTAGGTATAAATTTTGTGAACGTCGCCTTTGTAACACCATGCCTGGTTCACATGTATTTTGGCATTAGCAGCTTAAATTTGTGTCTTTCCTAGTCTTAATACCAGCTTCGAGATGAAATAAAGCATTGCCATGTTTAATAACCCAAAATTTTAATGTTGTATGACAGTTAAAAAAAACTAAATACCTTACCTTATCAGCACCATTCTTGACAGAAGTTCAAATTTTAGACCAGTTTAAATTTCAGAAAGGCATAGGTATGTAGAAGCTAGTTCCACATTTGGCTAGAACCACCTGTTAATATCATTAATAATGCAGCGATCAGGCGTCAGGGCAACAGACCAGAAATCATTAAACGTAAACTTCATTGAACGGCTCATGAATAACGCAACGATTACATAATAGAAACATTTGATAATTTTTTATTTTGAACTGTGATTTATGATTTATTAATTTCGGTAACAACCAAAGCGAATACCGTATTAAAACACCCTTGGACTCTTCCTCCTCCTCCGGCCGAAATGGCAATTAGTCTGCGATTTAGAGTCTGTGAGATTGCACTAATTTTTCATTAAAGCTTTCAGAGATCTAGTTCAAGAAGGCAGTTCAGATCTTCTTATTACCTTATGCGTTTGTTAGCTTTTTGGACTGTCTTTGTTCATCAAGGCTTTCAAGAAGGCTTTTCAAGAAGGCAGTTATTTGTTGGAATTCATTTTTGGTTTCATAAAATTATTATTAAAGAGGCATTGTACGGCTGAAATCAACAAAAATAGGGCTGTCGAAAAAAACGGTCGTTGTAATCTTGATGTCCCATATCTAATCTTTATGAAACAATCGTCTCTGTATTTGGGTTATCGTGGAAAGCCAAACAAGAAACGATGTCGAACAAGATGAGCTAGTATAAATATAAAAATTGCTGTTTTTGTAATCAATTTTTTCACTTACGTTATCAAGTTGCAAAAAAATAAAAGCACCAAAAGACTATGAATTTATATAAGAAATTAATTTCGTGGTTCTGATGCGAAAGCTATGTATCATTTTGAAGATATATGTGGATAACATTTACATACTTTTTTTTCTATCACTTGACAATTATGTTTCTCAAACGATATGGGTTTGTACATGACATTTGAATACGAATAAGTTCTGTTTTATGACCTTTTCGATGTGAAATATCATTCGTCTGTATCAAAATTTAAATTTTAGATCACGATTCAACGATAAACTCTTATTTTTTTTTCAGAAATATTAAATATATGATAATAACAACAACTCTCTTCTTTTTCTTCCCACATTTACATTCTTCTCCACATTTTACTTCCCTTGTCTTGCAGGGGCAACCAGATCTTTTACCATCTTTTCTGCTGCAAGTCGAGTTACATATACAATGCTGAAAATGCACGAGTGAGTAAATGTAATCAAATTTAAGTTTCGTTGAGAACAAACAACGAAGAAAAAGTTTTGTATTGATTGGAATAGGCAATGAAATCAAATCACTTTAAATTAGCTTCCACAACATTCTCTTATAATGATAAAAGTAATCTTACTTGAGTTAAGACAGCTGACATGTTTCTTCACACACAACGATGACTTATGAAGATGTTCTTCCATATTATTTTATAATTCATAAGAAAATTCAGTAATTACTTCTAACACGTATTGTAGAAGAATGAATTCTTTCACCAACATATTGTTTAAAAGGTGTCAAAACTATGATTCAGGTTGATTTCCCGAAATAAAGAAGATCTCTGTTCTTCTCCGACAGAGAAAGCTTGATTATTTGCCGCCATATTTGTTTATATTTTTCATGTTCGATCACGTGACGATAATATTTACAATGTTAGCCGTACAATGCCTCTTTAAAAACAAACATTTTTTTCTTCTACATAAGCTCTTACGAAAGAGATTCTTATAAAAAACCATAGGTTACACAGCTCACGCGTGTATAATTCTTTTTTCTTGTATCAAATTGATTTCCGGTGTTTTATTATTAGACCCTTGTTACACTAAGTAATCATTTTAATCAAATTTATCATTTATGTCTGTTTTCCACTAGTGAGATATCTCAGAAAACAAGCGATAAAGTACTTTTTGGAAGTTTAAGTAAAATTTCGAAAGCGTTTGTGTGACAAGTAAATTTGCTGCTACCGTTTTGCGCCATCTTGTTTCACTTTTAATTTAAATCAAGTTTGAAAACATTAAAATTTGACTTCAACCGGGCAATCAGTCCGTTTTTGCGCAACAACATCTGATGAAAAATTTTAGAAAATGAAAATGTAATAAGAAGCAATTTTTATTTCTTTAAGTGTCATCAATTTCATAATCATATTACAACAAAATACCAATATTTGAATGAAAGACATGAGCACCCCTCAGCAGAGAAGGAAGCTGAGAAACCCAACACTGAGAGAAGGAAGCTGAGAAACCCAACACTGAGAGAGTTTAAAGAAACTCAGTCTACCTGCGCTATCGTCTCTTTCTAGTCCCAATATCAGTTTCACGATATAAAATGAAACACTACCAAGTTGAATAACACAATATCTTACCTTTGTAACAACAGCATTCTTGACAGAAATTTAAATTTTTGACTACCAGTTGAAGATCAAAAAGAGATAACACGCAGAAGGTCGTTAAGGATTTAACGAAAACAATCTATTAGTCTTATTAATAATGCAGCAACAACGCACCAGTGCAACATATCTGAAACCATTAAACTGTGATTCTTCATTGAACGGCTCATGAATAACGCAATGCCTTTGAAGTAGTGATGTCAACGATGTCATTTCGAACTGTTATCTAACGGTTAACAAACAGTTACTGTAATCAAGGCTCACGCTATCGGGATGGGGGTCATGAGCCCCTACTTTTTTGCTAAGTAAAAAATTTTTTTCACACATAAATAATTATTATTTTAAAGATTCTTTGTATTCATTAATATTTTGGCTGTTCTTTCTGTATTGTTTTTGTTTATTCATAGAACGATGCGATTTTATTATGTTTATTTTATAAGGGTAAGGGTATGAGATTAGATAAAACTCTATGTTTTATTTCTCATCAATAACATGGCCTCGTCGCCTACTTGTTCCTCATTATCGATGTCTTGTATCGAAATCAGGAATTAAGGGCGTGCTAAACAAAACTGAGAAAGGATCTATTTGTATACACAAGGACTTACAAGAATTTAACTCCGCGAAGTTTAATGAAAATCATGTTTGTTTGTTTTTTTACGTTCTGTCTGGAAATTCTCCATAATTTGGATGAATCTTGAAATAATTAAATAATAGAATTTTAAATAATTCTCCGTAATTTAATAATAATACCTGTCTTAAAGTTGATTCGAAAAGAAAACAAGAGCCGGATGGCGCCAAACGGTAGCAGCAAAAGTTGCCACAAGAATACTTTCGAAATTTTACTTAAAGTTCTTAAAAGTTCTTAAAAGTTCTGTAAACGTTATTTCTTGAGATATCTTTCTGGTGGGAAACAGGCATAAACGATAATAATGTTTAAAATTACAAACTCATGTAAATAGGGTCTAATCGTAACACACCAGCAATTTAATTTATTAGAAGACAAAAGAATTATACATGCATGAGCTGTTTATAACGTACGTTTTTTTTGTAAGAGCTTATGTGGAAAAAACGCGTTTCTTCGAAAAAAGAAATGTATGTTTTGAATTATAATTTCTTGAAACCGAAAATGAATTCGAAGAGATAACTTCCTTTTTTTAACTCGATTTTTGAAAACTTTGATGTTCAAAGACAGAACAGATAGCTAACAAACGTAGAAAGTAACAAGAACTTATGTAGCCAGGAGACCCAGCTACATTCTCTCAAACAACATATATCAAATTTCAAGTATCAAATTATTTTCAGTTAGCATAAGTAACTATAAGTCTCATTTTTATGTAGACCTATTTGATTAAAGGGGAAGTTCGCCCTAATTTTTTTTCGCCTGAGATGCTTTATTCCATACCAAAACTTCAAAATATAATAATCTTATTCGTTCATTTCTTTCGAAAAACGTTTTTTCGTCATGTTTTTCTGTTGAAAAAAATAAGATTTTTAATCTGTTCAGCGTGTGACGTCACTCCGTGCAGAAAGCATATGTGCAAAGAAAAAAGCTTTATCAAAAATAGTGTTTTTAGAAAGTTATTTTTAGATAACGTATAGCTGAAACCTGAAACTAATAGCTCTTTCGATGAAAATGATGAATAATGTTTGTAAGATATACCTGATAACTTAAACCTTTTGATTTTGAACCACAAAGAGATGTTAGAAATCTTAAAAGTAGGAGCAAAGAAGAGGAAACGAAAACGATGAAGTGCAGCATGTGTTACCTATAAGAAGCGTAGTTTGGTGTCTTTCTGGAAAGTTTTGCAAACCTATGAGTACCTACAGGGAAAGTCTGTCCTGCAGAGACACAATGGAATTCAGAACAAGATGCCCTACCGGGCAGAAGGATTTCTGCAAGCTTTGCTGCTGAAAATGCCACAAAAATGCAACACTAGCACACTAGTCCTGCAAAACTAAGACAGTCACATCATTCAGCTCGAGAAGCATCAGCATTAAATAAACAAAAATATTGATGCGACTGACAATGTTCGTCAAGAAAGTCAGCCTACCATAACATAAAAAAGGGGCTTTTCTTTATGCTATCGCGGAGATCATTTATGAAGATCTGTTTTTTTGTACGAATAAGCTGAATGATTGTTACTGGATATTTGCCACCCACGTACTCCAAAAAAGTGCATCGACACAATACGAAACTTTAATTTAACCACATTAAATATAACGAATCCTATAAAAAGATTGTGTATACTGGCGGTAACCAACATATCGTTTGGGCAGCACAAACTAATATATAAAGTTTCTATATTGATCTCCTCAGAATGAAAAATATAAATATCACAATAATAATTACTTAGAAATTAAAGCTCATATCTAATCTAAAAGTTAAAAAAATACAACATACGTAGGGAGAAAAGAGATAAGCTGATATAGCCAGAATACATCCAAAAATTGCTATTAAATTATAGTATAAATAGCTGTATAAAGTGCATATGTTGGTGATGTTGGGGAGGAGCTGAAAGGAAGCTAAGCTGAGCTTTAAAAATCCAAAAGCTTCTAAAAATTGACTTCAAACATGCATACACATACAAAATACACGAAGGTCTTTCATATTTAAAAAGGCTTGGAGCAAAAATAAAACAAGAAATACCTTTTCTTCCACATTGGCACTGTTTTCATATTTTAAACTTCAAGAAAACTTCTTTCAAAAAACAGAATAACCACACTGTAATTTAATTTTGTGAACATGGTAAGTTCCCAACAGTAATGCAATTCTTTATATAAAATTATAAGCTGTATTAACTTCTTTTAAAGCCATATTTCCATCAAAGAAACTTTTAGCAAACTACACACGTTCTTTCGCTGCCATTTTTAAAACGTTTTGTGGACGATCACATGGCATTGGCGAAAATCAGCCAATAAACTATCGCTATTTAAGTGGAGGTGGCTAAATTAGCACCCTTTTGAGAAATCGGGCATTATGCACCAATGACAATTAAGACGGCTTTTTTATGAACCAATGAAATTTAAGAAACAAAAATGCGTAGGTTTGGACAGTAAGATGAAAAAACAGGAGAAAGACGATCGTAAAGTATTTCTTGCTTACGCAGAAATCCAAAAAGGGTCGTCGGAAGTAGGGTGGCTGGGTATTTTCAATGTATATACACAACAAAGTTTGTTATTTCAGTCTAGCATGTATAAAAATATATTACAAAATTAAATTTCCCTGTTTTATCTTGATCCATCGTCACATTTTTCAACAACTTTAAAAAATGAAAGGCAAAGTAACATGCTTGTTTTAGCCTATCTATAAGGAACAAAGTTGAAAAATTTTCTGGTCTCCTTAGAACAAAAACTATGTTTTGTGTTATGTTTCTATTTGATAAAAATCTTCCTTCATCTAATCTATGAAGACTAAAATTCTGTTCAGAACTTTGAGATTTGCAGCGTATAGACAATACATACACCTGGTGGATACACAATACACTTGGTAAAGGGATACATAAAGATATTCCATCGTGTGCTTTATGGGCGACAAGGACACCTTTCCCACAAAAAAAATGAGAGTTACGTACCGTTCTTGGAGAGAAAAATTGAAGATCAACAGCATTTAATAGCGTCAGGTTTGCAAAACTATGCCATTCCTGCTAAAATGCTGTCGATTGGGGAAAAACATTATGTGCAGAGAACGATACATCTCCATTTGATCAGTGTTGGGTAAAGATGTAAAACCCTGAGTCTTTTGGCAGAGTTCTACTTCATTTTTATGTTGGGAAGCCATCTTTTACGAAGTTCTAGTTATTTTCTTTGACTTGCAATTTTGGTGAAATGTGAAAGAACAATTTGTGGACCGATTAGTACAAGCTGTCGCAGAGTAACTTGGCATTTTTCGAATTAAAAAATAAAAATAAAACGATGTATTACTAGTGAGTTTTTTTGATAGTGTGAAGGTTCAATAACAAACTTTCTTCACGTAAAAGTTCTTTCTGCACGGTGTGACGTCATTTTATCATTCATAATGAACATCTGTTTCAACTGTGAAAAAACTCATTTTTCAGGAGGCCCGGAAAACCCGAGTTATGAAATCGAGTTATAAAGTCGAGTTATGAACTATGACGTCATAATTCGAGTTATTGACTCGAAATTTTTAATTTTCTATATTCTTTCGAGTTAATAACTCGAAAATATAATTGTCGCTTTTACAACTCGAGTTATTAACTCGAAATTAAAAAAGTCAAATTTTGAATTCGAGTTAATAACTCGAAGTTAATTTTTCCAATAAATCAAATCGAGTTACTAACTCGATAGTATTATATTGCTTTAAAGGAATCGAGTTATTAAAGTTTTCAAAAATTTCTTACGATTTATCGTGTGTGCTTGATTTTCAGAATATTTTTCAAATGGCAAGGGATATTTTCGAAAGTTCACTGGGAATGGTGTGAGTTTTTAAAAAAAGGCAAAGTAGGCCAAATTTGAGGCAAATTTTTAAAATCGTTCAATTTAACGAAAATTTAATAGTGGAACAAGTTTGTACTGCTGATTTCAAATATTAAGGTCAAACTGTGGATAAGGTCAAATTAGGCCAAACTTGGACCAAATTTTGAAAATTGTTCAATTCTAATGAAGATTTAATAGAGGAATGACTTTGTACTGTTGATTTCGAATTTGAAGGTCAACTTGTGCATAAGGCCATATTAGGCCAAATTTGGACCATATTTTGAAAATTGTTCAACTGTAAGGAAAATTTGCACACGGAGCAATTTTATAGCGCAAGTTTTGATTTACATTAGTGCAGAAACGGCATCAAAATTAATCAGTTGAGCAAGTCGATGAATATATGTTAATCCTAATATGATATGCAGTCCTGATAATATTTTTAACTACAGCTGTACCATGGCACACCGCTGACATATTTTTCTATTGATCTTACTCTTGCTGTATTGTGATAGATGAAAACTACAAGATAAAAAGTTGAAAAGTGAGAAAATAGATTCTATATTTCTATATGAATTTAATTTAGGTGTTAAGACTGGTGTTTCGCACGTGCAATTTTAATTCTAAAAGAAATTGTTTGTTGCAATATTACTATATGTAATTTTTGTATCAGCAAAGATGGATGAGAAATTAGAAACCAACTTTTCTAGACTGAAGAATAACGAATTTCGAAAGTGTTTGCGCCATTTTCAGTTACCGAAAAAACTTTTAAAAAAATTTGGTCCAAATTTGGCCTAATTTGAACGATTTTCAAAATTTGCCTCAAATTTGGCCTACTTTTTTTAAAAACTCACACAATTCCCAGTGAACTTTCGAAAATATCCCTTGCCATATTTGAAAAATATTCTGAAAATCAAGCACACACGATAAATCGTAAGAAATTTTTGAAAACTTTAATAACTCGATTCCTTTAAGGTGGATTCACAGTAAAAAGGCAAAATTTGCAAATAAGCACTTTTTCAAAAATCTTTTTACACTAGAAGATAAAAATCATCACAAAAAGCAAAAAAAATATTTGTTGAAAAAAAAATTCATAATGGTGGCTCAGCTGTGGTCATAAATCACTTAAATGATGCTTGTGCGGGTCAGTTGATAAATACTGAACTTTCTATTTATAACACATCAAACTTGTAAAAAGTATCAATTAGACTGTGTTTTATGATCTGAAACTATTTCTGAGGTCTAAGCACACTATTAAGCGCCATTATGGAAATTTTCCTGGAGCGGTCAAAAAAATAACAAAAGATCGTCAGTTAACATTAAATAAGTCAACAAAGAAATAAAAATACTCCTTCCTTTTAGTATTAGGTCACAGTATAAACCTTCCTGAACATCTGTAGAAAATTTGATGCGAAAACCTCAAGTGGTTGCGAAATGAGAGGCCGACCCGCTAGTCAACACAGTGAAAAAGTACAAAAAACGGTTAAAATTTTGTTAACAAAATGTTGTATAAAATATATTAAAACACACTTTATGTAGCTTTAAAAACCACCAGGTTCATATGATGGTCCTTCAAAATCAATAGTTTCATCTTGCTGCTTCTTCTTAGAGTGTCGAAGAATTTTTCGTCGCTTTTTCTGCTCATTCGACATTCTGTACAGGGAAGAACGTTTGCGGTTGGCATTAACTGATCTGCATATCTGATTCATATGTATACCTGGATTTATTTTAAGCAATGTCATTGTATCCAAAGCAGCCTTTTCACCAGAATTAAAGTGAGCAATTGCATCATAAACCCCTGCAGACAAAATTTCCAGACCAACATGTGTTGATTTGGGGACACGGTTCCAAATCATACCGTTAAACGACTCGTTGGCATTCTGCGTTTTGCCATGCAGACATTTCTTTAGCATTTCCGACTTGCGCAATGCATTATATATAGGCAAAATTGCCTTTCTAACATCAATAGGTAACTTCCCTTTAGATTTATAATAGCTCGTATTATCTAATTTGTCCTTTTGAAACTGGCACCATGCATCGTGAGACTTTGGACAAGAATTGTGGTAACCACTTACATGGTATAAGGAACTGAGACATGCCTTGCGCATATCTTCAAGTTTGCCGATGTTCTGGCGGAGAGCAATGCCAAAGTAATTCTGCAATGTGTCTATTTTGGCATCAGTAAGTCTTCCTCTTCCTCCAAGACCTTTGGTGTTTTTTTTCAGTTTTCGAAGTCTTGAACCGACTCGCTTTTGATAATGCCCTATACATTCAAATTTTGTTACGGGTTTGTTTGGGCCATAAACATCTTTTACAGCTGGGTATGCCTTGCTGTTACCATCACCATAAAAAGAAGTGTAGAAAAGTTTATGCTTCTTTTCTGATGCCTTGAAGATTTTAAGAGCGCCTGCGGTTTCCATCGCTGGGGAAGATCCGGTGTAATTCAGGTTACATTTATGGGACAGTTTCCAACTCTGATAAGTCGAGGGGTTTGTCAAAGCGATCTTCTTCATTTTTGTACATCTTTTACAGGATTTTGAAAGGATAGCAATATCTAGCACTTTGCCATTGTCAACGGAAATGGCAGCAACAACACCTAAAGTTGACGTAAAACCTTTACGTTGCCAGGTACCATCAACCGATACTCCAACATCTGCCACCTCCGCAGCACCACGAAGACTTTCAGCGGCATCTGACATGTTTTTCTCAGCAATTTCTTTAGATGCCAATTTAATTGTATGTGTAAGGTTATCATAAGCAGATTTATTCGTGGGTGGTGGCATATTCAAGTAACCACATAGTTTAGTTATTAACGCATGACCAACACCAATACGTCGAAAACCATAAACTGCACGCACATTTACTTCCATGGATTTCATGCCACGACGGTCACAAGTATTAACTTGAGGTGAGGTATAAAAGTTGTGGCGAAACTCACAATTTTCACATTCAACTTTACAATATCTTGCAAGTCCTCTTTTCCTTTCGTTTATGTCAGCAAGTTTGCAGGTGTTTGTCATCTTGCAACTTGGACATGCCAACAGAGAAATGACACCTGACAAGATGCTGAAGTCTATCAACCTAAACCCTGAAGGTGTTGATGTGAGCTTTTCAGGTTCAATATCAACGACTTTCTGAACAGTAACGTTTGATGCTCTATGTCTGTCAACATCTGAATTAGCAACATCAGCATTGGGTAAAATTTCCTGTGTTGTTGCCTCAGCTGGTTCTACACTTTCAGTTACTCTCGGGGTTAGTTTTTTCCCTTTATTGGCATTTCCTCTCTTTTTAGAATATAGCTTCTTACTTTTTTGTTTAGAACAACGTTCTGCATCACCTTTTCCGCGGATTCTTTGGATACTTTCAGATTTATCCATTCGAAAAAAATTTCACATTGACTATCAGCAGCTCAAAAACTTTGATATTGGTTTGAAAATATATCATTTAACATTCCTGGCATGTGTAAAACACAGACTGAGGCCCTGGCCTTAAGAAGAAGCAAAAATTCGGCGCTAAAACCATGCAAAGAGAAGGCCAGGAAAAGGTCAAAACTTTTTGTAATTTTACTCTTATTTTTTTTAAATTTTTTTTGCCACCCGTTGTCAGAAAAACCTCTGTAGCTCCAAAAATATTGATTTTGACAAAAGAATAGTTGTATTTTCGGAAACTACGATAATTTTTGCACGAGATACATGTATTGATATATGCATTTTAAAAAATCGATTTTTTTTCAAAAAATTACATTTTAATACTGTGAATCCACCTTAAAGCAATATAATACTATCGAGTTAGTAACTCGATTTGATTTATTGGAAAAATTAACTTCGAGTTATTAACTCGAATTCAAAATTTGACTTTTTTAATTTCGAGTTAATAACTCGAGTTGTAAAAGCGACAATTATATTTTTGAGTTATTAACTCGAAAGAATATAGAAAATTAAAAATTTCGAGTTAATAACTCGAATTATGACGTCATAGTTCATAACTCGACTTTATAACTCGATTTTATAACTCGGGTTTTCCGGGCCTCATTTTTCAGCATCTAAAAGTTTTAATAACTTTTGAACGAAAAGAGCATTTTCAAAAATTCAAAAAGTGGGTTTCTAACTTTTCAAAGCATTACAAGTTAAAACAAAAAAATAAGAAGTGAAAAATTAGACCGAACTTCCCCTTTAATATTCATTCCTCCATGAGTTGAGTTAGAAATATCATAGAAGACGTATTTTTAAATGTTTGATCAATGTTTGATTAATGTTTTGCATATCGATATGCAAAACATTAAAGAATTCGCAGACTACGCTCCTTCGCTAGAATTTATATGGCGTTATAAGTAGAGTCTCGCAGACTCTAAATCGTAGACTAATTGCCATTTCGGCCGGAGGAGTAGTAGTAGTAGTCCAAGGGCGTTTTAATACGGTATTCGCTTTCGCTGCTACCGTAACAAGATCTTTATGACAAATCCATGTTATATATTTTAAGACAAGCTTTCAGAGACTCTTCACTCCTCTATGATCACGTCAAATTTAGTAAAATTACAACACGTTGTTGAAACACATTGTATATAAAAAAAATTTACAACATGATTTTCTACTTGATCGACTTTAAGTAAAAGGGTCGTAAAATTAGAATAACTCCAAAAGCATTGATCTTAACATCTATAAAATCGTGTTAGTTATTTTGCCAGCTTACAAAAAAGTTCAACCTAATGAAAAAGAACTTTTCTGCAATCTGCTGAAACCTTTAAACAGTTTAATTCCTTCATTCATCAGGACAGATTTATAACAACAGTGCAACATATCTGAAAACGTTACACTGTGATTCTTCATTGAACGACTCATGAAGTAGTGATGTCAAACGATATGGGTTTATACATGACATTTGAATACGAATAAGTTCTGTTTTATGACCTTTTCGATGTGAAATATCATTCGTCTGTTATCAAAATGTAAATTTTAGATCACGATTCAACGATAGACTCTTATTTTTTTTACAGAAATATTAAATATATGATAATAACAACAACTCCCTTCTTTTTCTTCCCACGCTTATATTCTTCTCCACATTTTACTTCCCTTGTCTTGCAGGGGCAACCAGATCTTTTACCATCTTTTCTGCTGCAAGTCGAGTTACATATACAATGCTGAAAATGCACGAGTGAGTCAATGTAATCAAATTTAAGTTTTGTTGAGAACAAACAACAAAGAAATAATTTTGTTTTGATTGGAATAGGCAATGAAATCAAATCGTTTTAAATTAGCTTCCACAACATTCTCTTATAATGATAAAAGTAATCTTACTTGAGTTAAGACAGCTGACATGTTTCTTCGCACACAACGATGACTTATAACACGTATTGTAGAAGAATGAATTCTTTCACCAACATATCGTTTAAAAGGTGTCAAAACTATGTTTCAGGTTGATTTCCCGAAATAAAGAAGATTTCTGTTCTTCTCCGACAGAGAAAGCTTGATTATTTACCACCATATTTGTTTATATTTTTCATGTTCGATCACGTGACGATAATATTAACAATTTTAGCCGTACAATGCCTCTTTAAACTGGAGCACATTTATTAGCTTGGCCAGAAAGCTGGATTTCCAATTAACATAAAGCCTGGTTTCCATTGTGAAATGAGGTGAAATAAGGTGAAATAAGTTTTGAGAATAATTTCTTATTTCACGACAGAAAATTAATTATGCATTGGTTTCCACTGCAATCACTATTATTTCATGTTGTTTAAAGAAGCTCAATATGGAAATTATCCCAGAAGAAGATGTCTTCTGAGTGCTGTTGCTAAGAAGAAACCGAGATTTTGGGTCAGAAATTTAAACGGAACACTTTATTACACTTTTAAATGGTTCTATTCTTCTGGCAGCAGTTTGCGATGCGAACTGTTGCTTCGCGCTTTTTGACTTAGGGCAGCACGGTTCCAACAACGGCAATTGTGTTCTGGCAAACTTAAAAAAAGAATAATGTTTGCAGATGATATGTAGAAATACATGTCCCAATTGAGCAAAATCATCAGCAAACTTTACCATATTATCTACTTGTAGATGGGGTATTCCCACTAAAGAAGTGGTTGATGCGTCCATACGGGGGTAAAAATGCTAGACGAAAAGACGAAAGGATTTATAGTTACTGCAGACCACGTATTGTTTACCACATCCTTCTATTTATATCCTTTTCACTGTTTGTCATATAAGACAGGCTATTGTTTTATTTATTCTGCTGAAATTTCTTCGTTCTTTCTTCTTCAAAAAGGGGCATCAATCATAGAATTAGCAAACACGTCTTAAGGCCGGTTTTCAGTTCAATCGCTGCGGTCGCGCGACTGATCGAACAGCTTTTTCATTCGCTCAGTATTTGAAATGATTTGGACTACCAGTCGAATGAGATTGCGTTAGCCAATAAAAAATCAGATCGCTCATTCGTGTGACCACTGCGAATGAACTGAAAACCGGCTTTTAGTTTACTCAAAGAAGGAAAATTTCCCGATAAACTAAAAATAGCGAAAGTGACACCAGTTTTCAAGAGAGAGGACACTTCTGATTTAGGAAATTATAGGCCAATATCAGACCAGTCATTTCGAAGATCCAGGAAAAAATCATGTATAACAAAGTATATAATAACTTAACAAGGTAACAATTAACATCCTCTAAACAATTTGGCTTTCAAAAAAATACTTCAACTGAACATGCTATCCTTCAATTAGAAAATGAAATAACTACTTCGTTCTCGCATGGTAAGTATACTATTGGTGCATTTATAGATTGTCCAAAGCATTTGATACAGTTGACCACAGCATACTCTTAGAAAGACTTAGATATTATGGACTTCATGGGAAAACCCTTGAATGGTTTCAAAGTTATTTGAAAAACGAAAACAATATGTGGCGTATGGACATGGAAAAATTACAGAAGCACTTGATATTATCTGCAGAGTTCCCCAAGGATCTATCTTAGGGCCACTACTTTTTCTAATATACGTGAGCGATCTTTGTAAGTGCTCTACAATACTCTCACAAGTGATGTTTGCTGACGATACGAATTTATTTGATTCCAACGAAAATTTCGCAGACCTTTTTTCAACAATGAATTTGGAGCTTACCGAAGTAGCAGAATGGTCTAAAGCCAACAGGCTGTCATTAAATATAAAGAAAACAATGTATTCTAATTTTCATTCATCCAATATAAAGCGATTTATTCCAGAAATTATTCCAACATTAAAGATAGACAATATTTCTATAAAAAGAGAAACAGTAACTAAATTTTTGGGAGTTATGTTAGATGAAACCCTTTCCTAGAAAAAAAACAAATTGATACTGTCGGTACAAAAGTTTCTAAATGTATTGATACATTCTAAATGTATTGATACATTATATAGAATAAGACACCTGCTGACTAAACAACTGCTGAAGCAACTTTATTATGCGTTTATATATTCCCACCTATATTATGCAAATATCGTTTGGGCTAGTACATCTAAGTCAAAACTAAAGCCACTTTATCGCCTTCAAAAACATGCAATGCGCGTTATACACTTTAAAGACCGCTATACAAATGCTAAGCCACTCTTTGACGCTCTGAAAACCTTTACTTTATCAAATCAACATCTACCAAATTCTTTGTTTTATGTATAAATGTAAAACTAAGACTCCACCACCCATATTTCATGATTTGTACAAATTAAAACTAACAAAACTGTACACAACAAGATTTGCGAGAAAGTTATCTGAACCTTATTGCCGCAATAAACTTAAGCAATTTGCTATATCTTTTCGTGCACCGCACCTGTGGAATATCCTCATAGATTCCACAAACACTCCACTGGATTGCAAGTCTTATATAAACTTTAAGCAAAAACTTAAGGCTATGCTCCTCCTACATACTGACAACATGGAAAAATATTTTTAGCACACATTTTGCCAAAGAATTTTTAAAGATTACATCTATAGTACATTATTGGGTTCTGAAAAAATATCTCAACAAGAACAAGCAAAATAGGTTCTCGATGATAAGATCACCCTGATCTTCTACGAGTTTTCCTTGTTATTTGTGAGTTTACGAGAATATCCACTTAACATATTTAATTATGGAAACTGTAACGTTTTTACGTTGTTTTTAACATTCTGAAAATTGTTGTAGCATTATATATATTTCCAGCCTGTAAACTTTATTGTCTATCTATCTATCTATCTATCTATCTATCTATCTATCTATCTATCTATCTATCTATCTATCTATCTATCTATCTATCTATCTATCTATCTATCTATCTATCTATCTATCTATCTATCTATCTATCTATCTATCTATCTATCTATCTATCTATCTATCTATCTATTTTTCCATCATACTAACTGAAGATCGCGTTAACAATTAAAGTGTCCGCTAATTAGAGAGAGAGTATACTGTATCTTTTTTTCATTGTTTTATTTTGTCTTTCAAAAGATGCAAATTTAATAGATAAAGGTAAAAGAATGAATCCAATCTTGAACCCAGGGTTTCTTGTTTTAGATAGTACAGATCACTCTTTGACATTGTTAACAAAGAACTTAAATATATGGAAGAGTGGTTTAGAAGTAATAAACTTTCGCTAAATGTAAATAAAACTAAATATGTCTTGTTTTGTAAGTCATCAAGTGTCGATGATCTTTCATTGAAATTACCGATTCTCTCAATCAACAATAATGGGATAAAAAGAGAAAATTTCATCAAATTCCTTGGAGTTCTTCTTGATGAAAACTTAACATAGAAGAATCATATTAATGTTATCCAAAATAAGATATCTAAAAATCTTGGAATACTTCGTATAGCAAGACCATATGTCAACTTAAAATCTCTAAAACTACTATACTTTTCATTTATACATAGTTACCTAACTTATTGTAATATAGTATGGGCAAGTACTAACCAAACTAAGCTTAAAAAACTTTACTGCAAACAAAATCACGCTTGCAGGATTATTTTCAGAGTAGATCGATTTACCCCCTTCAAACCTTTATTCACCAAACTTGGGATCTTTAGTTAAACGCATACCAAATGTTAAATTTTATATTTAAAAATAAACTTGAATTAACCCCAACGATTTTTCATAAACAATTTTCTATCATTGACAATAAATAAAATACTAGATACTCGGAAAATAACTTTAAAATCCCTCAAAAGCGCTTAAAAACAGAATACGAAAAGAGATAGAATAACATCGATGAAATTTCCTTTGTACCATCCGTGTTGTAATACACCTTTCCCGTAATTGATTGCGCAATACTTTTTACCATACTCCGCCTCGTTTTCGCAAAGGTTGATATGGTAACAGAATGGCACGGGACTCATTTCAGTAATGAGCAATTAGTGTAATGATTGTGATAGTGTTAATGATTGAGCACGGGAGATTCGGTTGTCATGGTATAGCATATTGAAAACGAGGTAGAGCATGATAAAAATATTGCGCAATCAATTACGGGAAAGGTGTATTACTGGTGGCTGTATACAAAGTTGAATTTTAAAAATTTAAAATTTCGCGCTATATATGGAAGTCTATTGTTCCCCGTAATAAAAGTCGTAATTCAGATCTCGAGATCTATTGTTAATTTTTCAAAATGTGGGACTTCAGGTAATGTCTTTTTATCAATTCTGCATAATTATCAAAATTATTAGAATTATTCAGATGATAGCAAAACGAAAAATAAGTTTGCGTTTTATGATTTGACGAGAATAATATTCGTATTTATTGCTTTCTCGTGATCAGCTAATCAAATATGTAACATCAGAGATTTTTACCTATCTCTGGTAAAACCATATTAAAGATTTTGAAATTGATGTTGATACAAATGAAGACAAACTAACATTGACGAAAATACACTTGATTCTCGTAATGAACATGTATGTTTTGAAGTGGAAATTCCTTATGATATTTCTGTTTGAACAAACATGAACAATTTTGTTATAAGTTGTTATAAATTGCTTTTACTATGAACAATGTTCTCCCTGTCAGTTTTCTAATGAAACAGAGATCATCACTTTATTGAATAATATCACTGCTTTGTCGTAAATATCAAAAGATTCTTAAAAGAGTTGCCTTGACATATATAAATGGCATTAAAAATATAATTATGTATAAATGTATATTCTGACTGCCTAAAATTGGAGAAAAATACTTCAACTTCTTTTTCTGGAAGGTTTCCGTAAAAGTATGAATGATCAAAGTATGATCTTTATAATCTGGTTTGGCTGAAACATAACTTTCTGCTCACTCAACCTTTGCACAATAGGAGATTGTTTTTACAAACTTAAAATAATATAGCTGTGCACGTGCGCTATTATTCTATACCAGAGATTTTGATTGGTAGATCTGGGTAGATTTATTTTTTCGGCGTGATAATTATTCGCCGACAATTAAGAAAGTGTAAACAATGTTTATAACCGTAATTAAGAGGACGCCAATTAGTTTCGGTCCCGATACTTACACCACAACATTTTATATTCCTTAGGAGGTCGTACTAGTGAAAACAACTTGAAAACGCTTTTAGTTCGTAAGATAATGAAACAAACGTCCGAGTATGTGAAACGAAAAATCGAAAATATGTTTTTCATTATAACATAAAAACGAAAAAACGAATTCAGTTCCGATTTTCTGAAAAAAGTAGCTTTTAGAAGCCCTAATAAGGATAGCATGTTTGTTTTTACGAATGAACTTGTTAAGTATACTCGTTTTTGATTTAAAATTTTCGGTTTTTACTTCAAATTTTACCGAGTAGTTAAAAAATAATAAACATTACATAAAAAAGAATGAGGCGAGGCAACACGCATGGATTCTCATTGTTTGAAAATTGAATAGAAATTTGAATAGAGCTAAGGTGAGCTACAGTTTGATGTTATTCTATCTCTTTTCGTATTTCTATGTTAAAAATAAACACTTTCTCCATTCTATATCGTCGTCCTATCTTATGGAACAATATTTTACGAAATGTAGAAAAGAACTGTTGGTCTCTCAATCAATTCAAAAGATCTGTTAAATCAAAGTTACTTAATAATGACATTGATGTTTCCCAATTTTTTTAAGCAGCCCTTTTCATATTTATATTTTTTTTGTTGATATCTTTTCATTTATTTCGTTACTTATTTCGGTCGCTGTCCTCTTGCTTGTAAATGTAGTAGAATTAGGTATACACCCGGAAAAAAGTACTATAAAGTTATAACATTGCACAGTTGTTCTATAATACTTATACTTCTACCAAAAAAAAGCCCCATCAATTTGACAATGGGAAATCTGCTTTTGGGCCAATTCAAATTTTGTCCAACAGAAAATTTCACCAAAATTTTGATGTTGTCAAAACTTGGTTACGACAACCTTTGAAAATGTACCGTTTCGTCGATATTTGAGCTCAAAGTGTATATGATTACGTCATCAGTTTCATCAGTGAGATTTTCAACTTTCGCAACATTCTATCATAGTCACAAGAAAAAGATAGTCTAGAAGTGCGGTCAGCTAATGACTTAATCTTTTCATAGCGAAATTGCTAGTGCCCAAACTCCCGATCCTGCGCAGAAGTTTAAAAATGGATACCGTATCTGCAGACTCTCTGCATCGTTAACTATTTCTCTGTATTTTTTTTGTTATGCCTGGCGAAAATTGCGCTATATTTGGGTGTTCTGCCTCACGAAGGAATAAAGGAATAAGTTTTTTTAAAGTTCCTCTGCCAAACATTTGCAACAACTGGCATTTCTTCTCATCAAATTATGCCTATATTTTGGAAGGCTGTTGGTTATCTTGAACAGATAAATTCACATGTTGTAGCTGCTACTGCTGATGGTGCATCTCCTAATCGTCGTTTTTTCAGAATGCACAAATCTGAATTTGAGGATGTTATATACCGTGCAAAGAACATTCATACCAACAGTAATCGCTACATTTACTTCTTTGCTGATGTACCACACCTGATAAAAACTGCTCGTAATTGTTTGAGTAATTCTGGATTTGGTCGTGCTACAAGGTACATGTGGAATAGTGGTTTTTGCCTGTTATGGTCTCATATTTTCCAAATTTATTATGAGCAATTAGAAACAAATGATCATATCAATTTAACACCTTACTCTGTCATGAAAGTTAACCTGGCTGCTCAAGTATTAAGTGAAACAGTTGCTGATGTTTTACACCAGTTTGGTCCACCTGAAGCTGCAGGAACTGCCAAATTTTGTTTGATGATGTACAAATTTTTTGATTGCTTTAATGTAAGGAATACTGTTGAGCATCAACATAAAAGAAAGCCATTTTTAAAACCCTATACTTCAGTTGATGATGAGAGATTTGCATGGTTGGAAAGTCTTTTAAAGTATTTTCATTTGTGGAAAGAATCGATTGATGATCGCCCTGGTAATTTCACACAAAATGCTAAAGCCAAAATGTTTATTTCTTGGCAAACCTATGAGGGTATTCAAGTAACAGTTCACTCATTTATAGAAGTTGTGAAATTTTTACTGGAAAATGGTGTAGCATATGTTCTTTCGGAGAGATTCTGTCAGGATGATTTGAAAATTATTTTGGAAGGCAGTGTGCCATTGGTAGAAGAAAGGATAATCCTACAGTTAGAGATGCTGGTTATAATGACAATACCATCAAATCCCAGTTTTCAGTGCGACCTATTGCTGGCAATGTTCAAGGCTCAACTAGCAAATTCGACGACATTGATGATACACCATTACCAAAGCGAAGAAAATAATTTTCTAACAGAAAATTTTAAACGGTTATTTTTATAGCCACAAATGCTTTAAAACGCATTGTTGTTGGCACCAATTATTTTAGGATTTTAATTTTTTATTTATTTCATTATATGTTACTTTATTTAATTTACAAGCGACCCATTTCCTGGATTAGCAAACTGTTGCTATTAAATGGCCTCATGACTTTGTATAACTTATGCAAAGTAAATATTTGTTGTCATTGCAAATCCAATAAACACTTACATATATATACTTCTATTTATAGATACAATGAAAATATAATTCAATATTAGTAAGAAGATGTTGAAATGGCTACTATATACATTTTATTTGCTATGTGGATTTTTGGAAGAAAGAAGAACTTGTTTAATCATGGTTACTTATGTGAATGTGGTTCAACAGATTTCTTGAAGCATGGTTTTCGTGAACACACAATCAGTAACACACCTGGAAAAAATGTTACTTGGCTATAATCTTTTATGTTATTCTGATTATTATTCATGCATAGAAAAACCTAGTTCCCATAAAAGGTTTTTCGCTTGAGCAACAACAAATAAAATTAATTAAAATTCAATTATTAAACAAATAAATATACTTACCAAAATTCTTCTACTTGAACTTCTTCTAGTCACATTAGCTCAAAAATAAATGTTTTCACAAATTTGTGACTATAAAAATAGCCGTTTTTAATTTAGCAGGAACCATCAATGTCCACCACCATCTTTGCTAACATTGCTTGTTTAATTTCGGTCCGCAAAGAACGCTTCTTTGATATTTTCTTTGCAGCTTTATGTTTCTCACGAACATCTTTAGCAAATGAGAAAGTGCGAACTCGTACAAATAATGTGAGCATTTGTTCCAAAAGATTCATGCTGATTTCTGAATCAACTCTTGGATCAATGTCATAACAAATGGTTTTATATTTTGATCTTATGGTGCAGTCTTCAAGCATTCTTTTGACCATGTCTGCACATACAATTTTAACTGAAAACTGTGCTGTTTAAAGATTTTTTCACTTTTCAAAAACAGATCTTGCATTTTTTTGTTAACTCTCCATAACCCCCCACGGTCACGAGCATTAACTAGAGTTTGCGAAGCATCAAAATCAATTTTACATGCATGTAAAATAGCAGCACACTGTCTATTATAAATATTAGTACACTTTTTTGAAAACCTGAATTTGTTATAACGCTTATGAAGTATAAATCCACTTATATACTGAAAGCATTTTGTTTCTTTATCAGTGATAGATGTTATGGCTTTTGGATCAGTGTTTTTTGTGTTGATATCAGAAAGATAAATTAGAAGATGGTTTGCTGCTTCATAAATAAAGTCGTATTTTGAAGGGAAAACATGCTCAGCCAACAACCCATAAAAACGTGCATAAAAATTTTCAGCATTTCCATCAAAATTGTCAAAAATGGGATTTAACTTATCCCATAAATTTTTTGTTTCTTCCCAAGAAATAGAAAAATTTTCAAAGATTTTTCTGGTTTCTTCAGGTAAACATAAATCTGCAGCAACAATAGTGGCACATTTTTTCAAAATGGAACTGAGAGTGCACAATGGTAGCTTTTTTAATGAGAAAACACCTTTTTCTTCATCAACAGATTCAGGAAAATGAAATTTATGTTTAGTGTTGATGTGTCGTGCTAATCCTCTCCGTGATTTACATATTTTCTCACAATGATTACATTTTGTGGCTTGATTTGTGTCAACAGCTATTTCGGTCACTACAGCATCTATTTCATTATTCAAATCCATGTCATCATCAAGAAAGCCTCCATCGAGAAGGTAAAACAGGTCATCAAGTTCTTCTCCAGCAAAGAAAACACTCTCACTATACGCCATTTTGACATTCTGTGCAGGATGAGCCGGCCGT
This sequence comes from Turritopsis dohrnii, assembly GCA_027922465.2. Classification (NCBI taxonomy): domain Eukaryota; kingdom Metazoa; phylum Cnidaria; class Hydrozoa; order Anthoathecata; family Oceaniidae; genus Turritopsis; species Turritopsis dohrnii. The sequence continues at coordinate 227,018 of BQMF02000417.1, forward strand.
CAAACAACATTTCTACTTGAAAACGGCAATGCAATAGAAAATGCAGAAACAGCCCGCAGAGCTTCCAGACTATCTTTTTCTTGTGACTATGATTCTATATATCATTTGAAAGATAATTTTGTGCTGAGCGAAAAAGTTGCTTTAAGGGCTATTTCCACAAACACTTTTGATCGAAATATTTCGACAAAGAAAAAGGTTGAGCATGCGCATTGAATATTTTCTGCTTTTAGAGCGAAAAATTTCTTTCCTCCAGTGCGCATGTGAGTTAAAATAGTTTCAACTCCCTATCAAAATCGCTTCGCGAAAAAATATTCGTCCAATCAAAATCGTGCGCGCGAAATATACTGATGCTTCGTGTATTAGCAGTTCCTATGAAATGCACATAACAAAGCCAGCTGATCTCATTGTTAAAGGTCTTCTTCACAAATGAAAGACATAGTGTGATGGTTTGTAAAGGTGACGCGGACACCAAAATTGTCAGCACAGCATTAGAAGTCTGTAAGGAATTTCCAACAGTCGTTGACACTGGTATTGCAATTATGCTGTTATTTCTGAAATATTCTTCCTCTAAGAACGCAATGTGCATTTCAAAAGCATCTATCAGTGTAACTGACATCAAAGAGCATTTATTGTCTATTCATGTATGGTCATGATGTGACTTAACCTCCTCTATAATGGGAAAAGGTAACTCAAGTTTTCTTGAAATAATACAGAAATCTTTACCAATACAACGTGCATCCGAAGTTATGATGAAGATGATTTAGAATGTGAAAGAAACATTTTTGATGTATTAAAATGTTATAACATAAGTATAATTTTTTTCATGTAAAGTGTAGTGTTGTAATCAAGCAAACAATAAAAAACTTTGAAATCATCATGATGACATCAGACTCAATTATCTACAAAGTGTTACATTTTGAAATGCTGGTGTATGCAACTTTTTTGCTCAGTATAAAATTATCTTCCAAATGATATAATAGAAGATATAATTTTGCAAAAGTTCAAAAACTCACTAAAACTGATGACGTCATCATACATACTTTGAGCTCAAATATTGACGAAACGGTGCATTTTCAAAGGTTGTCGTAACCAAGTTTTTTGTTCAGCATGAAATTATCTTTCGAATGATATATAAAACTAACGATTTTGACCACATCAAAATTTTGGCCAAACCGGTGTTTTGGACCAAATTTGAATTGTGCAGGGGCGAAGAGGCCGAAGAATTATATTAACTGAGCTGGCGTATGTTTGCAACATGAATGAGGTTCAAACTGAATAAATAAAATGCAAACAAATAAATAATAATAAATAATTGACTTAAGTGTAGGATACTAAAGTAAGTGCCTCAATAATAAAAAAAAAACAAGACAAAGCTGAGAAAGGGCTACACCCAAAACAAAATGGCTGCCGGACAAAGAGCAAATAAACCTACCAGCTTGGCAGGTGTGTGTAGACTTGATTGAAATGAAGTTGAAATTGAAATTGAAGATTTGCAGAGGTTTGATTGAAAAAAAACTGGATGAAAACCGAAGTGAGTGCACTTATAAAGTTTAATATTAGAGAGATTACAAATTATGGAGATCATAAATTAGAAATAATGGAGATAATAAATTATGAATAATGGAGACTAAATTACATATATACAGGAGATAATAAATTTTTATATGTTGGCATTTGTGTTTATTTTATAAAAACAAAACTTAGGGTAGAGCTCTAACAAATTGGCCCCAAAACAGGTTTCCCATTGTCAAATTGATGGGGCTTTTTTTGGTAGAAGTATAAGTATTATAGAACAACTGTGCAATGTTATAGCTTTATAGTATTTTTTTCCGGATTTTGATAGGTTTTTGACTATTTCTCCTGTAATAATATTTTTACTTAGACATGTAATATTGTAGTATTATTCGTAGGTATATTGAAAATAAACTAGTTATTTTGCATATATCTGACTACACGGGGCTTGGTGAAAAGGCACTTCAGCCTTCTGCTTCCTCCAGCCATTATCTACGGTCATAGATTGTAAGATTTTTTATCCATTGGCGAAATAAAAAATAAACTAGAAAATAAACTAGATACTGGATTGGAAATTCGAAAAATGTGAATTAAAGAAACGTGAACGTCACGCCAGAAATAGTTACACTTGGTATGGATTCTATTCTCTTGTACCTTATCGGAAAAAACTTAGTCGGACAAAATATTAGTCACCTCCAAATATTTTAGTCACTTTTGTCCGACTAATAAATTTGCCCGACTAAAATTTCGGTCCTTTTCTAAAATTTCATAACTTACTTAATTTTGGGAGGCAATTAAAGAAAATGCAATACTTTATTTACTTGATAGTTTAATTTTATTTTTCAACTCCAATGTCATATTCCTGATCAGTATAAAAATCTATTTTGATTCCTGCATTGGTTTCAGGCGTTTTTTCTATTATGGCTGTCTTCTTTTTCTTTTGAACCACCTAGGCGAGCTCGCTATCACTTTCATCGGAAGTTTCTGTTATTACCGGTGCCTTTCTCTTTTCCCCTGGATTCCTCATGACTTCACTGTCACTCTCATCTGAAGATTCTTGGATAAACACGTTATTTTCCTCATCTGAATCCGATTCTGATTCATTGCTGCCTTCTTTTCCATCATAATCATATCGTTAGTTGAGAATTATTTTGTTCTATTGGAAAAAATGAGCCTCGATTGTTTTCAAGCTTTTCAGAGTTATTTTGTTCTTTCTTCGTGAGCTTTTTCCGAAAAAAAAGCGTTAAATACCCTTCAAATGGGAAGTCTTATCTTGTTTTATCTCCTTATTCGTTATCACCCGGTAAAATTATTACGTGCTATCTCCAAAAGCCATGCAAATACGGGTTATTCTATGTACAGGTTGATACGAGGTTGTTGATTTGGCCTAAAACCATTATTAGACGATCTTGTAAGTAGTAGAGATCGTTTGTTTTTATTGTAATTTTAAAATGGCGACTGTAGAAGAACATAAGATGCTGATAAAGTCTTAAAAGTGCATTAAAATTCTGCAGTTTAAATAAAATCTCAAAAATTAGGTCATGTAAATAATAATATGTCCCATGAGGACATACAAAGGACTCAGCCACAAAACAATTGACAAAATAGCTTACCTTAACCCTAAAAAATGTAACACAATCTAGGTATATGGTTTAAAAATATAAATTGCATAAAATGGTACCAAAGTTATCTTTTTGACTTTAGGACACCCGTGGTGGAGTAAAGTATTTAAAATACCCGTGGTTTCTCCTCCTCCTCCTCCTACTATTACTACTCCTCCAAGTTATGAACGTTTTCGTGCAGCGTTTACATGACATCGTTGCCGAATTCGCAAATTTGGTCAAATTAGGACTTCCAGTTGACCAATTTTCATAAAAATTTGCACAGAGCACAATTGAAAGGTGCTGATTTCAAATTTGACAATGATATTGCCAGGTTTGACTAAAATTGGCCAATTTAGGCCAAATTTGGACCAAATTTCGAAAGTTCTTCAATTTTCATGAAATTTTGCACGGATCACAATTGAAAGGTGCTGATTTCAAATTTGACAATGATTTTGTCAGGTTTGACTAAAATTGGGCAATTTAGGCCAAATTTGGACCAAATTTCGTAAATTCTTCAATTTTTACAAAAATTTGCACGGATCACATTTGAAAGGTGCTGATTTGGAATTTGACAATGATATTGCCAGGTTTGACTAAAATTGGCCAATTTAGGCCAAATTTGGACCAAATTTCGAAAGTTCTTCAATTTTCATGAAATTTTGCACGGATCACAATTGAAAGGTGCTGATTTCAAATTTGACAATGATATTGCCAGGTTTGACTAAAATTGGGCAATTTAGGCCAAATTTGGACCAAATTTCGAAAGTTCTTCAATTTTCAAGAAATTTTGCACGGATCACATTTGAAAGGTGCTGATTTGGAATTTGACAATGATATTGCCAGGTTTGACTAAAATTGGCCAATTTAGGCCAAATTTGGACCAAATTTCGAAAGTTCTTCAATTTTCATGAAATTTTGCACGGATCACAATCGAAAGGTGCTGATTTCAAATTTGACAATGATTTTGTCAGGTTTGACTAAAATTGGGCAATTTAGGCCAAATTTGGACCAAATTTCGTAAATTCTTCAATTTTTACAAAAATTTGCACGGATCACATTTGAAAGGTTCTGATTTCGAATTTGACAATGAAATTGCCAGGCTTGACTAAAATTGGCCAATTTAGGCCAAATTTGGACTAAATTTCGAAAGTTCTTCAATTTTCATGAAATTTTGCACGGATCACAATTGAAAGGTGCTGATTTCGAATTTGACAATGATATTGCCAGATTTGACTAAAATTGGCCCCAATTTAGGCCAAATTTGGACCAAATTTCGAAAGTTCTTCAATTTTCAGGAAATTTTGCAAAGATCACAATTGAAAGGTGCTGATTTCAAATTTGACAATTATTTTGCCAGGTTTTACTAAAATTGGGCAATTTAGGTCAAATTTGAACCAAATTTAGAAAGTTCTTCAAATTACAAAAAATTTTGCGCCGATCACTTTTGAAAGGTGCTGATTACGAATTTGTCAGTCATTTTGTCAGATTTGAACAAAAATGGGTAATTCGGGCCAAATTTGTATCAAACTTAGAAATTTCCGCAATATTTATAAAAATTTCTACAACTCACAATTAGAAGTTGCTGATTTTGAATTTGCCAGTCATTTTATTAGATTTGAACATAATTTGGCAATTAGGCAACGTTGTATTTTGAGACTAAATATGCATCGTTGTGTTACGTCCTGAAGTCTTCAAGCCAAGCGGCTTCTTGTTCACTTTAATTGCAGAGTGTAGCTTTTTAGCGGAACGGAGCTCATTTGGCAAGATCAAATATTGTCATCAAAATACTAACAGAGAGATGCATTTCGGCTGCCGTAACTCGATGAAACCTCCTACAGGGTCATACAAAAAGTGCAATTTGGCTCACTTACATCAGATTTCCCAAGTAGAATTCACTCAGATAACACCTTGAATGCGCGAGCAAAAAAATTTTCAAAGTATGGCTTTTAGGCAAATTTTCCCGTTTCTACGGTACATGGACTGCTTACCAAAATGCAAAGTTGTCATTCTTAGTTAGAGTTAAGTAGACATTTTTCCCCTTTTTCCGGGAAGGCTTTGCTTTGAGGTTTGTTTCTGGGAAACCAATACCTTCAATGTAAGTTGAGGATGGGAATAGATTGTTTGTTGACCTTTTTGACAATCTCTTACATTCTAGAAGGTTTCTATACTTTTTAAAGCACACTAAAATTATTTGTTGACTGGGCATCAATGTGCTTGAAACAGCTGTGTGTTGTGTGCTAGTAGGAATATAATATCCATACGATCCATACGTATTTCTTATCCATTCCTTTTGCTTCTACGTTTCACCTATTTTTATTTAGCCTTTTGTGTTTTTTGAACCACTGGCACAAGAAAGAGTTTATTTCCACACAACAGACCGAACTAGTCAACACAACATCATTTGCATGCAATGAGACCACTTTTACACCACAAAATTTTGTTAATTGGTTCTTACAGATTTTGAATTCTTAAGGCTAGTTGGAAATGTAGCGTATTAGGCTTTACCCTCTGTTTGGGGTAGTAGGATATATATACAGAAAAAAATTGACCTTGATTATTTCTAATGTAATCCGCTCAGCAAAAATCAAAACAACATACATCATAATGGAATTTGAAAGGGTAAAATCTCTGTCACTTTGGGTAAATAATCAATCTATTAGGTATCTTATTTGCCATAAGTTTTTTAATAATAAAAACATGAACATTCAATTATTAATTTATTTTACGAAACTTTTCGTAAGTATCTCTTACATCTTCAGGTTATAATACACTGTTGTACAGTTATTATTATCAAATTGAACTGCTTTACAATAAAAACTGTAAGCAACATTACCTACCTGTAATGGCAGAAAATTATTGTCTGATTTGCTATTCAATATACAGCAACTACATTGTAGTGTTAGAATTTATAACATTTGGCCAGGTGAAACTTTATAACATGTTTTTGTCTAATGATAATGTAATTTTCAAAATTCTTTAAATGAATTAGATAACTGAAAAGTAAATCAATAAATTGGTTTTTCTATAACTGTACGCCTTTGTGTTACTACTTGAGTTCATTCTAATAATATAACATTACATAAAATGATTTTACTTAGGAAAAATCACATTAATAACTTATTACTATCATTTTGTGAATGGGAAATTTTATGTTCTTATTAATTAATATGTTGTTTTACTATTTCAGGTGTATATATATCACATTATCAATGTATGAATGAAGAGGAAATGTATAATTGCTGGACATCTCGTACACTTGAAATGGAAGGGCTGAACCAAAGATAGGAGTAACTAATGTCAAAGTGAAGTGCTAAAAAATAATACTCCGGAAGCATTCATTCAAAGATATCTTCAGTGATAATTCATTTGAAAGGAACGACACATTAAAGCATGTTTTAAATTGAATTTTCTTTGACTTTTAAAGTTTCAATTAACTGAATGTTGATTGTCATCTCTGGGTTAATGTAAACATTTTTGGAAAAAGTTTGGAATATGCCTGTTGTATTTCTTGTTGGTTTCAACTTCCTGGTCTTCTTTATTTGATAATATTTGAGTGTGTATATCTACTATTTATGCAGGATACTTTTACAACTGTGAGTGTCAAAATTTTTTGAATCTGTACTTATGTATGAAAGAACTGAAAATTATTGATTCATAAAGTATTTTATTTTATTTTGTTATTCCTTCTCTTTTCCATCTCCATCTCACGTTCACATTATCAAATTCTTAAAAAAAAAACACTATCAGACTATTAAACCCAACCACATTTTGACTATTTATATTTAGATATGCTAGCTAATTGTGTAATTTTCATCAAATTACCACATCAAAACGAGGTGGGAGTACGGTTTGGTAAAATTTCGACATTTGAAATAATATACGGGAGTATTTTTAATAGCAATATAACTCAAAAGTACATTGTATTGATAGGCTTACATTGCATTAATTATTTTGCCAACAAAAGTAACATTCTTTTGGTTTGACATGGATACGCATTCACGCACACAGTTACGAATTTAACTCGCTCGGTTTGTCTTTGTCGAATGAAAATCCGGCTTTCACGCATTCCATATTTTCGCTGGCGAACGGGTGATTACACGCACCCACTCCGCAAACATTATATATTGATAGGGTCTTATAAAAGCAACATCAACAGGAGGAATATAAGCAAACATACTTTCAAGATCGTCCTTCTTTGCTTTTGAAATCAATCTGTCAGCTTTCAAAACTTTCGCAAACAGGATTTCCCGAGATGCTTTGGCAGATTTTCTTGTTTTTTTTCTTGATTAATTTGCCTGTTTGGAAGGATCGGTAAATTTTCCTTTATAGAAAAGATGGTTTGGAATGAAAACCGATAAGTAGAAGAATTGTGAAAAAAAATGATTTGGACCAAATAAGTCGGACACAATAATTAGTCGGACAAAATTTTAGTCGGACAAAATTATTAGTCGGACAAAATTTTAGTCACTTCCAGAAAATTTTAGTCACTTTTGTCCGACTAAGTTTTGTCCGATAAGGTAAATCATCAATGATTTCTGTTAAGAAGATCTGGAAACGAAGTTGTGCAATACGATCGTTGTTTTAAGTAATGACTTCCACTTTCCCCCGCATGCACATGCCTCCGGTGCACGCAGCGTGGTTGTATGGTGGGCTTATCAGCTTTTGGGATGAGGTTCATCATTTCTTCCCTCTAGTTTCATCCTCACGTTTTTCCACAAAGCATTCATCAAATATCTTTCACAGTGTAAGTGTCCCAAGTTTTCTTGTTTCTGATATGTTGCAATTTTGAATTTTTGAGAGAGTTTAAAGGCTGAAATCCCTTAAGTTTAAAGGGATCCTGTGATGAAAAATTATTTTTTGGGACATGATAGAGCTCTAAAAGTTGATTAACAAGCCTTTTTATAGTTTTTAAAAAAATTTGCAATGCATAATTATGATGTAACAGGAGAGTGTACTGTTGATGTGTATAACTTTTGAACTAATACTTATTCTTAGTTCATACTTCATCATCATTACCCTTACAATTCTTGATCTATTTAATAAAGTACAAAGATGTAATATTCATTTATATATCAGTTGAAGCAATAATTTTAACACTCACTTATTACATCATAATTATGCATTGCATGAATTAAATTTAGGATCTTGCTCGAAAACAACAACGAATTATAAAAAAATGTAAAAAGACTTGTTAATCATCTTTTAGAGCTCTATCATGTCCCAAAAAATAATTTTTCATCACAGGATCCCTTTAAGTGGTGGACCAGTTAGTTAGATATAAAAACTTATAAGTTTAAGTAGATTGACACCTGTATACAGGATCAGTTTAGTTCAGTTTATCTGTTAATAGAAAAAACTGTTCTTTTTGCAAAAAAATCAGTGAGCGTAGATGTGTGTTAGTAGCATTAAGACCTATAGCAGCATCAAATATTGTTGAAGAAAATAATAGGGCAGAAAAAAAAGAACAGAGCAAGTCACTTAGGTTTTGAAAAAATAAATATAGTGCTTTTAATGCACTCCTAAACCTATTTTTATTGCAGATCTTACAGAGTACAAGCTCTTTTCATTCCTCAATAAATCTTCCTCTTTTTTCCTCATTCAAGCCATTGCAAAAAAATATACTTTCACCCACTATACTCAAGTCCCTCTACACAATTTTCTTCGAAAAATCACGGAAACATGTGGCTGATAAACAACATCACAATAGAGCTTTTGTTAACTTAATTCATATTCAATAGAAAAAAATGTCCAACTGGTTGGTCAAAGCTAGAAAAAAATGCATGTCTACTGTTTTCATGATCAGTTTTTTTATGTTCCAACTAAATGGTCCAATTAAACCTATCGTGTATTTTAGCTTTAAAGGGATTCCTGCACTTAAAATGATATTTACAAATATGATAGAGCTCAGAAAGTTGTTTAACAAGTCTCTTTTCAATATTTCATAATTATTTTCAGTTGTTGAGATATTTCGTTTTTGGAATCTTATATTTAATTTATGCAATGCATATTTATGATGTAATTATGATGTAATAACACTTTTCATTAAAATAACTTTAGATATGATTAATATTACATCTTTGTAAGTTACTATGAAGTAAGGGCTTCCACTCTGAGTTGATTGATAGAAGAATGAAGTCATAGTATTTACTAATTCAGAAGTTCTACACACTAATGAAATACTATCTTAGTACATCATAATTATGTGTTGCATAAATCAATGATTTTTAAATCGAAATATCTGCTCAAGGAAACAGAATTTTCAAAAACTGTAAAAAGAGTTCTTAAACAACTTTGCGAGTTCTATCATCCTTTGAAATATCAGAAAATAGCAAGAATCCAAGGTTTACGTCTGATATAAAAACAAATCATATTTTTTTAGCACCAGTTATGCATAAGAAAATACAATTTCTCCCCCCCCCCCTCAGATTTGGCTGATTTTTTGACATGCATGCTTAGAATCATGAGATAAACGTGTGTACCAAATTTCAGCTCAAAATTCCCAGCAGTTCTTGAAATATTGACATTTAGTCCCAGGCCTCACTGGGTCAAAATTTTGGATTTTCAACTCTCTAAATGCTGGAAAATGCATCCCAGAGACTTTTTCACCAAAAATTAAACGTGAATTATCAGTGATTTCAGGAATTATTCATTAATTGATTGAATAATATTGATCAGCCTTGCAAATTTATGAAAATACGTTAAAAAAAAATTTTCTTAATAAATAAAAAATGAAAAGAATTTCGTCACACTTGAAGATTATTTATTTATTTATTTATTTATTTATTTATTTGGTAAAGAAGGTCATACTTACAATGTACGCAGTCATAGACTGATGTGGACCTACTATAAAGTATAATTAAAAATTAAAAAATGAATATTATTAAAAAACTATTTAAAAAACAATTTAAAACAATTCAAAACATGAAATAGAGAGTTTCAGAACTTCATAATCCAGGAAATGAGAATTAGCCACATGCGCAGTAGTTATGAACTGGAATGAGTGAGACCATGGTTGGCTTAAAACAAGTTGAGACACAAATAGTGCTAGTTCAACCAACCTTGGATAAAACTGCATTTGAATATTATATAAATTAGTTAAAATTAAAAATATCGAAAGTTCTAATAGAATGTTAAGTGAATTTGCAGAAGAATTTAGCGACTTTGGTATCACGATTTGATTACCACATAGACGTTGAAAACTTTAATCATGTAAAAAACTAAACTCATTCAAAACTAATAGTAAAAATACTCATATTCACGTGCTCTTCCACCATATGGTCGATATATCAAGATTTCATCAAGGGTCCTGATGTTTTTGGATATCATGTTTCGAAAACAGTTTTAAGTGTAAAAGGAATCTTATGAACAAAACGAAAAATTCACAATACTCAATCATTTTAACGCTATTTTCAGTCCCTTTTTCTTTACCATTATTTGTCATTTTAAACGGAACATATTTTACATAATCAAGACTTTGAAAGAAATAGGAATAATTATCATAGAAAAGTTTTGAAAATGGATGAGTAAGCACAAAGTTTTTCTGACCTTCTGTAAAAGCTGGTTTCCATTTCATTCAGTTTGCCTGAGTGACTTAGCGAACAGCTTTTTCATTCACTCAGTAGTTCAGGCCTTAGCACGTGTTATAACGTACTTCATTGATAAAGGGGCATTTCCACAATGTCCTTTGTTGCCATGATTTAAATAAACACTACCTGGTTCTTTTTTTAAATAAACGAATTAAACAAAATAAATAATATGTACAGGCACTTCCATGAGAAAAAACTCTCGCAAACTTGATTTTACTGATTTGCGCGTGCGATTTTAATTTCCATGAAATAGTATTTTTCTTAACTTTACAGCGCTTAATCAGACAAAGTTCTTGAGTTGCTCAGAGTGAATTATAACAAATTCATTGAATCTGCCGCCGAGTAAGCTAAATTCAACTTTTAGCTTACTCTGCCAGGGACGTATCCAGGGAGGATTTGATACCGGTAGACTGGTATTGGCGCCCAAACTCTCGCGCCCAAAAAAAGAAATTGCGGGAATTTTAAACTTTGAATATTAAAAACAATTTTTTAATGGTTATTTAATCTTATTTCTTACAAACCTTCACATATAAGTTGTTTTATGCTATGATTTACTCCCAAAAACCTCTATAAAGCAGTCAACCCTACGTCCCATTTTGCTGTTGGATTGAAGTATATATCAACTTTTGTTTTTCGCTCATTACTTCGTGCCCTATCTTCCACGCGTGTAAAAAAAAAATTTTGTTTACTCTTTTCAGTAGATGCAAGAACAAAAATTAGTAATAATGCATGGTTTAACTAATGTTTCTGGCGAATAAAAATATTTACTATCGCATTCCTCCCTTCCTCTTGAAACACTTCCAGATTTGAGTGTTCATTATAAATTCCGCCATAATTTTCAGTAAGTAAAATATAGAAACTGGGTGACCTCTTGAAATATCATTTCCCCGCGTTGTGATAACACCTGGTCATTCAAATTGAATTGAAGTCTCTTGTTTGGATTTTAGTAGCTTTTTGAATACACTTTTGTTCGGTCGCATATCACCTGAAGTGGAAAGAAATTTCAACAGCCTTAACCTGAAAAATATAAACGAATGAAACAATAACACAGAATTTTTGACGCTGTAAACTTTGTAGCACATGCGCATCAGATTTAAAAACATTGGCAGAAATTGTTCGCCAGCGCATGTGTGTGCATCGTGATCCAGGGTTCGAACTTGCGTGGGAGAAATATTGGTGTTTTCTTGTAACAAGGATTAAAAACAAAAAATATGACATGTCATATGCTAATTTTTAATGTCATTGTATGTCTGGAGAGTGCATTTTTAGAGCATCTGGAGGTACAAATTTCCAAACTTTTCCCGCTCTGCCGCAACCATGGTGGCGCCTTTGTGGGCCACTGCACTCCAATGTATGTACCGGTATGCCCAAAAAAACTCTGGATACGTCACTGTCGGCAGATTCAATGAATTTGTTTACTATGAGTGAAGTTGCAGGGATACGATTTAACTAGTGAACCCCAAACACTAGAGACTGATTGCTGTTTATCTTTGCACTTCATAAAAAAATTTTAAAGTTAAGTGTCCTGTATAAAAATATGATAAAAATGCTTGTGGGGAGATATTAAAGAAAAACGAAAGACTAACGATGTTCAACTGAACGAAGAAGAAGAAAATGACTCTTGTGTGTTTGTTTGTTACATTATTTAAAGTCGATTACAGATTAGGTCGTTTCTGATTTTGATATAGACTTTGAAGATATTGTTTTGTAAATTCTTCAAGCTGTTATCAAGAATGTGTTTTTCTTTTTTGCTATCTTTTAGCTTTGGTCGACACAACTCAAAAATGTTGCTTTGTTGACTGTTTTTTTTTTCTAGCTGAGATGCACAATCCAACTGGGGGACAAAAACCTGTTTAAGGATACTCACTACACTACAATTACCTCACGTTTATATTCATTTTTCCCCCGTAAAAGTATACATTTTCTGAAAGCTTATTAAATTTCCTACATTTCAATTTGGATTTTTATTTCATAGCATCTAATGGTAAGGAATAAAAAAGGTTTAAATTTAAATGGTTTTTGAGTCCCCTACAAATCGTCCGTTTTTAAATTTTTTTACATCCACGTGTTCCTGACATCATTCGTCAAGAAAGGTTGCCACAGTTTTTTAAATAAAGCTTTCAAACTCGAATAATCGTTTAATAAGCATATTTTTCTTTAAAAAACGGTTATTTTCGATGCCTAGCAACAGAAAAACGACAATTGCTCGCGAACGCAGAATTATTTTTAAAAAATGTGGCAACCTTTTTTCCGTAAGATTTCATTGGTTAAAATAAAATTCATTCCGACGAATTTCAAGTAAACCCAGGGGACTTATTACTCGCCAAAGTTCGTACAACAACGAAAAAATAAAACTGAAATATTTCGTTTTAAAGATTTTAATGCATCAAGTAAAAGATCATTGTGTTTAAACTTTTTATTAGAGGAATAAATAGTGTGACCTGTAAACAATAATTAAATATGCACCGTTTTATAGTATATTGAATAGGAAGAAAAAATGACAAAAATGAGAAGATAAAATTAAATCTCATGATGAGTGGAAAAGTGGAAATTTGTTTACACATTTTTAACAATGCGATCAAGTGAAATAAACTTTGATAAAATTACTAATTCCTACTTTATAGCGAAAATAATCCAAATTTTTTTATTTTGACTTCAGAAACTTATTCTACGTTACAAGTTGCATAAAAATATGCAAAAAATTTTTTTTGTGTTTTTTTGACGTTGTAGTGTAGTGAGTATCCTTAAAGGAGTAGTCCGGCCAAAAAAAAATTTTTTTGAAAATGTCATTTTCGTGATGAGGAAGTCTGATTTAGTAGGAAATAATATTTTTTTTTCATGTTTACAGTTTTCTTTCAGTTTTAAATAACCTTTTTTAAATGTACCGAAAACAGCTGTTACTAATCTCTGACGTCACTTATGTTCTCGTAGTTGTTCTTTATAAAAATATAGAAGTTAGTGAAAAGTAAATTTAAAAAGTGATTAGATTTTAAAAATTAAGGGAAACGTAAACGAAAAATAAAAATGGTTCATTGCTGTGCGGTTGATTGCTTTAATAATTCAAAACCAAATCATAGTAAAAATGTAAGTTTTTACAAGCTACCACGAGACGATAAGTTGAAGAAGATATGGATCGCCAAAATCAAAAGGACTATATTACCCAAAGATGCTAGACTTTGCCATCTACATTTTGACGAAGATTGCTTTCAAAGAGATTTACAAGTAAGTTAGGCTTTAACATGAACCACTATGAAATTCCTTAGCATTTAGCATTTAAAATAATTGTTTGATTATGAACTATGCGTTGTAGTAAAACGTACCAAGGTATTCAGATATTGATTTCACTGAAGTAAAATTTTATTTTATTGCCAAGAACGAACTGTTGGGAATACCAGCAAGACGATTGCTTAAACCAGATGCCATCCCGACAAAGTTTTCTTACAACGAAGGCAACCAACAATTGAAAAGACGTCCTGCTAGTGAGAGAAGAGAAGTCATGGCAACAAAGAAACGAAACATTGATGAGGCTATCTTGAACAAAGAACAATTTGAGGAACTAGATGCTGCATGTTCAAATACAGTGGATCCCGTCATGGTTAGAACAACAAAAGATGCGGAGACCCAAACTGAGACCCAGACCCTCGAAACAGCTGAAATGGGTATTCAAGTTAACTTTTTGCCCGACACTGTTATTGATTCTGAAAACAACGAGGATTTTCCTCATATAATAGAAAGCTCGTCAGATGAAGAGGATGTCGATCTTGACAGCAGTTTCCACATCACAGATTCTGATGAATCTGATGTTGAAAACGATTCTCATTTCACAAAAGGGGCTATGTTTATTGTGTATTGGTCTGCCTTGATTCAGTTGCTCAATCACTGTCTTTGCTGCTCATCGTCTGCAGTAGTTAAAACAGTAAAACGTTCTGCTTCAGCACTCGTGGTAACGCTTTACTGCGTAAATGGTCATTTCTCCGTCTGGAGATCACAACCTTTCTGCAACCGTTACTATGAAGGGAACGTTAAACTCGCCGCAAGCATATTGTTTAGCTCAAATACGTATGTGAAGATGGCAAAATATTTTAATCTGGCAGGAATTTTTTGGATTTCTAAAAGTAGCTACTATGAAATTCACAAAAAGTATTTGATTGGTGTAGCAAATGAGGCATGGGTCAATGAAAAACAGAAGTTGGGGAGTGAAATCAAACAGCGTGGGATCTGTTCACTAAGTGGTGACAGAAGATGTGACAGTCCAGGTCATAATGCGAAGTACTTGACGTATTCACTTTTGGATCAACTGTCACAAAAAATCATCAGTCTTTCTCTAACACAAGTTACGGAGGTGGGAAATTCAAATCGTATGGAGCTGTATGGTTTTCAAAAAGTTTTAACTGAGGTAAGTGATTCAGGTCTGAAGGTTGACACCATAACAACAGATCGCCACTTACAAATTAAAAAATACATGCGTGAGAAAAGACATGATGTAAACCACCAGTTTGACGTGTGGCATGTCTCAAAAAACATCAAAAAGAAGTTGCTAGCTGCCAGTAAAAAAGCGTCGTGTAAAGATATCCAGACGTGGATCAAATCTATATCCAACCATTTCTGGTGGTCTTGTGCTACTTGTGAAAATGATGCCTCTCTTCTAAGAGAAAAATGGACTAGTATTATTTTTCATTTGCAAAATATGTGACATTCCAGGGGAATTTGATAACAAACGATATTAACGATAATTATTAACGATAATATCGTTAATAAAACAATAGAATTAGCGATATTATCGCTAATAATTATCGTTGCGTTATTATAGTTAATAGCGCTATTATCGTTAATATCGTTATTATCGTTAATATCGTTATTATCGCTATTATCGTTATATATATTATATATACTATAATTACGAAATTATAGTAAAAAAAAAACTATATTTTTGATATTAACGATAATAACATTAATATTAAGCATGTGATCATTTTATTTGACAAGAAAACCATTTCGTGTATATTAATCTTTCTTTCGCTTGATTACGGCGTAAGAAATTCAATTTTAGAATTACCCTCAAGTAAAGTTTTAGAGCCCTGTGTAAACACAACTTTCAGACAACCTTTCACATAAACTTCATAACAAACTGAAGGAAAAGGTAATGTTATTTTTAAACGAAGGTGAGTATTTCAAAAGAGAACTTTTGCAACTCGTCAAGCCGACGTTAAAATGTTTTCATTCGTCCCTTCCTACATTCGTCCTTCATCCCAATGTTGAACCTGAAAACATTATCGACGAAATGACAAAAATCAATAATGATCACTGAAAACGTTGCGATCAATTTAATTAAGGGTACATCTTCACCCAGTGCAAGTGAAATGTCTTTCGAAAGAATAATAATAAAAGTTTTACTATCGAAAAAAACTTTAATGTAACGTGTCTTTAATAATGTAAAGTTTTTTTTCCCAAGAGCTTATAGAATGGCAACCCGTCGAACAATTCAGAAAAAAGAATTATAGCAGACGGTTTCTACTCGTGCCTGCTTTCGAACTTACTTCTGTATCTTTAATCTCCAAATGAATATAAGAACCAGCTAATTAAGTTCAATTTAATACACAAACGCGTGCTACCTGCAAATGTACATTTCAAAATAATACATTACCAAATCAAATGACACGGTAATTTAAAGTGGCTTTTCAAATTTGTGCTGAAGGTACAGGAATAACAAATAAAAAAAAAGTGCTTTGTTATTTCTAGAAAAATATAGTTCACGTGTCATAATTGAATGAGTCAGAGTTTATCATGTCATGAACATGCGAGTTTGTTTTGAATTGATTGCTATTTGGCGAAATAATAATTGAATCACGGTTATTTTAGAGCTTCATAAAACGACACACGTATGTGAAATGTATAAACAAACGTCTTGAACAAAATTTTTTGACGATAGTAACGGTAATCTGTGCTCTTACCATATTAACGATATTAACGATATTAGCGATATTAACGATAATAGCGTTACTCTGTAGTTCCATTAACGATATTAACGATAATAACGATATTAACGATATTAACGTTAATATCGTTTGTTATCAAAATCCCCTGGAACGTCACATATACACATTTTTCCGGAAAATGAGAAGTTCAAAAAATGTGAACACAACTCCCTTGATGTATCAAAAGAAAGGAGCAAACAATGGATTAACCCAACATCCGATGCATTCATCACTCTTCAATCGATTATATTCGATAAGACGTTGCTCAAAGACTTAGATCACTTGACAGCTTTCTCGCACACCGGCATATTAGAAGTTTATCACAGTCTTTATAATAAATGGATTCCTAAGAGCACACACTTTTCATACCAAGGAATGCTAGCCAGATCGCAATTGGCAGCTTTAGATTTTAATTCAGGAAGTGACTTAGAACAAGCTAAAACGGCTGCTGGTGAGAAGAGATACAACCTTAACTTTTCAAATCACAAAAGTTTGGTCAGCAAAGCCCATAAAAGAAAAAAAGAACTATGAATTTCTAGGAAATCTGATGTCTCGAACAGTTCATATTATATCCAATAACGTCAACGTTTCAATACCGCAAATCCCTGTTATTCCAAAAAATATTGCATCAACAGGCATTCCGTCAAAAGAAGAAGTTGTAAAAAAACAAATGACGAGGTTTTATACATGACGATTTATTGTACATATATGTACAACCTCTCTTGTAGTAAATAAGTAGTCCATAAATTATCTGGGATGAAATTAGTCTTTTTTCCCTTCGCAATAGGGTACATATACGCCATTTTCTTCGGGAAATGTGTCTCGTATTTTAGCAATTACACATGATGGAATAACTCTCCTGTTACCTTTTCCAAGGTTTTGGTAAATCCACCATGTGAATTGTCTATATGCAGCGTATCTGTATGAACGGTTGGTAATCTTCTTCTCAAGATGGTCTCCCCTGAGAAGATGTAAGCCAACCAAAACATTTTTTGTTCACTGATGGCTGCAACTTCTTGGCAACATAGACAGTCTATATTTCGGGATTCTATTTGACAGTTTTGACAAATACACCAATCTTTATTTCTCAAGCGACCTGTGCAACTGCCAACAGTGGTGGAAGAAACTGGTTCTTCATCATCAGATTCATCATAATCATCTGATTGACTGTCAATTTCTACCTCTGGCTCAAACTGATATGGTTTTAAGCCTGATTTAAAGTTTTCACATAAAGTGTTTAAGTCGTCATAATCTGATTCCTCTTCCAAGTTTTCTATTTCTTCCTCTTCTAAAACAATGCTTTCCGAAGTTTTGCTACAAAACGCCATATTTTTTTTAATTTAAGCAATATTTTCTTCTACAATTTTTTAAACAAACTACTTTCTGATTTTTCTCTCTTGAATAAAAAAGCACGAGGACAACCATGACGTCACAAGAAAGGAAGAGTTTTATTTCTATAGATCTTTAAAATCCCATTTCTAATCAATAGAATATTTAAACAAAGAAAAAAAATTATTGCGTCATACTAAATCAAATATGCTTAATCAAATAAATTTAAAAAATTAATATGTAATTTTTGGCCGGACTACTCCTTTAAAGTCGTTAAAACGTTAAAATGTAAATATACCAAGGATAGTACTCCACGGTACAGATTATACAGTATTTTGTTAATAATAAAGTTCTTTACAAATGAAAATGTACCTAAAATAAGTAAGCCAAAATGTAATGTACATAACCCGTTAATCTATTTAAATTCCTTTCAAAAACTTTGACGTTATTGTAATGACCAGCTGAAATCTCATAATAACAAACATCTTAGAAGAGTTTCCCTGACCAAACATTTTATAAGCCACAGGCGGTTTTCCACTGGAAGAAGAATGTCGATGCGGAAAGATTTTCTGCAATTTGATTGGCGCAGTAATATTCTCTCGGTTTGGTGAACCATAAGATTGAAAGAAATTTTTCAATGCAACATTTTTCGCCTAGTGGAAAACGACCTTAATGTAGCTTGCGTGTGCGAGGCACATACTACCAGTGTGTTAACCAGAAATTTCTGTTCCTTTGAACAGGGGGGTTTGGGGAAAATTTTGCCTATTTGACCATTTTAAGGCTATAAAATTGATTTAAAACGAACTTTTGTAAAGCAAATATCTTTCGTGAAATATGTTCTGTGAATAAAGAAATAATTTGTCTAATAATTCGTCTATGCTAGCTTCCTAGCTTCCTCAAAAAAGAATTATAAGGGACGGTTCCTATTGGCAATAGCTTTAAAACAAACTTTTTTGTCTTTTTTCTTAAACTGAATGTGAACCACGTTCATTTCACATAACAGCGGTAGAACAACTTAAACACAAAAGAATTATAGCAGACGGTTTCTATTTGTAGCAACTTGAGAAGAAACTGTTGTTTCCTTAATCTCTAACCAGGTAATCAGTTCAGTATTAAACACTAACGCGTGCTACCTGTAATTATACATCCGTCACATTGAGTTTTCAAAATAATGCTGAAGTCGCGATAACAACAACATCCTTTGAGAGTGTAGACATCTTTATCAATAAAAAATGTTTTTCATGAACTTTTTATTTTTATTTGGCAAAATAGCAATTAGATATAATACTCCCGGTTATCTTTCAACTTCGAAAACTGGCGCATGGGAATATTAAAAATATAAACATACACAGACGTTGAATGAACGAAACGTAGTGAGTAGGTGAATCCTACTTTTCATCTTCTAAGAAAATACCATTACTTTATTTTATTTATATCGTTTGGCATCAAAATCCCTTGGATGGTCACATACATGAAACATGGAATCTGCGATGTAAACAATCTTATTACGGCGATAGCAACGATTTTAAGTTTTTGTTTACATTAATTTTCTTTGCGAAAAATATTTTTTTTCTCTCTTGGCGCACATTTGTCTTTAAAATATATTTTGCAGCTCATGCAAGTATATTTCTTTTGTTATAAATTCTGGTTATTAATTAAGCTACGTTTACATTAGCGAAAGACCCAATCACGTCCTTTTTCTAGTATTCGTCCGTTTCTCTCCGCATTAAATTTTCCAAAAGTGGAAAACAGCCTTTAGTCTAAAAATAAAATCTTTTTTAGTTTTTGTATCTATTCATATTATTGCGCCAGTTTATAATACTCCGATTTATGCTTCTTTCCACTTGTCGTATTTTATTCGTTGGATGTGCAAGATCTTTTAGATCGTTTCAATATTTTTAGATAAAATTACTTCAACCATTTAATCATCAAGAAAATAGATTATATTATGAAATTTTCTCTGTCTTGAATATAAAATTTCGGAAACCAGAATTGGGAAAGTCCACTGCTAGACTGAATTGGGAAGGGGCCGTTTACCGATCCTTATAATGTCTGGTTAACACCCTGACTACCTACGTAAGATTCGCAAATTATAAATTAAGATCAGAAGAAGAATTGTTACATCAAAAAAGTTTAAGGACAGCCACAAGGAATAACTTTTCAGCACATGAACCCTAACAAATTATAATGAAAAAATGACAAGTGCTGTATCAAGTTTTGCGTGTGCGAAACGCGCAAAAATTTTTACGAGTGTGTGCGCGTGCGCGTCTCATGGAATTGCCTAATGTACTGAATCTCTATGTCCCACACAATGTTGTGTTATGTGCAATGTTCTCTATAAATCAGAAAATAATTATAGCGTCGGCTAACATTGCGCGTTTCTCTCCAACTTTGCACAGAGTATAAGTAAGCGAGGCAAGGTCACTTTTATTCAAAGTCAATTCTCTGGAGGGTGAGACCCAGTTAAAATGTCCTTATGTGAGCCTTAAGAAACTAAATTTTTCATCACAAACATGTCCAATAAGCTATAACAATATTTAAGCTTTACAGAATCCCCATTTGAAAAGTAAATCTCTATGAAAAATAAAAATGTGTCCAGCTTATCTGCCTGGAGGAAAAACAAGGCGGTCTATTGGTCTCACTTATTCCACTTCCAAAACAAAACACCCGGCGAACATTGTTCATTTTTGTCCAACATTGCATGTCGCGCATTTCTGTCCAACATTGCACGTTTTGTCCAACATTGGTTGGAACATCTAGATCATATCAACATTACCTACTGCTACGGTAGCAGAATACATCACACAGGAATTTGATTAATTCCAGTCAAAAATTTTCAAAACTCTTAAAGAAATTGCAAATGCTGCAAAGAGTTTGACCAGCCAACCAGCTAAAGCTGCTAAATGTATGTTGTTTGTGTTTTACTGGCTGAATTGTCTCTCTTCAGTTAATCTTGAAAGTAAAATGCATGTTATAGAATATTTTCAATGCAGCATGTCCCATCTCTCTGCTACAAAATGGTGAGAATGATGACAGGGACATAACAAAGCACTTTCTTTCTGATTTTGTAAGCACATTCGTTAAGCTTTCCTTCTCTCCATCAAGTCATGCTATACTTTCTTTTTATAGACATACAATGGTATAAATGTGCTTTCCGCCGACAACCGTGGAAGGGATATTTTAATAGGTGATAGAGTACGATGTCGCTTGGGGAAAGAGAGAAAACCATAAAATATGTATCACTTAAATTTTTGATACAGAAACTGAAGCTATGCGTAAATAGTAAGTAAAGTAAATCTTATATACTTTTGTCTCGGATGCTGCCAAAACATTTTTTGAAATCCTGTTGTGTTTTTTTTTCTTACAGATATGATTGAAAATAGAAATAAAAGGCAAAAAGTTGTGAATGCCCCAGAAATGGCAACAGACCCGACGATTGAAAGTAAGGATAGTTTACATTTTATTTTTAACACCCTATATGTTTGAAAAAAGTGGAGAAGTGAGTAAAAGTATGCCTAACCATTGCAGCAGTCTTCTCCATGAAGAAATTTGTGCCAGCGTGCGCAAATGCGCTGGCAAAACCTCCTTGGACTAATTTGCCAGCGCAATTGTGTTTTTGTTGAAACATGGTGGTCTCAACTAATTCAAAATCCTGTTGGTATAGGGAACAGCGCTTAAAACAGTAATTAATAGTTTTTTAATCTCAAGTACACATCTTTCAATTTTAATTTTTAGAACATTGCTTTTTGCAATTGTAGTAGAGGAAGATCCACCAACGAGAGAACGTGTTACCGAAAATGAACCTAAACAATTCAGTCTCGTTCTTGAATTAGCCTCGTTTTCAACTAAAAGTTCATTTAATTTGCGTTTCTTGTGTTGTGAGTAGGATTCCATTTTCAAGCTAAGTACCAGCGTACCAGCCGAGGGAAATATTGAATCCTGTAATGAGCTCCCTTGATTATATTCGAATTCCCAATTCACAGTTTGCGTAACGTTAAACAGGCATGAAAATTTGGCGGAAACGATCGTTATCGTTACTGTCTTCTCATTATGAGGCACATGCTCGCGCTCTCTGACACTCCTAGAGCCTAGTTAAGATGCTCTATTAATCACGCATGTGAAAACATGCTCAACCATTTATATGAACTAGAACATGTCCAACTTATTATATTAGTATTCATGTTCAATTGACAATGAAGGTAGCTTAGGTATATTAAGTTATTATTCACCAATTTGCTGTTGCTAGGGAGAACGACCACCGTTGCTAAGGTAATTTTGAAATTTCCTTTGTTATACAAATTCATCTGTTCACCTGACGAAAGAATATGAAAACGGAAGTGGTACCAGCAGGATTTGTTTTCGTGTTATTCAATGAAATTTAAAAGCATCTTAGTTTCCAGCTCCCTTTACAATCTTGTTTTATTTCGTCAACGTTACCAATCTTTGCCATAAATCTAAATCTGCTGAAACGATTTTAGGTTACGTCGTTTCCGTAAATGTTAAATAACGGTAACGATAATTCATTTCTCATGACGCAACAAATTTCCATGCTTGATTAAAGAAATGAAAAATAAACTGACGCAATCACACAGGTGCATGTTGTAGAAAATAATTCAAGCACTCCATCACACTGTAAAAATGTTATTGGATTTCTGCGAAAGCAAGAAATACCTTAAAACCGGCTCTGTTCTTTTTTTTCTTACTGTCCAAATCTAGCGGTTTTTAGAAATCTCGTGCGAATGTTTACACGAAGCCAAAGTCACGCATTTCAGTCGAAGAAACTCAACAAAGAACCAACCAAAAGGATCCCAAAGCAACTTTAGTCAGTATAATTAAAGAAGATGCACATTTCTAAAACTGAAGATGAAGAATAAAATCTGTAGCAGTAATTTATTATTATCTTATATTATATTATTATGATTCAATGGTGATTTTTCGTTTCATTTTATAAACAGAATGAAAAGGTATGTTTTGTTTTTGAGATTAATGTCTGAGATTTTTTCTAAAAGAAGATCATTGTTTGTTTCAAATGTGGCCTGTAATGCTTTTTAAGCTCTGGATGCGTACAGCTCAGCTTAAGTTCCATCTCAGCTCCAACTATCTGCCTACTATGCATCACTTTTTATATCTTTAATGTTTAACTCTAGCTTTTAAGCTTATGTGCTTGTATAATACTTTGAAATGCAGTATTGTTTTTTGTTGGTGATCAGTAGTTTTTAGGTTATCAATGTCTCTAATTATGGACAGCCTTCCTAATTTTGATATACAATTCGAAAGACTTCACATCCTGTAAAAAACATTCAACTTTCAGTTTTGCATTTCTCATGATCAAAATTTTTGTTTACTTTTTTGTTTGCAATTAGTCCATTCGTACAAAGGAAGATTGATAGCAATCTTAAATGTTTGAAGTTTGTGTACTTACGTAATGACTTTAAAATCAGAAATGATCAATGTACACTCATTATTCTGTATACTTTATTCTAAAATAAAGTAAGTATTTTTCATTCAGATGTAAATAAATATATAGTCTGATGGTATATATAGTTTAAAGAGTTTGTAGTGTAATAAAGTTTTTGTAGTGTCAATTATGCTTTTATGAAGCTCTGAGGAGTACATATATTATTCTACTGTAGTGTGATACTTCTATCTAACTAAGAAGTTGTAAAGTAAGAAGTTTTGAGTAAAAGAGCTATGTGTTCGTATTAGGGAAAAATGTTTCAATGTTTAAGCCTTTCTAGATACAAAAGATTTTTTTTGTTTCTTGTTTGGGTTGTAATACCTTATGCCGTTTCCTCCTCAGCTCCAACATTAAGTAGTGGTTGTCTGCTCTGTACCACTTTTGATTGATGATTTTCTAGCTAAGTTATACTGACAATGCCCCTATTTATGAATGTTCTTCCTAATCACGATTGTTAATGAACAATTTCGTTGTGTTCAATTTTTACGTGCTGTGTGCACCCGTGTTTGCTTTTGTTATCTTTTGAATTCCTGTTTGTATGTGGCTTGTGTGTGGGTCGAGCGTCATATTAACTATTATGTATTTGTTATTATTTTATGTTTGTTGATTTGTTTGTTGATATGTTTTTTCTATAATCGCGTTTTGTTTTGTAATAATATAGCCTTGATCATTATCCTGGCAAATTGAAATGTTCCAACTGTGTATAAATTCAAAATACCATACTATTAGTAACACAATACAAAATTTTGGTAAATTTTGGTATAAATTTTTAGAGCATATACTTTTAATGATCAAGATCTTTGATTACTTTTTGTATTTGCAACATTGGGAATTCTGTTTGTATGTAATTAAGAAGATTGGAAGTGTATATCAAATGTTTAAAGCATATTATGTGATTTTCATACGTAATCACCGTGATATCAGAGAAGATCAATATAAACTTAATTGTATTTTGTATACCCAAAATAAAAAATGTTTCATGTCATTCAGATGTCTATATGCAATAAAGTTTTACATAATATCAACTACACTTTCGGCATGCCTTGTAAAGATCATTCAACCTTTTCAAATTTCTTAAAGAATTTTGATAAACTTTTCTTCTATTGTGTTTGATTAAAATAGGTCATTTTGGGTTGATTGTTATGTCACACATTTCTTTTATATGTAATTTGTGTAATGTTTATGTAATTATAAAATTACTTTTTACATTTCTCACTCTCATTCAAACATTCAAAAGAGTAAACATATAATTTCAAATAATTTATTCATTAAAATTTTCACTGGTAGCACACCTTTGGTCAGCTGTTTGAACATATTTAACTTCAATATTTCAATAACAAAACTCATTTTATTTTGTGTGTTACAATTCCCACCTGCTGTGTCCAGTCTACACTGAGCAGCAGTCAATGTTGTATTGTGTTGTATTTTATTGTCCAATCATTCAAAACCATTCAAGTTTCAAGAATGTTATTGTTAGTCTTCCATTTTCATACTACAGCTGATTTTGCAGAAATCCTTCTGCCCATAAGGGCATCTTGTTATGAAGTAATTTTAACAAAAGAAAAAAAATATCTTTATAACAACTAAGGTGGAGTTTAGCAATGAAACAATTGTATGTTAAAGTACAAAATGACTTACTAGCGAGTAGAAACTTTCGGTAGAAAAATGCGCTGAAATACGAGTTTCGCCAGCGTGTTATCATGCGCTGGCAAACCTAAGAAACTATGATTTGCCAGCGTGCGGGCGTGCGCCAGCGCAAATGCCCTCGCCTCATGGAGAAGTCTGTTGCAGGTTCATAAACAACAGGAGATGATAAAAATCATTTAGCAAATGCTTGAGAATTCTAGGTAAACACTATTCTACTGTTAATTTCAAGCTATAGGAAAGGTCTATGTTGTTTCGTATACAATCAAAACCCCCTCAGCTGGGGAACAGTTCGTAATTTTTTTAAAAAAATAAGCCATCTACTTGGACATTTTGTCACTCAGTTTGGAAAACTGACTTATTCAATACATTATTTTAAATAAGCATGCAGCAAAAAGATTTTAAATACTTTAATCGGAGAAACTTTCGCGAGAGAAACTTTCGCGAGGTCAAAAATTCGCGAAATTTTTTGGATAAACTTTCGCGAATTGGAAAAGTCGCAAAATTTCGTGAGATAAACTTTCGCGAATGAAGAAATTGATAAATTTTCACGAGATAAACTTTCGCGAATGAAGGAATTTTTTTAAATAATTTAGGACAGTTTTTAGAAAACAAAGGAATTTTCTATGCAGAAAATTGATAAAGTGCATGCATTCGAATCTGTATTTTTCATTTACTACAAATGTGACCGTCCACGGGAAAAAACTAACAATGGAATTATAGATTATAGATTATAGATTATAGATAAGAAAACAATAGAAATTATAGATAAATCTAATCTATAATCTATAATCTATAATTATCTATAATTATAGATTATCGATTATAGATTATCGATTATAGATTATAGATTATCGATTATAGATTATCGATTATAGATTATAGATTAATCTATAATCTACAATCTAATTTATAAGTTATAGATTCTATCTAAACTATAACCTATGTCATCAATAGGCAAAATTCAAAAGCCCTTAGTTCTGCTTCGCGGTAAAGAGAGTCATGTCATGGGAACATAATATACGCCATATTATAATATGTGCGTATAGGTATACAGTTATCCGCGCCCTATATGTGGTGTAATTTAAATGCTACTTCGGCCAGGCCTCTTGGAGAAACGTCTTGTTTACTATAAGAGTGGTCATTTGTGTTAGTAATAGAATGCTCTTTAATCCAATGTTTGGCGGTCATTTGTGACATGTTACGTAACAAAAGTTCAAAACGTTGTACGATTATGTCGCAAGCATAGCATACTTTTAAGTATTAAGGAAGAGTAAGAAGAAGCCATTCTTCAAGGCGTAAAGGTTAATCAAAAAGTGATTAAAACTTCTCGTTATTCTCCGTTTGATTATTAAACTTATCTTTCTCTACCTTATCGACTTTCTTGATGTTTATAAACAAACATGTTTTAAAAAATCTTTTTCTGGTGGCATCAGTTGAATAATAAAAATAGACTTGGCCACCTGGTTCACATTCACTGACAAGACAGTTTGTTGAAAACCAATTTAAAATGAATGCTTCAAGTAGAAACCATCCGATTGTATTCAAGAGTATTTTGTTACTCACTTGAGAATAAAGTCTTCGAAGCGGATGTTCGAAGTGTTGCACAATGCATACAAACACCAGTTACGTACATGTGCATAATCTTTTTCTTCCATTCCAAACAAGAAACATAACATGATAAATAATTAATGACCTTTTTTACACAACAATATTTTGTGAATTGTTCGAGTGAATTTGTGAAGCAAATAATCATGAATAGGTTATAGAAAAAAAAATGGAAAAATAGTGACCTCATCTGAAAGAATCACTGAAAATAGCAAATCATGTGAAAGACCTAAATGGTTTCATCAAGAAAAACGTTTCTGACAGAACTTTTACTTCTATTAAGCAGGCCTTGTCAGGAGAATTCTTCGAGGCGTGCGAACACGCCTGTTTTAACGTTTTTTATATGTGGCGTGCCATCCACCGCACGCCTGAAATTTTGTATGTCTGCCTAATCTTTTACAGACAAGTGGGGGACGTTTAAACTTGTGAACCCCAAACACAAGGACTGGCGTCAATACAATAAAGCTTGACTCTCGCAGTCTTAACTTTTCTTGTCTGATAATGTTTAAACCTGAAGTCCTCTGTGGCTAGAGAATAAATCTTTCAATAAGAGGACTAGTGGGGTCGTCAAAGTATAATAAATAATCTTTGATCTTTTGAGAAAAGAAATGAAAATTCATTCATTATCAAACATTGATCGACTGCACAACGTAAAAAAGTTTTGAAAAAAATGATCATTCATTTTCATTCATTTTAAGACGTCACGATAGTATTCCCAAAAGCTGTCAGCTGTCTTTGAAAATATTTAAGCACGAGAAGAAAAAAATTTTACGTGCTTCATTCAAAAAAATATCTATAAGCAAAGACAGGTGACAATTTCTGTTTCTATATTGCGAAACATGCTGCAACGTGATGTGATATAAATTGATAAACACGTTTTCGAATGTAAGAGTGCGTTTACATGAAGGCCGTACTGAACTCAGTACGGGTTGAATTTTCAATCCTCCCGTATCGAGTTTCAATACGGGTTCTTATTTCAGTACGGTTCCTAGTCAAACCTTCAGCGGTGTTTACATGATAACGGCCGTACTGAAATTTTACCCGTGATGATTTCAAACCTATTTCTCAAATAGGTTTAAAATTTCGATACGGCTTGAAAAGGTGTGAAAGTTTTCACATTTCATTGTTTTATTATAAAATGTGTTAACAAGCATGCGCATATTAATTAAATTTTGCTGACACCTATGAAACAAAAATACAGAATGTGCTAAATTTATTCTATTATGCACAGAAAATATTTCTACCCGTACTGAAATCTCAAACATGTGTGATTTCAGTACGGCTCTCATGTAAATGCGCTCGTAGAGAGAACTAGAAACTAGTAAAATCTATTGTTTCGATTGTTACTCGCGAACACTCGCCAAGACCGTATCAAAATTTCTCATGTAAACAGAAGGTCGATTTCAAACCGGTTGAAATCTCAAACCGGTTTGAGTTCAGTACGGCTCTCATGTAAACGCACTCTAAATTTCATATTCGACTTTTTTAATAACACATGAAAGAAATTATGTATCTCTTTTCGTCGTGGTCGATAACGTCATCAAAAACTTCTTTTCAAGAAGATTAATAGATAGAAAAACCTTTTTCATGAACAAGATTAATAAAAGCCTTTTTGATATACAACTGGTACTTTAAAGTAAACAAATATTTAAATAAATTCCGCTGCGTCTAGACAGTGCCAGCTGTTTTTTTACGTTACAAGAACGAATGTATATAATCTTTTTAAGCTTCGCACTCCATCACACGCCTAAAAATTAGATGGCGTGCGATCATCGCACGCCATACTTTTGAAGTTTTAAGGTGTGAGTAAGGGAAAAAACGTGTTTTTGTTTTTTAATTAATTCCTTTGACAGGAATATGTTTATATCAAGTGTGATACATTTTTGGAAAGCTTATTTACATCTCTAAAAGCCCATGTTAAAAATTTTAAGGTAAACTAAAAATGTAAGATTTTAGAACGAGTCAAAGAAAATGAACCTTGTTGTAAAAACGTAGCTCCATTTACAAAACGAGTTAAGTTTAACTTATGTTTTTTACACTTTTGTAATCACAAGAGATAGAGTAAAAAACGGTTTTTTCTTTTTTTACTCAAACAAATTATTTTCAGAGTTACTTTCAATTTCTCAAAAGTATCGTTTTCTGTTTTCATTTTTTTTGCTTTCAAGACTATAACTCATATTCTGTTCAAATTAAAAAGATAAAAAAAAAACCGTTTTTAGATCTACCCTTCAGCTTTTCAGTAAGCCAAGTCTCACTGTCAGAGCTTTTTTAGTTTTGTAAATGAAGCATCAAACGTTAGTGGCTCTGACACGAAAAGTGAACACTGAAAAAAACAGCTTTAAAGATTTCTTTATTGCGTGAACTAATTAATTATTTATGAAACGGAATTTTGAAACAAAAGGATCAATATACGCAACATGATCAATATGTTTTATTTTTTCATGGTCTTTAATGTACACAAATTAGCCGCTAATACAACGGTTTTGGAAAATAAACGGACTTCCCATCCACTTCCTGAAAAAATAGTTTCACCATTGGAAAATTCAGAGTTCCTTTCATCCTGATGTGCAAAAAAACTTTTTTTCAAAAAAGTCAATGATTTTTCCCTTACTCACACCTTAAATTCAGGCGTGCGGTAGTCGCACGCCGCCCTTTTTCTTCCTGACAAGGCCTGATTAAGGTTGACAATATTTCGCGAAAGAAAAATTAACCTGCGTCCCTGGTCATGTTTTTTACTCCCGAAAAATGGCGGAATGAAAACATAAACAAACTAAACGAACGAAAGTTTTATGCGATAACGGTAAAATGTTCACAAGTCATTAAAGTTGTTATCGCTTGTTTCCTATAATTAGTGCATGGGCTACTCGGTTATAGATATCTTGTAAAGATTTTACATTAGGTTATAGATCATTACGTCGTAAAACAGTTTATGCATAACACGGATGACATTGCATTGACATTGCATAGATTATAGGTTATAGATTATAGGTTATAGATTATAGATTATAGATTATCGATTATAGATTATAGATAATCTATAATCTATAATAATCTATAATCTATATTATAGATAAAATTTTACCTATACATAGATTATAGATAAAATCTAATCTATAATATAGGTAAATATAGATTAATCTATAAATCATTGTTAGTTTTTTCCCATGGACGGTCACAAATAAAATGAAGATAAAATTAGTTCAAAAACTACAAAGATTGTTCGTCGTCAGATTCGTTGAAAACGTCATCAAAAACATTTCTAGCACCTTCTGGTCCCCATTCCTCATCGTCGCCGTCATTGTCATATTCGTCTACTATATTTGGAGGACAAAATGCTTCGATTTCCTCCTCTTCCAGCTGGCAGACTGCCTCTACATTTATGTCAACGCTACTTTCAAGGATCAAAGGGTCGATATCGTGAAATGGATCTATATTCGGCAATTTGCTACCACCAAGCTTTAGGGATCGTATATACCCGCGCCTTTCCATCCATTTAGCACAATCTCCTTTCCTTCAGCCGACGTAATGTGGTTATGGAAATCAACAACCCAACCAGCATGTAAAGGTTTCAGCGTTGACAGACGTAGCTTGATATCTATGTCTTCCAGTGACACCCCAAGATCTAACTTTTCGGCGATCTGTTGCGAGTACCAGCCACTGAACTTTTTAGCGAGAAAGCGCTTTGCACTACCGTTAACGGTGAGATCCAATGGTTGGTAAAAGCGAGTCATATTGGCAGGTACGTTTGTAACCAATATGTTGTTTGCCTGCAAAACGTCTTTAACCTTGGATGTCATCTGTCCAGTGAAAACATCCATTACCACGAGAGCTTTTTGATCCTCTCCTAGGCCTTTCGCTTCACGCTCCTTTTTAACATACGGAATAATGATTTCTTTTAGCAGCTTAATAGATTGGGTCGTGTTAGAAAAGTGCTTTTCATTAACACTTAACGAAAATCCAGAGGGAAATTGATACCGTGGCAAACTCTGCTGAGTTTTACCTCCATAAATTAGTTGCATTGAAAGAAATTTTCCGGAAAGTGTGATGGAAAAAGTGGCTGTAATAGAACGCTTATCTGAGGAACCAACGATAGAAACGTGTTTGCTGTTTTTCTTTGCCAGAGTTGTGTTGGAACATTGAACGATTTTCAGGGGTGTTTGATCCAGATTTATCACCAATGAGTCAGGAATTTTATACTTCTCCACCTTGTTAACGATTTCATATAAAAAGAGATATTCAATCTCCTTTCTGGCAGCTTCCGGTATGTCAACCTTTGAGGTAGTCTTGCGA
The DNA here is from genome assembly GCA_027922465.2 of Turritopsis dohrnii. Taxonomy (NCBI): domain Eukaryota; kingdom Metazoa; phylum Cnidaria; class Hydrozoa; order Anthoathecata; family Oceaniidae; genus Turritopsis; species Turritopsis dohrnii. The sequence continues at coordinate 258,024 of BQMF02000417.1, forward strand.
CGACGTGTGAATCCCATTCTGCGGAAAAGGCTTTGGGCCCAAGAAGAAGAGTCCAAATCAATATCAGCAACTACACCAGGATACTTCTTGATTAATGCGCCTGCTGCCGAATTTGCAATAGACCAAGTAATGACGGCACCACGATTACTCATTGCTTGAATATACGTTTGGACCATGGCATCAAATTTTCCAAGGAGCAGCGGCCTTCCAGTTTTCGTTTGGTATTTGGAAATTTCCTTGGATGATGGGAGATTCTTTTTCTTTTCTTCTTTTATTTTCTGCTCATACCTTTTTTTAAATTCCCTCACACTGCTTTCTTTAATATTCGGAAATTCCTTCCTAAAATTCCGTACGGCGGCTGCGTTTCCATGTTCCGAAGCATATTTGCCGATATCAAAACGATTTTTGTCTGTCCATCTAGTGTAACCTTTAGACTTGGAAGTTGTTGCTTTTTGCATTATTGAGTAATCAATATCACCAAGTGCCATAACATTTTCACCCTTTCCTGAAAAGTAAGAAAAAAGAACAAGAGATGCTTAACATTTTTATCTAGTATGACGTTCAAACTGATGTTCTCTGAATGTTGCAATTAGGGAAGAAATTTAGGTAGGCAGAAATTTTGGTTGACTTAATATAATGTTAAAGGGATAATAATAACAAACATTTACCTTCTTTTTGTTTAGCCCCACTGGATTCCGGCTCATTTCTTTCTTTCGTGTTTTGTTTGCTTTGTTTGATTGACGCTCTTAGAAAAGACATCTTTCCTCGTAGACAGCAAAACAAAAATAAAACAAAATTGTTTTTTTTGCGCTTACATTCATAAACGTCGCAAAAAGATTTTGCAAATAAAGATTCTAACGCCCGGATTCGAAAGTTTTCATAGAATCCGAAAGTCACTATAGGTCGTGCTCCTATAGATTTCTTGTTAAAGATATCTTTATAAAGAAATTTATTTCCGCATTTCACAATGATGGAGGCGATATTTCGAAATGTTTGAATGAAATCTATTGTTTCAACCTGCAACTGATTACGATTTAATAAATTTGCTTTGATTTGTACAAGGAAATAATTTCTTCAATAACTTTTGAAAAAATTAATGAACATTTTCAGACGTCACGATAGTATTCCCAAAGGCTTTTTTTGAAAATATTTCAGGAGAGCATGAGAAGAAAAAAATTTTACGTGCTCGATTCGAAAAAATATCTATAAGCTGAAATGCTTCAAGACAGGTGGCAATTTCTTGTTTGAAAGAAAGAACTCAGTTTTGATAACTTGCTTTGACAACAGCAATGTTAACAAAAACATTCAACGCAGCGATTCAGGGATATCATTACTATAGAAAATATTGGTATCCCGTTGAAGAAGAGCACCTTGTCTGTTCTCATGAAGAGAACAATGCTTTCGACCCATTTACAATAAAAACATGCAAGACGGACGGGTCAATTGTTGGGCATCTACCACAAGAACTTTTGAGAACTCTCCATTTTTTGCTGATTAGAGATGCGAGAATTTTCGCAGATTTAACATCTACAAACTATCGCAGGTCGCCTCTTGTTCAAGGAGGCTTGGAAATCCCTTGTAGAATAACGATACAAATGTCTCCTACCCATAAAAATGCCCAGCTTCTCGATCGACTTATAGAGCTTGTTGAAGCAATTTACACTGAGCCAACGTCACCAGAAATCATGGGATCATTTCTAGCAGACGAAATCGAGGTTGACTTTGAAGCAGAAGCAAAAGAGCAGATTCACAAAACAGGAAAATCAGAGCAAACGAAGACAACTGTAAAACCGACAAGATCGTACGACATACGTGACATGTTCAGGGGGAATGTACTAAAGAAAGCCGCAAATAGGAGATAATATACTGCAGGGAAAGGCATCAACTGATATTGTCATTATCGACGACTGAAAAACTCTTTTTACATAAATAATATTTGTATCTATTATATCTGTGTATCAAAATATGACTAATTTGTTACAAAAAAAAATGTTTTCAAGAAGATCGAATTGGCAAATCTTTCCCTCCCTTACAAATACATAGTTTTTGAAATAGATCTCCGACATTTTGATAGCTAAAAAATTGCAAAAATTGCAAAAAAAATATTGAAATTTCACTGGATAAACTTTCGCGAATTGGAAATAAGAGCAAAATTTCGCGAGATAAACTTTCGTGAATGAGTGATTTTAAATTTTTCGCGGGATAAACTTTTGCGAAAAAGGGTTAAATTCACGAAATTCGCGAAAGTTTCTCTCGCAAAAGTTTCTCCGATTAAAGTACAATGTATTTAAACTGCCCCTTTAAATGCATTTTTAAATACAAAATTGGCGTTTAAATAGCAAACACAGATTTGAACTGTGGCGTTTGAACGCAAGCATTTAAAAGAGTTTTAAAGGGTGTTCAAACACTAGTTCAAACTGACGTTTTTGCTAGAGTTTAAACACATTGAATGATTGATCCCTTTTCCCTCAGCCAGTCACAAATGTATTAAAGTAAGGAGAAGTTAGAAAACGTTGAGTGACATAAAACTTGCATGGGTTAAGATATGTGGAATACTCAATTTATTTATTTCCGCATACAATAGTGCACATGTAAGATAGATTTTTTTGTGATTACCAGGCAATATGGTATATACAGCGATTTGTCGGACCCTGATAGTTAATTTCTTTTTACTTAAGAAAATGATATTCAATTTTGACTGCCTTATTTCGAAATTAGTAAATGAAATTTTTCATTTAGACTAATGACAATAACTTAATTAACTAATGTTAGAAAAAGAATAAAAGGCTACTGAATACTTTTTTTTCAGCCTATCATTGAAAAACCGAAAGATGGCTATGAAGTTTGATTGTTAATGTAATATTGTGTCCGTAAAGCTTAGTAAGTGTTTTTTTTTCACAAATGAAATATATTGTGCTTCCAAGAAATGAAACAGCAAAGATAGACCTGTCAAACTGTCATGGCATTTTCGTGTGCATAAAGTCTCTTGAGTGATTTGCGGAATGCCATTTTAGGTTTTTCAATTCCAAATTTCTTTTCCTGCCAATTGCTGCTGTCATCATTTTTGCCTGAAATATACATAGTAGAAAATTTTATAATTGTGATAAAGTGCAGTTTTCTCCTTTTAAAAATACCATGTGTGCGGTAAACTGCACTCGTAAAATTTCCTACGCGTGCAATTCGTACCAGTGCCATCTGATATTTTACGTGATTGGAAAATATACCTCCTTTTAATAACTTTGAAAACGAATAAGTAATATCATTGCGCAATATTATTTGTTTGTTTCTAAGGATTATTAAGAAACGAAAGGATTGAGTGATTTATAAGTGGGAAAGTGAGATAGGATAACTTAATAAAAGTATGTTCTTAATTCGTAATATAATGAGGAGAAAAATTGGCACAATACATTTAGGAAAACCTTTTTTTTTCTTTATTACTTTTTAAAACTTCTTCATAACTTTTACCATGTCCATCTCATTATCACTATGGCTCTCATCATCACTTATTCATATTCGTTATTTGACTCATCACTATTTTCATATGTTGGTCCTGTTCTGTCATTTTCGTCAACGGCGATCTTCTTACGTTGACATTCGTTATCGTCGAGTTGAAGTTTCCTCTTTTTCTGCAAATGAATAGCAACTGCACGCTCGATAAGATCTGCTCGCTTGTAATCGGACCAAATAGAGTCGTCGCACTTGATATTCATTGCCATTTCAACGAGAAACTTATTGAATGAAATGACTAGAAGACTTCACAATTTTCGTTCGATCAAACATGGCATGTCTTCTCAAGTCGAACAATAGGGCACGTGACGTTGAAGAAAAATGTATGAAAAAAAATATTGCACTCTGGAAATCATTTCTAAATAGAAACTGGGTGACTGTAATAAATTCCGCGGCATTTCTTGACTCGTTAAAATCATACACTATGCCCACGAACAAAGGATTTTTTCACACGGTGATGACAAATCGGCGCGTGCAATCAAATGTATGCCTAGGACTTTTTACGCATGTGATAGCGCGTGCACCTGCGATCGCACTCGTCAAAAGGAGAGGACTGAAAGTGGTTGTCATATTGCAATAGTTTTCAGTAGTTCATCTACGACATTGAAGCTAATTATTTTACATTCCTGCCCATCAAACCCCACACTTTGCTAGACACTACCTGCACCAATTTCACCCACTGCCCAACAATTGCTGGGCACCTCGAACGATGCACCGTCGCAGCCTCGTCATCCATCATCACGACCCTCTTCCCCCCTTCACTGCGGGAGAAATCGCCAGTTCTGGCAATGTCTTCTCCAGCTAGTCAAACATGTCAACCGCCACCACTGATGAATCCGATTGCATCAGCTGGTACACAAGTTCCTACCTTGAGAAGATCAAGTCGCATCCGTAGACCTCCTAGCCGTATCAAGGACTTTCAGACATGACCTTCGGGTTTGAACGGTTGTGCACCATGTATATATCCGTCATCCCTTCCAGCAATGACTGGGGGGAGATAGAGAATTGTCATTAACATTATATATATACGTGTGTCTCATGTCATCCTTGTTTGTATTATTTAGTACCAACATTGAGAAATATTACTAAATATAAATCAAATGATCTGAGATCTATTTACATTCAGACTAAAACATTTTTCGTGAATGAGAAGGGAAAATAGATATTTATCAAGGTTACAAATTTCCAGAAATCTTTTTGCTTTATTATGTCTTCAAAATTAAGATCTTTAAAAAATAACCAAACACTTACCACAGCTTCTTCTACAGATGCCAACAGACTTTCAAGTGTTTCCTTTACACCAGCTATAGTATCTTCATCCTAAATTTTCATACACTAAGTAGATTTCGAATTGACGTGCAGTTGAAATCAACAGTTTACCTTCATTGTCAGAGTTTCAGAATGCTGCTTTATTACTTTCTAAAGATGCAAAAATTAATGTAAAGAATAAAATACAAATAACATCAAGTGTTTGTTAAAAAGTGAATTGCTAATTTTCCGGCATCTTCGTCCGTCATGCCAGCAAACGATTCAGTAAATAGTTGAGAATAACTAAATGGTAAAGTGTAATACCATATCCGAGTCGCTGAAACTTTTTCATCGCTTCCCAAAAGGACCTCTGTTCTACTGAAAGCAGTTGTGAATGCCTTGCAAACAAGTGTTTGGTTCATTTGCTGGTTGATTATGTCCTTTGTTCCACGAGATGAAACAAACAAAAACCTGTCGCTTGGGTTTTTCTCATCATATTTGATGAAAAGTGGTCGAACACATTTAACGTAGGTCTATAAATAAACTAAAATGGCTTAATTGCACTTCCTTTAATAATAAGATTGAGAAAAAGATAAGTTAGTGCTACATTAACCTGTATGTATTGATCCACTTCATTCGAAAACACATATATTTACATATTTCATATAATAATGGAGAACATGATGGGATTACCCTCCTTACACCTTTTCCCAGGCACTTGTGGATCCACCACGTAAATTGCCAGTATGCTGCATACCGATAACATTTGATTGGAACCTGATTCCTAGGTGGTCTTTATGTCGTGCATTCCAACCAACGCTGTCCAGAGATTATCTTCTAAAAGCACTACTGCTTTAAAGTTATTGTGGCACATAATGCATGTCAATCTTAAAAAGTTAAATAACATGAATGAAAAAGCATTCAGAATTGATAAGAAGGTGGAACAAAATTTGTCTTATCCTAAATATAAAAAAAAGCTATTCCCTGCAATTCTCGACATAGCATACACCCTCCTTTTCAGTGGGCCTTTCAGAGCAATGCTCACATGTACACCACTCACTGACCTTTTTTCTCTCTTCTCTCCCAGCACATTCTTCTTGATCAACATCTTCCTCTTCATCATGCATTTGTTCCTAGCCTCAAACTGAAAACCTTTAATACACTTTCTCGACGTCTGATGAATCACTGGACGACATATTCTTAAAACTGTAATGTACTTGCTCTTCTTCAGTATGTGAAAATGTTTTATAGAAGACCTAAAAGTATGATTTCAAATGTTTAATTTTTAATGTTTTCTTAAATCATCTTTCCAGGGGTTGTATACATCTGAAGGAACTCTAATACAAGCCTTACCATCTGCTCCATATTTTTGCTGATTGTGAAGTCATGGCCTCTACCATACTTTAATCGGATTAATTTTTGCGAGATTAATTTTCACGAGTTGAAAAATTTGTGAAATGTTTTGGATTTATAGGCACTTTGAAAAATATCTTGTGGATTTATTTTCACGGTCAAAAGGTTTATGATCGAAAAAATAGACTCTTCAGGTAGAAGTTTCGGTAGCCTTCTATTTCATCAACTGTTGCGTAACGCATTAGCATTTGTGCTCACCTCCAACATTGAATCGTCACCCATGTTGGGTCGACATCACTAAATGTTTCTCAGTTTGGCAGTCCCAGACGAATAGTGTTAGGAATCCCCGCTGCACCCATCCATTGTTGATTATACTTCCTTACCATCAATAAAAGAGATGTAGTTATAGAAAGCTAACAATCCATCCTGTGTGAAGAGGCTTGAGAGTTGACAAATGTAAATTAACATCTACCTCTTTCAACGCTTTCCCCCTCTCCAATTGCTGGGGTATTTGGCCGGAATACCTCTTGGCTCCATACTAAGTGACAATGAAGTATGAGCTGAAAGAAAAAAAATGCCCTAACAATGTCAACCAAAAAAAAAATGGAGCCTAAATCCTTGAACATAAGAAAAATAATTTTTAAAGGTGCCTTCATAAATGAAAAAACGAAAAGAAAAAGTCATCATTTTAGATTAAAGTCTGTTCATATGCACTAATTTCAGCTTTTATATAAAAACCAGGCTCAAGGGAATTTATGTAATTTGCTAAATCTGGTTTCCACATGGTAACTGAAATTAGTGCACATATTTTTTGAACAGACTTTAGATATTATTTAATTCAGTGATGTAACACTTTTCTTAAGGGAAAACATTGATTTATCTTGTGTTATACATCATTTTGTCATTTGTGACGATCCAGGGGATTTTGATAACAAACGATATTAATGTTAATATCGTTATCGTTACAGAAATTAGTTCAAAGGCAAGCACCAGTAGAAACCATCTGCTATAATTCTTTTGTTCGACTTCTGTCTTCGTCGATAACGCTTTCAGGTTGAACATTGGGATGAAGGATGAATGTAGGACAAGACAACTGAAAACATTTTAACGTCGGCTTGACGAGTTACATCCATGATAGTTGCTCTGGCTGTGAATGGGTGAATTCTCCTCCTCGTTCATCAGAGTCTGAGTAAATAAAATGCAGAGCACGTAAACCATACGAGGTTCACTTTGAATATCTGATGGGAATATCAAGTCGCTTTCAATGTCTAACATAATATGTTGTCAGCATAATCACTCTGGAGTAACAAAAGCAAAAGAGTGTTCATGGATGACGGCTCCAGCGATCACAAGATGTCATATTGGTAAAACATAATAACCTCGCCCTGACCATAGCAATGTCCAGGGTATACGTCCTCCGTGAAATTATAACAAGGTACCAGCGATCTGCTTATAATACGAAACCTTTTATAAATAGCCGTAGTCCCCAAGTGTATTGTGTCACCCATTATAAAATATCTTATAATTTCGAAAGTTTTGGTGTAATATGAAGCACATAGCTGTTACTTTTTGAGAACGAACATTTCAAATATCGCGGTGAAATCCTCATACAAAAATCCAAAATTGGATTTTTTCCACTTTTGATTTTGTTATTTTGTTAATAACTCAGTCAGTTCTTCTTTAAATTTGACAAATCCTGTCCTCTTGTACTAGTGTTATCCTAGTCTTGTGCATCTCCTACCAAAAATAGACAAACTTTGTTTAAAGCACAGTTGAAGAAAAATGTAGGGGATCATAAAAAAATGGTGTAGGATAATCTGAAAAACAATTTTGTTGAACTTTTATTACTATTTTAAATTGAAAATTCTTTTGCGAAAGTTTTACGTTGCAACTAAAGGTGCAAAATTTCTAGGTGCATTGACTAAAGCTTTTTTTTAATTAAAAACGAAGTATTTTTAATTATCACATGACAACACTACAATGTTGCCGTTGTAATATGATGTGATTATGGATTCTGTGCTCATTGTGTTTCTTGATGTCAGGAGATTTTCAACCTTAACCTGTATTGTTTTTTCTCTTTTAAGAACACATGATGACAATAAATGGTAACAGTTGTTTTCAGAAAATCTTACGTAGTAGATATTCTAAGTAAGACAGATACATCACGAAAATAATATCTTATTATATTAATTCGCCTTGTGCATCCCACTTTTATTTTAGAGAGTGATATATTTAAGTAAATTTTACGGTCAAGCTCCACGTAGAGGCGAGAGACACTTATTTAACTAAACTAGATATTAAAACTAGATATAAACTAGATATTTAACTAAATTTTACGTAGGATTTCTTATATTATCCACGTAAAACCACACAGCCGTGAGAACTTTATTTTTTTCAGTAATGACGTCAGCTTCTACTCTATCATTGATTTGACGTCAGTTTTTTTTATCAGTATATACAACAACTTTTATACGTTTACACAGGATCATTTTGGAAATAAAAACCGGTAACAAATGTTTTTTCAACGCAAGCTGAACATGGGTGGCGAGCGATGATGCCTTTGCAGCTAGTTCTTAGTGAGAAATAGAAACTAGACAATGTTTGTAATTAACTGTATTAATATAGTAAAATGAATAGGATAAACTGTTAACTCAAAATAGCACAGTTCGAAAATTGCACATCAGCTGAACAAACGGTTATTTTGTAAAACAGTTCATGTACTTTCCGTAAATTTACAGCTTCAAACATACAAATTTATTCTTTATGTAAAACTGATTAAAGAATTATGTTACAGGAGAATGGAGTCACCTCAAATTTTCAAAGCAATCCACTGGAAATGTTATTTCAAATAATTGTGAAATTGTGATTCATATCATATCCCCTTTTCCTTCAGGTACCACATTTGAAACTGCTATAAGTCCAACAGGAAAAGTCATGTTTTAGTTAGGAATTTGTTAAACAATGGCAAATATAGCAACATCTGTGTTTGGTGCTTTAATGTTATAATTTTTTTTATTTCTTATGGCCGAAATATACTATCTTTTCAAATCATCCTTTGCAATATGGAATCACCAATTTGATATTCTGCTTAAAATTAATTGATCAGTGTTGATAGTACAGAGGTAATTTTTCCCAATCTGTCTTGCTTTCCTCTTTAATTGCAAACTTGTGAATAGTACAATGGAAGCAGTGGAAGTCTATTGTTAAAAGCACAAACTATTTTCCCTTTATTTTAAAATGTATTTTGGCCTTAAGCTTCAAATTAAATACGTGGTTCAATGTATGCTTTTGCTATTTTAGTTAGAAATATCTTTTCCTCCTATGAAACTGAGTATTCTCAGGGTGTTTTGTGTAAAAGTTTAAGGAATCCAATTGACAATTACAACAGTTTTCTTCACTAGAAATGGAAATAAATATTATATTACTGAAATATATAGACCTTGTAGCAAAATTGGCATTGCTTATATAATTGTTTGACCACACCCATTTGTATTATTGAAATTCTAATTCAAAGTCACCACCAAAACGATGTCAAGTCTATTCCTTAAGGTGTTTTTCGATTCATCAATCGTATTTTTGTTGTCTGATTGTTTTGATTGAAACAAAGTAAACTACTTCTTGCAATTGCTGGTTCCCCTGAAAATCAATGTATCTATGTTCATGTGTCAGGTGATTCCAAAATCTTAATTGTAGAATGGAAAATTGTTTCTTCTATTGTGTTTGTGTTTAAGTGCCAAGTTCAATGTGAGGAGAAGTATTTATACTTGAAAAATTTGGCATTTCCTTTTAGAACATAACTGAAATGTTAAAGAAATATTAATGAAGTTACTTATCAGTCAAATGAATACTAGTGGAAATTATAATTTGGTAAATTAAAACCATTTATTATCCAAATAACCATTATATGGCTGTGCTTATTGTGGCCTTTTTAAAGTTGTTGTTTGAAATCTAAAAGCGTGCAATTGGAAATTGCAATATTACTTTGAGAGTAAAGTTTTTTAAGATAAACTATGATAAAATGATGCTACCACCATAGACTGGTGCCACATAGATAGTTGATCCATTATAATGTTATAATGACCAGTGCTAACCACACTCTAGAGAAGCTGTCTGCAGAACCTTTCATGAATTTTGGAATTTTTTTATTGATTGCGTTGGCTGTTAACATCACACAAATTTATTTCATGATTTCGTAAAAGAAACATTTTCTAGAATGATATTTAGATGAAGTTAATCTACAGATAACGCAGATGCGCAGACTATTTATAACTTTTGTACAAAATAGCAGCACTGGGAATACCAAGCTATCATCGTAAACGACTTTCACAAAGAACGTATATTTGTTGTATGTTATTTTGAAATTTTAGCATTTTTACGTTATGTAATTTATAGTATGCAATTCTTTATTTTCAATAAAAGTATGAAAATATGATTCATAATTCTGATTTCAAACTTGAACATGACTTTTCTTGTATGCAACTTTTGCATTCAGACAGCATTTTTTACATGCACAGTGTGTGCATCAAAAGGATTCAGAAGTTCTTAGAACTATACATATAGGGACTCTATGATCCTGGACATTAAATAATTCAAAAAGACAATTTTATGTACCTTGTTCTTCTCTTTGAATGTAGCAATTGAAGGCTGTAAATTAAATTAAATGTTAATAAAATTAAATAGTTTCATAAATGCGTAAATTTTGCATGGTTTTTCTAGTCAAAATACTTTGTTTACTGAAATGTAATTACTTAAAAGCCTGCATTAAAAAAAATTTCTTCATTTCTATCAAAGACATGATCACATACTTGAAATGTTTCGTTCATTTGTTGTCATTGTAATGAAATAAATCATTCTCAAATCATATTCCTGGTAAGATAATGAAAACACCTGTTGCCACTTTATTGAAATTCGGATGCACTAGTTCATTAGACATAGCTATCAATTGCACTGTATGAATTCGTTTTAGTAAAACAAGGTGTTGGAATCTGTGTTAACATTTTGTCAATTATTACTGGAAAAGTGTCTGTTTGGATATCTGTGATTTTCAAACTTTCAAAATTCTATCAGCATAGTTGCATTTTATTTCTGATTCTGCTTTGGGAGAAAGTTGTATGTAAGCTTTGAATGTGCTATAAGAAAATGCTGAATGACTGGTTGTTTTAATTTCTGTCACTTTTTAAAAGACAAACTATCAAACTAAGTTGTTGCAGTTCTTTATTTGCTTTGTATGGACTGCTTTGAGGATAAATTTCATGTTTGGATATATTTGGGCAAATGTAAACTTAATGGGTTGTAAATGACCCAACAGTGATACACATTATTTTCATCTTATGAGAAAAAAGATTTTCCGTGGATGGCTCCTTCCAATAATCTGCTTTCTTGATATATAATCTCTTTGGAAGCCTAAATTCTGTTCCAATCTCTTCCACCAATTTGAGTAGGTGATTGTGTAGAGGGTTGGCGAGATAACTGATTGCTTTTCTTCCGGTCCCCATGTATGGTAGAAATGCTGCATTGAATGTTTTCCAATGGTTCTATACCTACTCAATATCTGGAGGTCGTCCACTATGTCCAACTTGTGGAGCCTATACCTGGGCATGACACGAATGCATTTTCATCCTTTGACCAGCGTCGCACATTTTGTTCAAAGTTGACATAGTATCTTCTTGGAATCCTATTCCCCCATATCATTGTTCAATCATGATAATGGCTAATAACATTCTTGCATATTTTGGTATATGCGTTATAAATATCTCTAGTAGGTCTTCATTTCTCAGGAGGATGCCTTCGACCTTTTCTGTTTATCCATCTTTGGCTCTTTGAATTATTGTTGCTCCGATGTTTCTTCTTGTGGTGTCTCTGTAGACATGTAATCTGACTTCATCCTGAAGATCCTCACAGCTTTCTATTCACAGCCGTCATTAATCGATCAATCCTTGTACCTTTTCTTTCATTTTTGTCTTTTCGTGGTTGATTTATTATTTGGACTGGGGTTTTGACCTTGTCCATCTATCAGCATCTTTTCTGCGACATCCATATGGTAATCTCCTGTGGTCTGGTTTGGTAACTGGTAACATGGAATGTTGTCCGTATGAGTTACACACTGGATATATTCCATTGGACATGTCAGTTTGACAAAATTCTCTGGCTGCATATAGTTGTCGTCTTGTTGTCCGTGTAGAGTCCCATGCCTTCCAATTTTGGCAACTGTGAAAAAGAAATGCATTGCTGAGAAGTTTTTCTGTTATCTACCTTCCATTGTTAAAAAACGTAATTTGAATCTCAAAAGAAATAACAAAGAAGATCTAAATTCTAGCAAAATTTCTATAAAAAATCATGAGCATGTCAATTTATGTTTTAAGAGCCGATACTCGTTTGACAGACACTGTATAGATTAATTATTTGAACAGATTGATTAACCAATCCAGATTAATTAATTAATCTTGTGTGACTTAAGCTATTGTTTATTAAAGGGAAATTAAGCCTTTATCAAAAACTTTTTATATTAGCTGCAGAAAGGTCTCATTAATCTTCTGTGACCGTTAAAAATTTTTTTAAATGATAACTATACTGAGTTTTTCGTTATTTAGTATCTAACAACGGACGCCATTGCAGTGCTCTGAGATGGAAATTTTGATGTCACAGCGCGATCGTTCTTTTTGTAAGGATTACATAAACTACAATATTTTGTTTTTGTTGATGAAAGTTCTTGTGTTCTTTGTGAAATAAAACCTTTATTAAAAAGTATTTCGTTTTAGATTTATAGCAGGTATATGTGCGTAAGTGAGTTTTTGAACAAATGTGTATATTTTAGATGTATAAAAAATGAAATCTTCAGTATGACTGTTTTTGTTTTTCTTGAATCGCTAACGATAAACTTATTTTACATTTTGCTGTTTCTTAATGTTTAAGATTGTTATGTTGGTGAATGATAAAAATCTTCGTGTTTTCTTTGTTGTTTTTCTACCGTTTCTCGTATCTTTAGAACATAGGCGTAAAAAACATGTCATCATGTGCTGTCTACGTCTGATGTTTCTGCAAATGAAATTCACTCTGTGACGTCATGATATTTATAACGAAAGCTGTAATGGCGATTTAACTAAGTTGTTTTTTAGCAGTTTTTTTCATTTGGAATACCTTTTATACATAAAAAGGTGTTCCTCTAGGATGAATGAAGTATTTCATGCTCAAATTCAGAAAAGAAATTTTAAGGCTTAATTTCCCTTTAAGTGTTAACTAAGCTCTAAGATTTGGTTTTCTCCAAACTTTGCTAAATTGTCTTCTTCAGTTGGGCAAAGTGAGGCATCTGATAAAGATACCAGATAAGAAAATACAGGCGATATGAAAAGATTTTCCAACCTTCTTTCCCCATTTTCTGAGATGCATGTAATACAATCACCATAAAAAGTTGAAGCAGCATCTTTTGTCATGGTATTTGCTTTGTTTGACATCCTGATAATAAAATCATCCATCGTCCCGAGCATCAATTTTATCTAAAATGTTGACACTTTTCCAGGTGGTAGGCTTCTCCAGAGCTATGTGAAATTGAAGGACATCTTACTTTGGCCTTTAACGTTTTCTTTAACATTCGCATTGTTGCAATGGAAATAAAAGCAATTGTACTTGCTGAGGTGTTGCCTGTCTTGTAGAACAAATCAAAGTCTCTGTCATTCTCATTCTTTGAAGGTCAGCCAATTCTTTGTTACTTATTGCTGACATTTTTTGTTTTTGTAGTGTTTTAGACAAATTATCTGTGTGAGCATAAAGCTTGCATCCCAGATACAAACTAAAATTATAAAGAAAATGTCTCCATCTGCTTATTGCACCCATTTTATCCTTTCCTTTGTTTCAGTGTCCAGCTTCTCATCAGGACTCTCATTCCCAAACGCCATCAATGAGTGATGGTTTGCAATAATTTTCTAGAAAGAGTTTAACAGCAAGATTTAAAGAATGCCTGCGGCAAGGGGTCACAATGGCTTTTGGCTCCTCTTCAGTGATGATGGAAGAAACATCATAGCTTTGTCCTCAACAGTCAATAAGTTTCAATGAGCCCATAAGCTAGACATCCTTGATGACCTCGACAATAGTTGCGCTTTCGAATATTGTCAAGTTTAGAAAAGGTTTTCATCGGCATGTATCTAACATTTCCCGCAATAATTGAGTACCCGTTTTCAGCATAGTGTAACCATGGAAAAAACGTGCTCAAAACATTCTGGTCAAAGTTCTCTGGTTCCATATTTTTTCTAAGGAAATGGAAAGGTAGCAGGAGGATGAACCGGTTTATCGGCAGTTATTTCAATTATTATCTTTGATGATTCATTTATATTTTCTATGACAATGGTTGTTTGATTGGTAGTCATTTTATCAGCACCATCTTTGAAACTTTTAAATTATTTTGTCAACATAGGGGGTGTTTATATGAGAAAAATCAGCCCAGTTTCAGCCCACTTAACCAAGGCCTCGGTTTACTGAGATCTTTGCTGACTCGTGACTTTCACTTAGAAATAAAAGTGTATTTATATGAGAAAAAATCAGCCCAGCAAACCCAGATCTAGGCTGTGACGAGCCAGAAAAACAGGCTGAATTTTTCTTAATATCCGCATGCTCATATTACACTTTTTTGTTTTCTTAATTTTCAAGATGGCAGGTGGAAGAAAGAGAAACAAAGTTTGATAGCAATAACATAGGATATGTTTCTATGTGTGCCGTTTTGAATTTCTCTCCCCTTGGAAAATCAAAACCAAACCACGTGATCAGATCTGGCCCGGTTTGCTGGGCTGAATTTACCTCATATAAACTGGGAAAAAAACTGTCTTGACAAACCGAGGCCCCTATTTAACCGGGATGATTTTTCTCATATAAACACCTCCTTACATTAATTAATTTTGATTTGTGTTGTGTTTTCTGTGTTGTGTTTGAAGAAAATACTCACATGTTTCCTTAAAATACACAGTGTAGTGTCTTCACCCTTTCACAATCAATGCACAATGTGATGTTTTCTTCTTTTCGTTGATAAAAAAAGGAGTAAAAGGAAAAGAGGAAAGAAAAGGATGACACAACCAATCTTTTTCTGTAAGTTCTGTTATGCAGATTAGGTATGTTGTTGGTTCTGCTTTGAGGCGTTGCCCTTACTCTGTTTCCAATAAGGTAATGATGCCTTCTCTGTACTTAATAACGTCTGTACCATATTTGGTGTGGAGGCAGTATATGCATCAAAGACAAAAATATCGATGATATGCAGTGCTTTCATTTTATACCGTTGTGTTGTTTTTCGCAGGTCATAATAGGAGACCATTTTCTTGTAGCATTCGACTTCCTTCTCCCATTTTTCTATCCAATTATTTGTTTCATTACATTTACTATTAAAGTTTTCTTTTGTTTCAAGTTCTTTTGGATTGTAGTTGTCATGGATTTCCTAAGATTAATGAGTCTCGAATTTAAGAGCGTAAAGTTCGTGCTTATTATTTTTGTTGTAATGTTGAGATAAAACTTTGTATGGAAGGTGAAATCTTCATTGTGATGACGAAGATGAAAAAAAATTTCCCAAATTTAATTTTTTAGAAGCTGTCCCAAATTAAATCCGCGCCCAATTTAATTCTCTGAAAACTCAAGATGAGCCTTAAAATGAGGTTAATTTTGACGTAAATAGTTTCATTTGCGCCAAATTCTGTTCGCGCTAAATTTCAGAAATCCCAAATTCGCCATGTGCAAAGTTAAATCCACACCAAAATTTCTCCATTTAAAGTAATGCACAGTAAAAAATAATTTCTTGCGTAAAGAAAAAAACACTTGCGAGAAGATAAATTTGCAAAAATATGAGATTCAAGTGCTGATCAACGAATTAGAATAATTTGAAATAGTGCAGTCATTAAATTCTTAGAATGCATTTGTTGTGCAGAAAGCAAATCAGGTGTTCACCGCACCTGTCCTACTCGTTAGACTAATCACAGAACTCGTTACCTGTAAAAAATTTGCTCAGCTGAGCATTCCAAAAGGTCCATTAAGACCATTTAACTGTGACACTGTTGTTTTATTGAATTAGAATAATGGAGAAACCGTTTCATTGAATTAGAATAAATGCTCGAATTTTTGTTTTCTGTGAAGAGTGTTCACTGTGCAGTATAAAGCCAGGGTTGAGTAGAATTTCTAAGTTAAAAAATCGATCATGGGTAAGCAGCGCGACCTCTCAACCGGAATAGTGGCTCAAATTCAAGCCCTTCGCCAACAAGGCTTGACCCAAACTAAAATTGCTGAAAATATATATAAGTTCAGAAAATATATGATCCAACAAGCCAATCAATCATCATCATTACAGATTTAAGATGTCATCTGCAAGATATTAATTACACAAATTATCATTTAGGTTAAATAAAAAATGTTTCGTATAAGATCATTTCTATCAAAATATAAAATTTTCTCTTTGTTTTGTAAGACAACGTTAAAAATTGAAATTTTATCCACAAGATAGAAAATGTGTTTAGCAAGATATTGTTGGATCTGATGGCAAGATTTTGAATGCGTGTTCTATGTAAATATCTGACAGACACAATTCTAAAACTAGAACAACACTTCTTTTGATTGTTGACAAGCTACGTTTCAAGTGTAAGTGACAGACAAAAAAACAACGACAGCAAATAATCTTCATGTTATTCTTCCATATGACTATAAAATATTTACATTTCCTGCTGTATGAAGCTGGAAATATCTTCTCATCAGCAGGTGTTATACTGTGTTTCCACAATTCTGCTGTCCAAAAATATTAGCCTGTGCAATATGGAAAGGCTAATAACCTAATCTAAAGGATAGTCACATAGAATAAACTTTTAAAAGCCGTAAATAGAAAATGATATTGAACGCAATAATGACAATATTTCTTTATAACTTTTTTAATTTTTGAATAACGCATTCAAGCTCTTTCTCTTTTTCTATTTTTTCATTCTCTTTTTCAGCCTCATTCTCCTGTAACTATAAAAAAACATAGAAGTATAAAATAAAAATATAATGTAAATGTAATAAAAAATATTAAACATATAATGGCTTTGACCTGTTCTGGTTCCAGTATTGGTGTGGAGCAAAAATATGGGTGCTCTTCCACCCTCCCATCTTTCATCAGTTGAAGATAAACCTTCATGCATTTTTGGAATTTTTTTACCTCTTTCCTTTTCTTTCAGTTGTCCTTTCGTTATTTTCCTTTCTGATAAAAAAGCCATGGGGTGCAAACCTCAATCATATGTACAATGACCAGCTTCCTTTTACGTAAATCCTTTTTCTTTTTTTTCGAAAAGTTGATCAATTACACCAAGCAATGAAATTAGCTTCGAACCTTATAGAAAAACAAAAATCCTTAAACTCCTAATATGCACTTTAACGGTATCTACACAGCGCAATTAGCTTATACCGAATGTGCACATTGTAACAAAAAGGTGTAACAGTTAATTTTATTTCCTCTTAGATATACATAGATTAATTATTAATTAAATTGATACCCCTTTTCCAGACTGCTTAACACAAACTTCTCTTAACTCGAAACCATGCCATTCTTCACTTATCAAATTTTGTTTGTCACTGAATATCACAAATTACAATTCTCCCTGGGTGTTCAAGCTAAAAAGAATTTGCATAACAAATCGAGTCAAAATGCCAAGTTTAGGGCAGGCCAGAAAAATCAAAGAATCAACAGCGTTCTTCAATCTCTCCAAAGACTTTTCGATAAACATTTTGTTATTGAAATCTAACAGCCTTTTTACTTCATGGATCATCTAAACGTAAAGATAAATAAATGCGTCACATGAATGGGACATGATATGAGGTAGAGGCCAACACAATCAAACGTAATTCTTTATTTCTCTCGGCTCTTTCAACAACACTAGGTATTTTTCCTGCAAAAACCCAGCTCGATCTTTAACATCAATGTCATAATATTTTCTTGCCGTCTGTAAAATAGCAAATCCCTATAAAATTGAATTGTTTCTGATCTGATCATCTTGGAAACTGTACTCTGATACAGTCTTTGTTCCAATGCCTAACTCAACATTGGTTTACCGGCCCATAACCTCAGTTCCCCATCAGTGTATATTGGAATGTCAGGTATACTGCATTTACTTTTGGCTTTTAGCTTAGCTGTTACAAAATCATCGGTTTGGGACGTGGCATTTAGTGAAATCCCTTTCCTAATCCCAGAACGAATTAGCAACCATGTGTTGGCACTCGATTTTGAATTTCTCATGAAGTAATCCAAAGTGTTGTTCACCCACAACATTTTGTGCTTATTATAAGTTTGGATAAGTTCTTTTACAATGGCATTTTCCATCATTCCAAAGAAGAAAAGGAAGAGCTCATGATCACTAAGTGCCTGTGATATTGCAGCTTCCAATAATAGGCAGGAACCTTTGCTTTTCTTTACAGCTACATTTATGTTAACATGATTCAGTCCGCCAAGGAAAACCATCCCAAAACTCCCTTCACCAATTTGTTGCCTCTTAATAGAGACCAAGTCCGGGTGTATTTTCATACAAGCAGGAAGCTTTAGAAACTAATATTCTGCATGGCTATGTTCTCCTTTCACATGCTGGAACCCTTTCTCTTCCACATACTTCCTAAAATTCAGTTACTTTTTCAGACTTTCCTCTTCTTTTCTTAATTCAATGTTTTTTTCCTTCTCATCAGCATACATCATAGCAGCGTTTTAAATTTTTCTCTGGCACTCTTTAGTAGTAAGCTCTTTCTGAATTTTCGCCTGTTGTGGTTATATGGTATTAAAGCTAAAATCTTAATAATCGTTAATTTAAGTTGATTTGTTTCCACATGGACGTATAAAAAGAGAAGGACTCACAACTGCTATTGAGCTATTGAAATAAAGCATGTCTCAAACGACAGGTATCATATTCAAAGATTTAAAGAGACATTTTGAAATCTCCCGCGGGCAGATGATTTAATTGTTATGTAACTTACTTTGATTGGTTCACGCGCGCATTAATAACCAATCAGATGCGTAGTTTGCATTATTTTTGTAAGCTGTCAAATATGGTGGAGCAAGATTTTGATACACATGACCTTACAGATTTTGACATTGATTTTTCTGTCATGTAACAAAGAAAATCCAATTCGTGCATGGAAGAGATAAGTTTTTTTTTTTAAATAAACGTAAATGTCATTAACCTTCCAAAAATAATAAAAGGATTCATTACATCATACCTATAAGCTATACAAAATATATAAATATAAAACACTCTGCTTTTAAACGCTGGAATAAATAACAAGCATTCAGTCTATTTATTTGAGTTCAGAATTCATCAAAAAGTCATTTCCCAATTAAAGCCTACTAAAATTAACTAGCAGTTTTTAGGCTTTCAGAATTGAATGAAAAATATCTGTAAGAAACAATTCAATTTTTTTTCTTGGGTAATTCTTTCAAATTATTTATATCTAATTCTGGAGCATCAACGCCTTTTGTATTGCCAGTAAGATCCCCAATTAATTCTGACCGCCTTACATTTAACGATAACTCTTGCTGACCAAATCGATGAAGTGTTGGAATTTCACTGCAACCATCACGCCTCCGATGCCTTGCAAAGTGCTCCTCAAGAGGCAAAGAATTTTTCTGACAGCAAAAATTATATATACATTATATATACATTATATATATATTTCAGACATAAATAGGAGACAAAACTTTTTGTTAGTACTACTAGTTTCATTCATACATAATACAGATATACATACAAATGCACTTGCGTCATGGGTTAAAATTTTTCATGGGTTCAAAATTACTTTCTTCACTGGAGGCGCGAAACACAACCACAGATTGAAGCACTTAAAATGCCCTACTTTTATCATATTTCTTATGGAGAAGATGAATAATAAATTTTACATAATGCCAAGGTTCGAATTAAGATTTCAAAAGTGTATCGCAATTTTATAGCGAGCGAAGCGAGCTGAAAAGCCTGCCGAAGGCGCGAAAATTTTTGCACTTTTGCGATGCGTTTTTATGAATTTGCGATGTAGTTTTTGTTATAGTAAGAATGAACTATTGCATATATTAAGGCCAGCGCTCCGTCTACATGCTAACACCCTGACGTTATTGCTTCTTTACCTAACAAATACATTACAAGCCGTATGTACTATGTACCGATCTTGATCAACATACAGGCAAAAAACTCACTGCGGCAGGCCTGTAAATAAGCATCGGATATTGTCCGGCAAGAAATACGCTACGTCCGACCTGAGATCCTGTACTGCCAGACATGATGTCCGACAGAAATTTATCGCCGTTTCTATCGACCATTTTGAACTCTAACATGCTGCGAATAAAAAGTGTGCAGAACATGCTAGGAATAAAAAGTGTGCAGAATGAATATCATAAGATACAGGATATAAACTCGTTAATTATTAATTTTGTTTACTGTTTAAAATTTTCAAGTTACAGGTAACATATTAATCAGAAAGATTAAGCTATATTTGAATAGCTAAAAGATTCATCAATGAAACAATTGTTTGTTTTCTTTTTATAATTTGAGGAATTGAAAAAGCAAGTCGCTCTCCTCCTGATTTTATATAAAAAGTGTAGAAAGTGTGAAATGAGATGATATCATGAGAAAAACAAAAACAATTTAGCATTAACTTGATGGGCCCCGTCAAGTTAATGTTTAAATTTTATGAGTGATTTTATGAATCACTCACCTTTAATTTTCACGGCGCAACAAACGATCCCAGATACCACTGGAAAAGAGACTTAGAAAAGCATGTCCGACATGAAATGATAATCGTGTCCGGCAAGGGAAAAAACTTATTTACAGGCTGCTGCGGGTGAGTGCACATCTGTGCTGGGTCAGATAAATCCGCAGCTCATAGAAGGGTTGGAGTGCTTCATTATAGATTTTGACTTTCAGGCGAGTATACACACTATGATGATATGATTTCAATGAAACCTGACGAAATAAGAATTACTAGACATAAAAATTAAAGAAATGTTGCATCGCAATTTTAATGAATTTTGAGATTTTTGCTTCGTGGTTTTTCAAAAACGCATCGCGAAATTCGATACGTTAATTCGAACTCTGAATGCAAACAACAACATAACACAAAACCATACATCAAGGCATATATACAAAGATAACTAACATCCCACTATATAATACATAACAAATGCATATGCATGTAGTGTCATGTGCAAAAACTTTTTACAGGTTCACTAACATTGGAGCTGAACCGAATAAAGGTTTCATAAATTATTTTTTACCCTAGTGACATGAAACACAACCAAACATTGAAACTTTTAAAATGCCATATATTGACGGAAATCATGTTTTTAATATAGATTTAATGTATAAACGAATGGCAATATAACACAGATTTCTATACCCAGGCATAAGCAAACATTGAACGGATAGCAGTACAAAATGAAATTGATTCCTTCTAACTTTTGAGCCAAATCTATGTTGGACAGAATTTTCAAAATGAATAATCTCTTCTTCACTAACCATCATCATCATGATTTTAAACCATGAGGTTCATTTTTTGTTTGTTACTAAATTTTTATATTATGATTGTCTAAAATAAAAAAAAAAAATCCAAATGTATAATGTACAAATGATACATATGTAGCTATGTAAACAGATAAAAATTCCTTTCTTGTCACAGAGGATTCAAACCATGGTGCAGGAAAACTAAAAAATACAACAACCAAGCCAAAAACATCACAGATAAGTCTGAAAGTAATGCCCGAATGTAACTAGCAAACAATAGATTCGCAAAACGCGGGTAAAAGTAGCAGCCATTTTTTATAAACACGAAAACTGTTGAAAAACACCAAAACTAATAAAAGTATGAGTCCTTAGGAGTTCCTAAAGCTTCAGACTTGAAACTTTCAGAAAAGATAGATAAACTATCTTTCTGTTTTGTGTAGCTTAGGCATTTTTGAGGCGCAAATATTAACTTCATAACATGCAGAGACGCTGTGCCATGATTTTCTTCTATTTTCACTTGTAACATCTTCTATCAAACTCACAAACATTTTAAAAACGATTAAACTTCGTTGTCTGTGGCTTTGAACAATGAATAAAAGTGTTTTAAAAGCTAATGAGTCTTAATTCCTCTGATATTTCAATTTTCCGCGTTGGATTGGCATGTAAATAATCGTTCGCTTCAACAAAAATCCAGTGAAATGCGAGACGCGCTTTGGTATGAAAGGGATGCAGACACAATGGATTTTAACAATAAAATTGAATAGCTATTGAAATGAGATGTGAGTCTTTCTCTTTTTATACGTCCATGGTTTTCACAAGGAGAGAAAATTATACAGAAAGATCACAAAAAATTAAAAATCTGGTCCGCAGAGCAACACGCTGTGACACATAACTGCAGAATGGTACCAGGTATGAAAATGAAATTTTGTACATGTATTTAGATTATGGAGATGTACTTCCTGTAACAAAATCAATTTGATATCATTAATTTGGCTGTTATGGCATTGCTTATATTAGAACTATAAAAAGGTCCGAAAATCATACAAATCCAATAGAAAACAATCCAAATCTAAGAAAGTACTTATCCTCATTAAATAATTCTGGTACAGCAAGTGTAAAACACATTAATGGTTAACTGACAAAAATTTCAGCCAAATTAAGCAAAGCGTTCTCATGTTACAATGTCGCAGCGTGCGGAAAAACACCAATTTGAGAAAAACATGCTTTTCAGAAAATCCTTTCCCAATCTGTCTCATGGCAACTATAGCCCTTGAATTGATTTCAAATGGATAAGTACCAGAGGAACCATTCTTAATTTGTTTACTTGTATAAAACTGGTGATGCCATTCACAATTTTCACATGTTGCTTTAAAGTCAGAAATTTTCGCGGGAAGAAATTTTCGCGAATTTCGCAAATGGACTCAATTCGTGAAATTAAATTCCCGTGAAAAAAATCTTTTTGGGACATTCACGAAATTAAATTCCCGCGGATAAAAACTGATTTTGCGCTGATACACAAGAATTTTCAAAAATCTTAAAAAATGTTGCAATCTGTTTAAAAATTGCATTTACAGTTCTTTCGCGCCTAATATTTGCATGCAAGTCCACCATACTGAACGAGATTGGTTTTTTCTTTGCAGGTTTTTCAAACACAGTACAGCCGATGCTCATTATCTTTTGTAATGTCGAACCTTTTTGTTGGTCCTTTGGGGGTTCGAGATAACGAGCGTGGAGAGTTGAGACTAATGTAACAAATTAGCTTAAAAATATCATAAAAAATACCAAGTGCATACTTCGTAAAAAGAAGAAGTAAAATCTAGTCTAATAATGTGTCTTTTTTGGTGAAATATTTTTTCACCAATTCGCGAAAATTAATTCCCGCAAAAAAATATTTTTGGCCAATTGGCCAAAATTACCTTAACAAGATAAATTTTCGCGTGGACATATTTTCGCTTATGATTTTTTTTTCCATTTCTCGGGGACATATTTTCGCGGATGGCCCAACTTCAAATAATTTGCGTGGACTAATTTTCGCGGATTGTATTATACACAAAGATTATAAAAAACTAAAATACAGTCTTAAACTAATCGTCCCGTTTATTGTCTTCAATGAAAACATCAAATATATAAATAATGCTATCTTGGGAAATGATGAAATTTTTCCGAAAAAGAAGAAAAAAAGCTTAAAAGTAGAGAAAAAATAATTGTGTGTGTCCGAAAAAAAAATGGCATATAAATGTTGTTTTTATTATCTATAACCATTTTCTGAAATTCAAACATCTGTATTATAGAGAGAAAAAAATAACATTTTGCGGAGGCATATTTTCGTGAATGAAGACATTGCAAACTTTTCGCGAAGTCATACCGTGGTTTCTCCAATTTAACACGTACTCTAATGTAATGCGTGGCCTGATTTTTTTGAAAAATCATAATTAGTTTTACTCTAATTATTAACGCGTGGCAGGAATTCTAAGTAGTTAATTTTCCTCCAATTATTACGCGTAGTCAAGCCTTGGACATGGAAACTTAGACAAACAAAGACAATTCTTTTATTAATTCTTATTTTTTCAAATGACACTCAAATTTAGATTACATTACAAATCAAAGAGATCTTCGTCATCCGATTCTTCCTCTAAACTGGCAAGTGCATTTCCCATGCACTTCTGATAAAAATCATTACACCCAACTTTTTCGGGATAGGATGTGGTGATCCCGCACACCTCAAACGACTTTCCAACCATGGTGACATTGGAGGAAAGATTCTCATATGCCACCTTAACCCAATCAACCATTTGTTGATGTGTAGGAGTTGGGATTTTGAAATTTTCACAAAGTCTCTAATTTATTGCGTCTAATTTATTTCCCCGTAATTATTAGCGCGTACTACGACCGCCGAAATCTTGTAATTAATCTTTCTCTAATTTTAATGCGTAGCATCCATAATAATTATTTATTGCGACGCGTTAAATTGGAGAAACCACGGTATATTCGCAGAAATGGCCAAAATCTGTGAAAGTTTATCTCCGCGAAAATTTATCTCGTTAAGGTAATTACCGGGAAATATAAAAAAATTTCGCGAATGGAGTAATTCGCGAAAATTTCTTCCCGCGAAAATTTTTGACTTTAAAGTATCTCAAGCAACACACTTAAACCATTCTTACTTGCAGCATTCATTGTCATATTTAACTTTCGAGAGTTGCATTCAACAACCCAACATATTTATCATTTTAGTAATTCTGTCAGTGTCAATTAAAATAAAACAAGAGGTAATACATTGTACATTATCTACACTCGATGTTGTGGAGGTGCTTTAGGTTCGGCGAAGAGAACTACCAGGCAATGAGTCCTGGTAGTCCTGCTCCTGATGATGTTGATGGCTGAAGTGTGGCATCTTTGCCTACTTCCATAGTAGCTGATGGGCTATTACTTTTAGACCTTCTCAGTTTTTTTGCTGAAGCACACACGGAATCATTTTCAGCTGAATTGTTTGCCGGTTTCATTTTTTACCTCTAAAAGCAAGTTTTCGAAATACCTTTGAATGACCAGTATTCCTAGTAGATTCACTCTTTGTATATTCCATTATTATATTATACTTTCCCAATAAGTCACAAAAAGCATGAAACAACTTAAAGTAATGTGAAATATCAAGCTCTAGTGTTTAGTTGTACTGACACAAATAATAACACAGCACAGCAGTTTCAACCACAGATTTGGA
Source organism: Turritopsis dohrnii (assembly GCA_027922465.2). Lineage (NCBI taxonomy): Eukaryota > Metazoa > Cnidaria > Hydrozoa > Anthoathecata > Oceaniidae > Turritopsis > Turritopsis dohrnii. The sequence goes on from BQMF02000417.1 coordinate 283,311, forward strand.
GTAAATTTTATGAGTTTTTTCATGAAACAGGGCATTCCTGTTAGGTAAAATACTTAAACAGGGTTGCTACTGTGCCTGGAAAGGCTGGAAAAGCTGGAAAAAATACCTTTTTTAGAATTCTGGCTGGAAAGGCTGGCAAACATGCCTTTTTCTACTAAGATGGCTGGAAAAGCTGCAAATAGTTTTATTGAGTAGTTTTAGAATTAATTTTTGTTAATACTGCAGTGATCAGTTAGGTTACCAATTAAAAGCAACACTCTAACCCTATTTATGGTTAAATATCTTCCAATGTTTTCAGTGCTGTTTTAGAACTATCAGATGCTCGTTTTAGACTGTTTCCTCTTATAACTGGCGACATATCATTTTCTTTTTCCGATGCTTTTTCAATGACCGAAAAATGAAGACTCAAGGTATCTGACAACTACACAATTAATTTTGTTATTCCAGCATCGAACTAAAACAACCATTTCATACTCCTGAACTTTTTCACTCAAACTTTCATCAAAGGATACGCAATAAATCTGAGACCTCTGAACTTCATCTAACAGATTTGATTGAAAATAAGGGCCTTTACCATGGTTGATTAAATATGTAAGGTTAGTCTGACCTAATTTCATATCTTAGGCAATGTTTAAAACTTGTCATACATTCATAAGAAAACTCAATCAACTCTCTCAGTTACCGACTTTTACTCCATTTATGTTTAAAATTCTTGATAAGAAAATTAATCTTAGGCTGGAATTTATATAAATTCCCAAGTCTCGGCGGAATTTTATATAATATAAAGAATCAAAAAGCTGGAAAAATATATATTTTTGCTTGAAAATGGCTGGAGAATGAGTTTTATTTTTATTTTATCGCGACCATGAGCCTTCCCGTAGCGCTGACACTGAGGGTAAAGATGGTTGCTAAGGCGGTTGCTAAGGCGAGAAGTACTCACCTTAGTCTTTATTATTGAAAAATAGCCCATCACCATCGTTTTCTACACAAATGAAAGTACCGAAACAATTGTATTTTAGAATTTGGAAAAAATTGACATTTTGATACTGCATAAACCACCTTACCTTCTCATTTCTCTTCTTTTACAACCATGTTCTTGTCTTTTAAGAAGGAATCGTAAATCTTGAATATTAAACTAAGCAACAAAAACAAAATAGGAACAGGCCAGACCACTCAAGATGTCGTTCCGACAACTGGCACCCAGCGTTCAGCGAGAACACAGTTGTAAATACTTTTTTGTAAAATCAGGAAGGCTTGAGAAAAAACTTTACAAATATGAAATCTTTCAAATAAACATTCATTCATTTTGTGCACATATATACAGATGATAACACTTGGGTGAGCAAAATAGACCAATGTTCTTAAAACTTAATGTAGTTGATTTTTTATGATTTCATTGATTTTAGTGAATGCAAATTGAACTATTTGTTAGAGACCAAAATGTTCCGAAGAGAACATTTTATGACTTCATTCAGTTAGGTGTGAATGTTTTGTTCTGTTGTTCCTTTTTTAAGGACCATTTTGTGCATTATTTTTGCGAACACATTGTCTTTTGTCAACCAATTAAGTCATTTTGGAAAGAACATTTTGTTCCGTTTTGATAATGAACAATTTGTTAATTCATAAATATAGTCAGTGCATGTAAAACTTACGTAAATTCTTGAAACTTTTTGTTATTCCTCGTCCCAACGTCGCCGCACACTTTTCTCGACTGATTATGATCCATTCGCAACATGGCTACCATTTACCACTTCGATCATACATCCTAATCTTTTGCGTAGCCGAGTTTTTCAAAGTTTACGCACGTAAATTTTAAGAACAAAATTCGCGAAAATTTACGCGGTTTGTTTTTAAAATTTACGTGCGTAAATTTACGAAAATTTGCTGCGTAAGTTTAAAAAACGAATGCCTAAACATCGAATTCATTCCTTTCTAACGCTATTTGCCCAACTTATTATTAAATTTATTGTGGTTCTGATGACTTAACATATTGAGAAACACTCATAAACTTTGGAACAACTATGATACCGTGGATACAATGCTATATATGTCATATGCCGTAAAAACATTACAATAAATCAGCCATCTCCTTGCGATCCAGTTTAACAACACTCTCATAGAATTGTTTGATTTTGTGGTAGTTTTTTACTTTCATTTTTTGTCCCTTCAACGGCTCAACCTTCACTCTTGCAATGACATCATGAAGCTTGAAGTTGGTAATATCAGGATCTTGTGTTTCAGGTATGAAATTCAGAACGTCTGTAGATCCAAGAGGAGGTATCAAGCAGCAATCGATTGTAAGGCTATCAACTGGACCATTTTCGTCATGCAAAAATCGATTGAGGGCTTTTCCTATGTAGAGGTAGCGTTTTTTGCGTCCCGCTTCGTATATAACAGCATACCATTTGTCAATCACATCTGCTTCTTTTATGGGAGGAGAAATTGACTTCCAAAATTCTGCCAACTGCATATCCTCCTCTTCCTCTTCATTGTCACTTTCTGACTCCTCGATTTCGCTTTCCTCCCATTCCTCCATGACTGCGTCTTCATCCAACTCGTCTTTCGATTTTCCTTCCTCTGCAACTGCCACCTCCAAATCTTCTTCTTCTACTGTCGCCTCCAAACCTTCTTCTACTGCCGCCTCCAAACCTTCTTCTTCTACTGCCGCCTCCGAATCAACTTTTGCTTGTTTCTCCGGATCCTTATTTTCCTTATCTTTTTTGGTCTTTTTTCGTTTACCCTTTGTCTGCTTTTTGATCTTTTACAACTCCTCAAGCTCCTTCAACTTTTCTAGATATTCTGTTTCAGTGATAACTTTTGCTACTTTGTCGATTTTCTTTCGAGTTTTCTTTTCTTTCTGCTGCGGTCCTTTAATCTTGTCAAGAACTAACTCTTCAAATGACTTTTCATTATTTGACTCTCTCTGAAGAGACCACTGTGCGATCCAAACATATCCGGGAACAGGTGCAGGCTTAGGGCCCAACGATTTAGAGATGCTTTTTAATTCGTCTAAACTCATACTTGATTTCGCTGATGACGGTGCTGGATTCACAGGTTTGGCTGATGTTGAAGGTAACGTTGTTTTTGATGACTGGATGGGTGTTGAAGTCACAGGTGCAGTGTCTGACGAAGATGGCGTAGATTTCGGTGATGAAGCAGGCGATAAGGTTGATAATTCTGGCACAGATTTTGATGATAGAGAGGGTGTATCTGCTAAAGCCTTCTCCGAATCAAAGTCGTCAGGTCTTCCAAGATTTATCCAGATCTTGTAGGCTTTAAAAGTTCTCTGATCAAACCTGTCTGTAGGATATTTTTCCTTGTTAAAAGGAAAGATACCTGTTGCACGAAAACCAGCGATGACATTCTGTTCAGATAGTCCGCGATGCCAAATGGAACAAAGAAACAAAATCAACAAAGGTATCCTTTTTTATTGTCTCTTTTGGACCCATTACATTTACTCTTTCGCATAACAGCTTTTCCCATTCACGCTTGAGCGGACTAAAACAAGTTACGTCCAGAGGCTGCAATTTATCCGTAACATGCAGCGGTAGTTTTAAGATTGTAATGTCTTCCTCACGAACCTCCTCGATAAGTTTTACTGAAACGTGAGAAAGGTGTCCGTCATAGATTATCAGCAGAGGTCTTAATGTCACTTGTTTGGAGAACTTTTTAAACCATTCATAAAAAATATCCGTTGTCATCCAACCGTTTTCGCTTACACCGTATATGGTTTCAGGCAAAGCAGCTGCTCCTTTCCAAGTAGATTGAAAATTTAACCCAGAGAAAATAATCAAAGGGTCAATTACTTGGCCTGCGGCACTACAGGTAGCCAGAGTGGAGATATTTTCTCTCCCGGCCCCCCATGTCTAACATGCTTAAAAACACCACGTAAGTTTTACCAACATTTTTGTATCACGTAAATTTTACATGCACTGACTATAAGAACAATTTGTAAAGTTTTTTACAAAATTTAAACACTATGTTTAAATTTAAGGAACCAATTAAGTACTTATTTTACGGAATACTTTATCCACATCGTAGTGATTAATAAGTTCTTTTTATGAATAATTTTTGGACCTTATTAATACTCTTACGTAATATTTTTTGCAGACCAACAAAATAGGCGCGTAAATGGACTGGCTGTCATTTGATTGAACACGGGTGAATTGTATCTTAAATATTCTGTCACTTCCAAAGCGTTTGTATCTACCAACTGTAGACTAATGTACCCCCTTTTCTGCTGACCACCATTTGTTATAAAAGAACTCCCAATTTAATTTAAAATCATTATTTGGCCAGTATGGCCATTACGAGCAGTCGATGCCTCATCGTAAACTGGAAAGCCGTAGACGGCGCTGCGCATGGCAGAAGAAACATAGCTATACGTGCAAGTAACAGCAATATGTGTACTTGTCCAGTAAAGCTGTTTACATTCCGATTTTAAAAGTAGCAGAGGTCTAAGGAAGCATATAGACAACAAGCATGCTTGGTGTTATTATTTTGACTAGCAGCCCGAGGTTAAAAGAGAAAAACTTGAAGTCAATCAGTTAGACATAAAGCTTGCACATCCAAAAAGCCTGCTTTTTCATTGGAAGAAGGTGTAGCAAAAGAGTTTACCAACTGGCTTTGTACATCTTGCGGAGGTGGCAATAATCATAAAGAAGCTGTGAAAATTGCAAAAAAAGAGCCATGAAGTTTTTAATGCAAGCACTTGGTAATAATGAATCGGAAAATGATCTAACATGGGAATATATCGATTGCCGTCTTAGCTCTGCTTCAGTCTTAATGGCATTTCTTAATGCCCAAATGGTCTTAAAATGGTTTAAAAAATTGCAATTTCTGGGATATGCACCCTATCCATGTCTAGTTTGAGAAATTAAGTTGACTTTTTGAAGAAAAAAAATTTTAGGTCACTTTTCACAAAGTATCAAATATGATATAATGGGTATTAGTGATAAAAGTTTGAGACAATTTGAAAATATGTCAAACAGTTTATATACGAATGTCAATCAGCAATCCTCAAATAAAGTTCTTGTAAAACAAGAAGAAAAGTCAAACACTATGTCCCTGCTTTTGAATATAATGCAGAGTATCTAAAAATGTGCCTCAATAAAAAACAATGCCAAATGCCGTTTTATCTTCCGTGAAATTCGTTGTAGCAATTTCTCTCTTTATTCAAACACAACCACACATTACACTTTGTGCATTTGATGAAAGTTAGCATATTGCAATTCATGCACCGCTGTCGACTTTGCTCCCATGCTGGGAAATAGTCAATGCAGTCTCTGCGGATATCAGATGTAGGGATACCTTGGACTTTTTTCTTTTTCGACGCCAATGGACATAGTGAAGTTGCTGAAGGTCGACCACGAGTTCTTTTATTAACTTTTATTAAGCCATCAGCTAGCATACCTTGAAATACTCGTAGTGGCATGGTCTTTTCAGATGGCCCAAGAATTCCCATGTTACGGCAGTACAAAATCCAAGCATTGACAACACTTATTATGATGGAATGTAACCAAATATAGATATACCACCTTCTGGACCGAACCGTCTGTTTATATAATGAACAGACCATATCTAATTTGTCTACACCTCCCATAAATTTGTTGTAAATTCTAGCAGTGCTTGGTTGCTTTACACTGATTGTCTTGCGAGCACTTCAGTCATAGCGAGAAATTTCTTCAACTGGATCTACCGCAACAAATGATGAAACTAATGTAACCGCTTTGTTGTCAAACCACCTGACAGCAACAATATCATGGTTGATCGCCACCCTGTAGTCAATCGCACCACGACCTTCCTTGCGTAGATCCTTTTCACATTTCAATGGACAGTTCTTTAAACGTGGGGCTCTTATAGTCCCAACAAAAAACATTCCTTCTTTTTTCAGAGCTTCCACAAGGGGCATAGATGTAAAAAAAATATCCGCAAATATTTTAAAATTGTGGCCTGATGGTAGACTTTCACATAAGCTTTTTACAATTTGTGATGACATCCCAAGGATACTTGTATCTACACTTTTGTTCTTCCCTTGATACACATCAAAGTCATACAAAAAACCAGACACACCACATCTGCCCCACAACTTAAATCCCCATTTAGTGGGTTTGTTTGGCATATATTGGCGCAGAATCGATTTTCCCTTGAAGGGAACCATAATCTCATCTACAGCATTGAACTCTTCCGGAGAGATGGTGAGAAATCTCTCAATGGAGAAAGCCATGGTCTCAATTTCCATACACAGTCATCTTTTTCTGCTTCGCTAACAGTCATGTTGTCCACAAAATGGATTGAGCTCATAAGAGTTTCGAATCTGTTGGGGCTAAGGACATCTGAAACTCCATTATACCCAGAAAACAGGCTTTGCCCTGAAGAAAATGATGCATGTGCTTCAATTCGCACATGTGATCACGTTTGCACGTGCGATAGGATGTGATTCTTCAGTTTTGCATGTGCGAAGTTATTTAATTTTTTTGTGGGTTTCACAAGTCTTGAAATAGCGTTCAGACATCAGACACAGACGAAGGATAAGTGAAGCAAGGGGGACGATTTAACCTGTGAACCCCAAACACAGGAGACTGATTGCCTTTCTCTTTATACTTCACCACTTCTCAAATAAAGTTCCAATGATGTGTATAAAATCTAATTGGTTTTACTTGTGGTTTCAATAATGTAAAAGTTTAGGCGCATTCATACTCCAGATGGGAATTAAAATTCTTTCTTTTCTTTCCGTAGCAATTCGAATGAATGAAAAAAAACTGAGCGTGACAGAAAAAAAAAATACTGAAATAAAGAAAAATAAATGAATGAGTTTGTAAAAGAAAAAAGAATATCGCGTTCTTAACGGTTCGTTTATTCATAAAATTATAAATGTTTATGATATAAATTCATAAATTTATATCATAAAAGTTACGGAACTTATGCGTATGTGTTTAATGTACTTCGTATACTTGTAAGGAACTTGTTTTTTACTTCTATATTTTGTGTATACTTTTTAGTTTGTTTGTTTAAAGAGATCAAAATGTCACGTGTTCACCATATAGTCTCCAATTAAAGCTTCATTCATTTAATTTGCACAACTTTTTATCATGACATATAAGGAAAAAAAATTGAACTAACATGAAAATAATGACTATCAGACATTGCCTAGCAGAATTGAAATGTAACGGACATTTCGTCCACAAAATACTATTTCGTAAATGACACGTACGAATTCATAATACTAACCATTATCGAAATGAAAATGAAAAACATTTATTACTACAACTAATTTTGGAGGTTTTTATATTGAGATGTTTCACCAAGAAAACAAGTACAAACAAACAAGTAATGATGAAGATAAACGTTTTTAAAAAGCTCTTTTTAATTTTAAATCTCTTCTTCGCTAGTTGTATCGTCATTAAACCAAGATTCAGTTTCACTGTCTTCTCCATCTTCATCGTTTTCATCGTTTTCCAAAACCAAATGTTTTTCAGGGGGCTTATCAAATTGCCTAACTCTTCGCTTTGCGGTCTCGTACTTTTCCGCAGCTTTCATAATGATCTCTTCCCTCTCAGCTGGAGTCCATAGCTTATCATTGATGTTTACAAGCAATATATTTTTCATTGTATTGTGTGATAGTCTCAGTCGTCTATCAGACAATAACAATGTTAGAAGACTAAAGGCTCTCTCAACTGTGGAATTAGATCCAGAGAGTGACAAAACCAGCTCTGCAATAAGGCAGATATTGGTATACTCTGTTCGCTTATATAATAAAACCTTTTCCCAGAGAGGTGCTGCTTCTAAACCTCGGTAATTAGTTGTAGCAAAAGTACGCAGTTGCTTCCATTCACGTAGGGCAGCGTCTAATTCAAATCCTTTAGCTTCTAGGGACACTTTAAAATGCTCGCAAAGGCTTGAAATTTGATCCATCCCATAAGTGCGATTGTTTGACCAGTTTCTGGGGTCAAACCATTTCATGCTTTGGTAAACTACGCCTTTTTGGTCGGCAAATCTTTCTTCCAACAGTTGCTTTAACTTTAACAAGACGTGCTTTTTACCGTTAGATGCACTCACCCGGTGAGCTTCTAAATAAACAACTCTAAGTGTTAAGCTCACTCGCTCTTTAAGTAGATTTTCCTTGTGTGTATCGTCTGCTTTATAGAATGCTGAACAGATTATTTCTTGATCTTCGATCCCTTTGAAGGATGCAAGGTGACTAGTCAAAAATTCTTCATCGCTGTTACATGCCTGAATCTCCTCCTCTATGTTACTTGCAGTTTCTCCAACAACAGTTTCAATTTCACACGCAACCAGACTCTCTCCTTCAAAGATTTTTGAAACAGGTGATATTATTTCGAGGATGTCAAGGTAGGTGCAAACTAAACAAAGGAACTTATGTGAGCGCAAGTTGTTTTGTAGAAAGCCTCGCACTTTTGCTCTTGTTTCAGGACGAGTTTTAGGATCGGATAAAACGTTTTCAAATGCAGTATCAATTGCGGGCCAGATCTTTAATAAGTTTGTGTATGCATTTCTTCGATGTCCCACAAATCTTGTCCCAGTTAATTTAGGCAATGAATAATGCTTTATGTTCAGGGCTTTTGCAGACTCTTTAATTTCACTTTTGGTTTTTCCGGAATTCTTTAAAAAGGAAAATAAGGCATTATAAAATATGTCAACTGTTTGGAAAACTGTTTCTTTAACAGTGTCTTTAAAAGCAAGCTCGATTCTGTGGTTTGCACAGTGAATTTTGAGTAGCCATGATCGTTCTCTAGACAGTTGAGTAAGTAATCCACGATGCTTTCCGAAATTCACACTCGCACCGTCTGCTGTAGCGCTGACAAGTTTGGTCTGGTAATCATTGATCTTGAAAGAACCGTTTAGAAATACATCATCGATTCCTTTCTTTAATGAGTCAGCATCATTCCCACCCCATTCGGACATTTCTAACAGTGATGCAACTAAGTATACAGGAATGCCTACAAGAATGATTGAAACAGTATTAGTATATTAGTCGTAAACTATCGCGACTGTAGATTTCATTGAATATAGATAAAATAGTTTTTACCTGCCCTTTCTGTCCGTACTAAAACCATTTCCTTTTCACTACCCGTCTTTCTAGCTTGAGAACCATCGGTTAACAATGACATAAAGTTCGCACTTCCAAGAATCACTGCGCATTTCTCTTGTACTGCTTCAGCGATGTAACTAATGAACTCGCGAGCAGCTTTTGCATCTTGATGACCTTTAAAAGAAAAAGTACAATCCTACTCAAAACATTGGTTGATATAGATTTTCATGGTTTAATACAAAATGTTGAAATGTTTACACACCTTGAACTAGCCTCACACCGTTTTCGCGCTGTACTTTTACTAAAGTCTGGAATTGATTTAGTGGCAGTGTCGGATTCATGGCCAACTGATATGCAGTACGTGTTAACTTTACAAAGGCATCTTTGCTGTTATCGCCAAGCATGGACATAACATTTCGTTGCGTAAACGTGCGAGTAGTTCCAGATTTCGAAGAATCGCTGCCACAACCAGGCAATCTCTCGTTTACAGGTTTATTTCGGTCTAATTCCAGGGCAATTCTATGTCCATTACCTTGCTCCAAATGTCGGAAAACCTATGATAACCGTTGCAAATTATAAAAACCGCTGCCTCCGAAAATCTTTCGTTGTGAAAGTTAAGATTGAAGTGATAAATAACTTACTTGAAATTTGGTAACTGAGGTTGTACCATCAATAAAAGCCATGGCGTTTTGTCTCGCAGATCCCTTCAATCGGTGATGAATATTATCTTTGTATTTGGCGCACAGTTTGCACCACACTTTCGTCACGTAACATTTCTTATTTTCCTCCGTGGTGTCAAATCCAATTATTTCGGATTTACCCCAAGAGTAAAATGTAGAGTACTCAACTCTTTTGCCACTCATTTCGAAACAACTGTTCAGCACAGAAATTAAAACGAATAAACTTTTTTTTTTGAAAAAAAAAATGCTTTATGGAAACGTTGACGTCAACAATTCGAAATGGAAAAATGTTTCACCTGTTGGCACCTATTAACAATATATTTCAGAGAGTGACGACACAATAGAAATTTGTTGCCAGCAACAGAATTTTTACGTGCAACAAAAAAGTCCCCTGCAACAAAATAGAAAATATATATTTTGTCCCCGGGGACATTTTTTGTTGCATTGCACGTGGGACTTTTCTCGTGCGCATGCAATAATGGAAGATGTTGCATTGCATGCGCCTGAAAAAAGTCCCTCGTGTCGCCCTAGCTTTAGTAAAGTGAAGAAATCGTTTTCACATTAAGCTGGTGTTCTATTAATACTTATTCATCGCGTGATAACTATTTGAACCCTATCATTGGAAAACCAGCTTTAGTGACGTCAATTTGAATATGTCGAAAGTGAGGAACTTTTATTAACAAAAATAAGTATACTTCAATTAAAACTCACAAGCTTTTGTACCTTGTTATTAGCTTCTTCGTGACGCAAAATAATTTAACAAGAAGCTAGTTTTGAACTTGAAGTTGATGTTTTACATGAAAAAAAGAATTGAAGAATTAATCTTTTGTGAGTTTTTAACATTTGTACAAGATTATTATAGACAATGTGATTCGTATGAAAAATTAAAATCCATCCACTCGCGAATCGTTAGTCATTATTCCGAATCGGAAGTAACATTCTGCACGTGCGATGTGTTTTTGAAACAACCATTCTACACGAGCAAAATTTTGCTCATGTAAATCGTTTTGCACGTGTGCCTGCATGTGCACGTGCGATCGCTCGTGTCTCCGGGCAAAGACTGAGAAAATGTCTCCCAGTACGATCTTTGATTGGGCATTTTTACCAGTCCCATCCGTAAGTAGACACCAATAAATTGCTCCAATTCTTTTGCATCTGTAATTATTGGTTTTCCATTTTTCTGGGTAGTATACAGATTTGTTTGGAAAGCCACAGAAGAAAGCATATCATTGTCCACAAAGTACCTAAAATAGTCATAAGGTGTCCATGAGATATCTGGTTCAGGATTTAAGGTCACTAGTTTATAATTAATATCATTTGGAGATTTGAAATCCACTTTACGCCACTTATAATCTGGTGGAGGTCTTTTCTTTGTTTTCTCCCTAGCTGTTACTTTTGATAACAACTCATCATCACTAGTGTTATCAAGTACTTCATCATGATTTGTATTGTTGCCAATGTCTTCACATGCAGTATCTGCTTGAAGACTTTGTTCTTCCACATGCTCAGGTTTTTCAGTATTTAAATTATCCATTTCATCTACATCTGAATCAACATCAGAGTACTCAAACTCACTATCTCCATTCAGAATATACTCTAAAGCATCAGCTACAGTTCATTTACTTTTTACGGTAGCAGCGTAAGCGAATACCGTATTAAAACACCCTTGGACTCCTCCTACTACTACTACTACTACTACTACTACTACTACTCCGGCCAAAACGGCAATTTTTAGCCTACGATTTAGAGTATGCGAGTCCCCACTAAAAACTCAATATGCATTCTAATGAACGAACGCAGCCTTTTGAATTTTCGAAGGTTTTCAATCACATACATTTAAAATATGTTTTCTTTGATATTTTATCACTTAATTGATGAAGGAATGGATATTAATCAAATAGGTCTACATAAAACTGGGACTTTTAGTTACTTTTATGGTACTGAATCAATGAACTTTGGCACTTGAAAATAGATATGTTTTTCGTGTCAGTAAAGCACAGATCAGACTTTCTTATTACTTTCTACGTTTGTTAGCAATCTGTTCTGTCTTTGAACATCAAGGTTTTCAAAAATCGAGTTAAAAAAAGGCAGTTATCTGTTTGAATTTATTTTCGGTTTCAAAAAATTATAATTCAAAACAAGAAAGAAGAAACGCGGTTTTTTTTTCTACATAAGCTCTTTTTAAAAAAAACGTACGTTATAAACAGCTCATGCATGTACAGTTAACTCCTGTTAACTCGAACACCGGATAACTCGAACTTTTATTATCTCGAACTATTTTCCCCGTTCCCTTGAACATTCTCTATTACTTTCTTATAAAAATCACTCGTTAACTCGAACCTCGGTTAACTCGAACATTCGTTATCTCGAACCATTTTCAAGTTCCCCTTCAGACAATTCCTTCGGATAACTCGAACATTTTACTTTAAAGGAAAAAGGAAAAAACTATTTTTGAACAGAAAATTAAATTTCTTTTATTTTAACTAATTCTTTTTGTAGAATAGACATAAACTTGGCTTGTCCAGATATATATAGTATGCATGGAACTTGTAAACCATCTCCATCGCCAAGATTACATCTTTTTCCAGTGACCTTTGCATATCACTTGGAGTATGGGTTACTACGCAGAAAATAAAACAAAGTCTTTGCAAATCTTCCAGTTTTGCCTTTTTTTTAGATGCCCCACAATATTTTGGTTCTTTTTAACAGCTACAGCAAACTTGTCCACAGGATTATCTGGTTCCGTGGAAACTTCCACCAGTTCGTCTAGTTGTGGTGTCCAAATGTTTTGGTAAATATAATGTCCCTTGATAAATGTTTCGAGATCCATACTTGTGATCGAGGTAATTGGTAGCTCATCTTGTTTGCAAATTGTTTCAGTTGTCACAACCTCAGTCATATTGAAAAATGGATTTCCTTAGAAAACACGATTAAAAATATTGGGATGAGATTAACATAAAGGCGCACGTTCTAAAGAAATGAAAACGTTCGAAATATCATTTCGAATGTTCTTATTTGTTTAGAACTTGCGCTTTTATGTTTATTCATTTCCATCATGGCGACAATTGCTAGTAAACGCAAACTCAACACAAAATCCATCAAAGATAAATATCAAGCATTAAAAGAAGTAGAAGAAGGCAAGTCGAAATTACAAGTTGCTGCAAAGTATGGCATACCCAAAAACACGCTATCTACCTGGATAAAAAACAAAGATAAAATATTCGAAGCGGCTAAGAAAGGAATGAACACGAAGCGTCAGAGACTGAGAGCAGGCAGCTATGAAAAACTAGATCAAGCTATTTTTAAATGGCTATTAACTGTTCGGAGCAGAGATGTGGCTGTTTCATCTTTAATATTAAAAACTAAAGCTATAGATTTTGCCGAAAAAATGAGCCTTGAGAATTTCCATGCTTCAGATACAATGTATCTTTCAAAAAGATCTCTGGCGAAGGAAATGCGTGCACCGATGAAATGACTGCACCTTGGACAGAGACTACGTTGCCAACCATACTATCTGAGTATGAACTCACCCAGATCTACAATGCAGACGAGTTTGGTTTGTTTTATCGTGCTCAGCCGGAAAAATCTCTTCATCTCAAGGATGAAAGATGCGTTGGTGGTAAGCACAGTAAGCTTCGACTGACAGGATTAGCAGCGGCTAATGCAGCGGGGAAAACGTTGCCCATGTTTGTCATTGGGAAATCAAAATCTCCACGTTTTAAGAATATAAAGCATTTACCATGTCGCTACCGCAGTCAAAACAAAAGCTGGATGGACAGCATATTGTTTGAAGAATGGGTCCGTGAAATAGATCGACATTTTACTGCAGAAGGAAAAAAATTGCTCTAGTGGTTGATAATTGTCCGGCCCATCCATCAATTGATAACCTTGTATCAGTCGATTTGATTTTCTTGCCACCAAACACGATCTCAAAGCTTCAGCCAATGGATCAGGGTATTATACGATCTTTAAAAGCTTACAACAAGTCATTGTCTGTCCGAAAATTAATTGAAGCCATAGAGAAGAACAAACCACTTCCTGCATTTTCTATACTAGATGCAATGCGAATGCTTGACGTTGCATGGGGAAAAGTTACAAAAGAAACCGTTGTAAACTGCTTCGCAAAAGCTGGTATTTCAAAAGAAAAGCAAGCCGAATCTTTGTCAGAGGCTGATGATCCTTTCAAAGATCTACAGGAGCAGTTGGATAAGCTTGCTGTTCATGCACCAGAGTTTTTCCCCGAAGGAACCACTGCTGCTGACGTTGTATCTGCTGATGACTCCGTCATAAACACGGAACCAGTTATGACCGATGAATAAATATTATTTGACATGCTAGATCAAGATGATCATGCGACGGAAGAACGCGACGATGATACTTCATATATTCAACCAAGTTGTCCTAACTCTGATGAAATTCGCCGAGCACTGGAGGTCTTGCGTGAGTATATGCTCTTCAGTGAAAATGGTGAATGTATACACCAATGTGTCAATCAAATAAACACAATTGTGGAGAACGAGTTAATCGCGAAGTTAAAGCAAGTTGATATACGAGAGTATTTTCCAAAGAAATAAAATCATTGACTATTGCACAATATGCTATTTAAGTATTTTTTGTTAAAGAAGAAAAATCGCCTTAACTCGAACAAACATCTTATTTTTCTTAAAGTTCGACTTAAGTCGAGATTCGCTTAAGTCGAACATTCGTTAAGTCGAACTAATTTTCCTGGTCCCTTGGAGGTTCGAGTTAACGGGAGTACTGTATAATTCTTTTGTCTTCTAATAAATTAAATTGCTGGTGTGTTGCGATTAGACCCTATTTACACGAGTTAGTAATTTTAAACATTATAATATCGTTTATGCCTGTTTTCCACCAGTAAGATATCTCAAGAAATAACGTTTACAGAATGTTTAAGAACTTTAAGTAAAATTTTAAATTTAAAAGTATTCTTGTGGCAAGTACTTTTGCTGCTACCGTTTTGCGCCATCTGGCTCTTGTTGCCATCTAAAAGGATGTAGAATTTTTTTTTTTTATTATTATTATTTTTTTTTTTACAAATGTTAAAAGTATATATTTCAGAAAGGTACTAAAAAATTACAAGTTCGGATATGTATATTATATATAAATTTTAAAAATAAATAAAATAGATTCAAAACTAATTTCTGAGAAAGGCCTCTACTATTGTGTATCGAAATAAAATAGCACAGAGATAAATGTTGCGCAGGTTGAGTTAAAGGGAAGTTAAGCCTTTATCAAAAACTTTTTATATTAGCTGCAGAAAGGTCTCATTAATCTTCTGTGATCATTAAAAATTATCTTAAATGATAATTATACTCAGTTTTTCGTTATTTAGTATCTAACAACGGACGCCATTGCAGTGCTCTGCGATGGAAATTTTGACGTCACAGCGCGATCGCTGTTTTTGTATGGATTACATAAACTACAATATTTTGTTTTTGTTGATGAAAGTTCTTGTGTTCTTTGTGAAATAAAACCTTAATAAAAAAGTATTTTGTTTTAGATTTATAGCAGGTATACGTGCGTAAGTGAGTTTTTGAACATTTTAAATGTATAAAAAATGAAATCTTCAGTATGACTGTTTTTGTTTTTCTTGAATCACTAACGATAAACTTATTTTACATTTTGCTGTTTCTTGATGTTTAAGACTGTTATGTTGGTGAACGATAAATATCTTCGTGTTGTCTTTATTGTTTTTCTACCGTTTCTCGTATCTTTAGAACGTAGGCGTAAAAACATGTCATCATGTGCTGCCTACGTCTGATGTTTCTGCAAATAAAATTCACTCTGTGACGTCATGATATTTATAACGAAAGCTGTAATGGCGATTTAACTAAGTTGTTTTTTTAGCAGTTTTTTTCATTTGGAATACCTTTTATACATAAAAAGGTGTTCCTCTAGGATGAATGAAGTATTTCATGCTCAAAATCAGAAAAGAAATTTTAAGGCTTAATTTCCCTTAAAAAAAAACAAACAAACATACGAAATTGGGTTAAAGCGAAACACAAATTGAGTCAGGTTAAATCAGAAAATAAGTGTAGGCAAAAACGCTGATTGAGTCAAGGATTTCAAACAAAATTATCAAACAATATCATCAAACACAGCTAGCAAAATCGTATATAATAGAGAAATCGTCCACTGGCTGAATCTTCTCCGGCGGTGGCGGTTTGTCCAGAGAACGACTTCCTCGAATACATAAAAGACACGATCTAATAATGAGAAAAGACAATTTACATCTGATAACAGAAATAACCTTTTCATAACGTTCACCTGTCTTAGCAGAAATCCTACTTGCTAAATGAGCGTGAAAAGTGGAACATTCGGTCCCTTGACTCCCACATACAGAAAATACTAATGGAGTAAAGGTTCCGTGTTCCACATTCATTATCCTACTATTATACTGCCGTTTTTTCCCATTCATGCTTTGTTAAAATCTTTTGCAGTGTCATAGAGTTCTGAGAGTCTGCGTTTGTATTGGTCACTCTTATGTCCAAAAAAGCGTTTTGTCCATTTCTCCACAGACCACGTGCACGAATATCAGATCTAATATCGTCTCCAGTGAGACCTTGCACTTTTTATCCATTCAAAGGTTGTAAACGTGGTTCTAATTCCACATCGTTGAGAACTTGCTTTAAAAGCTCTGCTTCATAGTCTCGAATGTTGTTATGCCTCATTATTACAAAACCCCCTCGTTTACAGTTGAGGGCATGGTTGACATCGAAACTTTGTCCACATGGACAATGTGAGGGTAGACCATGTAACGCCTGGTGAGTACCACGCTTTAAGGCAATTATTCAGAAATGTAAAAGTAATGACAATACTTTGAACAGGTATGATCTGGTATTTTGCACTCGATTTATTAGTATGTTATTGTTTTTACGTGTGAAATGCTCGCGGCCAATGACTTATCAATTCCTTACTGTTACTATAATTGATAAGGCAAAAGAAAATGGTGGCTTCATTGATCAAACAGAATTTAAAACTGCTTCAAAGTACCTGTTTGACACTCTTATTATAACGGATGACATAATGCAAATTTTAGACTTATTGAAAATATCAGACCCCTATTAAAACCAAAAGAGGAATATGTATTGCTATCTACGAATGGCACACAATTTTAATCCTTAACTGCTGCAATGACAACGCTAGTTCACAAAGCAATTGGCAAATTTATTAATCCAATGCGTTACAGACAAATTGTAGAGACAGAGAGTAGTGAAAGACTTACGATAGAAGAGCAAGAAATAGTTTCAGAGGATTAAAAATATAGCTCCCGTGTTGCAAAAAACTACTATAAAAAGAAACATTCTAGACAAGTGGCTATCGAAGGGAAAAGGTGTATGGACAAAATGACACAGCATTCCTGTTCTCGATGTAAACGTGACCTTATGGACATGTTTAACGATATTGACAAAAATTTTGATCAATCTGTTATTGCAAAAAGTAGAAGAATCATCGAAGAAGGAGAATTTAGTGGAAACTGTTCAAGCCCTAAAAGTACTTCTTTTTTGGAGAAAGATCAAGAGGAAGAAGTCCCCAATCCTTATGAACCTGTAGATTTAAACGAATCGACTGATTTGATGATTACTTTGTTTCGAATAGCGATTCTGTCAAAAATTTACTAGTTTAGATGTCCCTAATGATGATATCGTTGTTAAAAAGGAAGTTGTTGACTTGATTACTAAAAAAACTGGTAGGAAAGTTAAATTCACCCAAGAGGAAGATAGATATTTAAAGTTGAGTAGTAGTAATATGGAAAAAAGTCATGCGCATCAATATTGAGAGATAAAGAATTTGACTTTCATCAATCACGAACAAAACTTAATTGTTAACATTGTTATTAAATAATATTCTGAATCAGTTGTAACCAACAGAACATGTCATTATTTTTACTCATTTGTGGAATGGGCCTGGCGCTAGTCTGATACCCTATAACTGATACCCTGCTTGTTCAAAACTTCAATTTACACATGACGAGCTCTAAAGTCAAGACGTCAGCTTCTCAGGAAAAGGAAATTCTTGAATTTATATTTCAAAGTTCTTTTGGAGAGATCGAGATTTTGAATAAAGCAAAGAAATCAGATGTATCAAATCAAAAATGTTCGAATAATACGAAACTTCTGACAGTTCATCATCCGTCACGAAGAGGTTCGTTCTCTTTGAAGATGGTGTACTGTCACCGTCGCTTTGGAAGATCTATAATCTTGGCCGCTTTCCTCCCGACACTAAGTAATAACTTTCCTCAGAATCATATTCATTCTTATCACCATCTGATACTTTACTCTTTTCACTCTCGCTTTCATCACCATCTGCTGTTTTATTCTTTTCGCCATCATTGTCATCATCCGATGCTTCACTCTTTTCGCCATCATTGTCATCATCCGATGCTTCACTCTTTTCGCCATCATTGTCATCATCCGATGCTTCGTTTTCGGCAATCTCGGCAAGAACTTTTCTTTTTTCTTCATAATCTGAATATTTGCTATAGAACATATCTTTGAAGTTGGTTCGACAAAGTTTGTCGAACCAACTTCTCGTTTTCACATTATTCAAAAGCCAGGCATCGTAGACGCTATCAGCATCCTCCCAGTCGTTTTGATGTCTCATTTCAAATAGTTGAAACGCCTCTTTTGATAGGGAGTCCATATCTTTCCATGATACGTCTGGCATTGTTGCAAGACGGTAAACTTTCGCCATGTATTCCGGATCATTTGCCTCGCTTGGTCAATCAAAACCAATACTGTTAAAGGTCAGATGGTCATATAGAATACCTTCATGTTTATCAGTTTCTAGAATAGCTATATCCACGGCTTTTTGTGGTATGATATTTCCCAAGTCCCCTTGACTACACGGCTGGGATGGACCAGGTAAAGTGGCATCCTCATCGTTTATCAACTATGTATTGTCAAAGTCAAAGTCATTGTAAACTACAATTTCATCTTCATTGGTAGAACAGTTGCCAAAAAGGGGAACATCTTTTAAATGATGTGCCACATAATGGAAAACTTCCATTGCATGTTTACGCAACCACTCTGAATTCAAATGAAAAACACTATTATATAAGGCAGCTATGAAATCAAACAGGACCCAGCAAAAACATTCGAAATTTTTGTTTCACTTTCCAGAAATGCTTCAATCCGTTTTAGGTAAAGCATGCGTGTTAAATAAATGAAGCCTTTTCCTTATTGCGTCAGCATCTGCATTTTCCCCAAAATCTGGGTAAATGTTTGTTGTAATAAAAAACCCAGATTTGTACACAAACTTTGTAGCCTCTTTGTGTTTTTGTTGCACCATCAATAAACCCCCTGTAATAAAAAACAGAATTGACAAAACTGTATTTCTTCACTTTCAAAATTAGCTGTGAATATCAATTATTAACATATGATATAAATAGATATTATAATTGCCCACCTTGAAGAATTCTTTTAACATCTTCTGCAGAAAGGCTGTCGCTCAACCATTCCTCCATTAAAACGATTTGTGTTTCAGCACTTTTTCCCTGAGAGAGTGTAGCCGATGGCTCCTAATGGGCTGATACGCTGCTTTTAAAGAGCATTGAGTTGCGACATGACTGGACTCTGACATATTTTGCATATTTCGAAGTCGCACTCAAAGGTACTAACCACTACACCATTGCTATTAGTATCTACTACACCATTTATGTGAAAAGTACTTCTATGTTTTAATAAAGACTATACATTAGTTGCCACTTGATATTGCAGATGTAATTTTATTGTTTTTACAGTTTATATAGAAGGGAGAGTTACTGTTGATTATTGAACAACTATTCTGGGTTGAGAATTACTGTTTTGCGTCAGTGAAATTGTTTGAATCATTAGATTTTTTCCCGGAAATGACCTTGAAAATGACTAAAAAATGATCTTTAAAGACCTTGAACGACCTTGACATAGAAATTTAATTTCCGCTGGCAACCCTGAAGAAGCAATATTTTTGATTCTAATGAAGAGAAATTAACAAATCTATTTTTTCAGGTGTATGAAATAAATACAAATATAGAAAATGCGTAAAGCAACAAAAAAGATATATCATATCTTTATAGTTTCTTCTTTTATAATCAGACTTTCTAAATAAATATTGGCATTAACTTTCGCGTTTGACCAAAATTTAAAACTTTCGCGAATGGATCCTTCTGAATTTTTTCGCGGTACAAACTTTTGCGGTTTTTGATCGAATAAGCGAAAAATGCGGAAGTTTCTGCCCGCGAAAGTTTGTACCTTTAAAGTAGATGAAACCATTTGTATATAACATGTTGCATATGAAAGTGTTAATTATAGAAGCAAAATAGCCAATCCAAAATGGAAATTGACATGCATTACATTGAATTTTTTTAAAACTTTAAAGCAATATGCTTCAATTAGTAACAAGTCAAAAATTCCCTGTCCGGTGTAGTCCGGGTTCCAGGGGTGCAACTATATCAGTCAAGAGGACAAATTAAAACATATGTAATGTTGTTGGGTATAGTCTGATAAAAGAAAATTGTTTAGTGTCCAAAATTTTCCAGCTTGTGTGTATTACAAAGCAGACCAGAAAAACGTTGAATTTGTTTCCAAAAAAATGAGTACTCCTTCGTGTGCACAGACTGTTTAGAAGCAAACTAACTTTTTCAAATTGTTCCTGGGATGGAATAGTACGTAAAAATACTGGGTGTGAAATTTTTCAACAAAGGGTGTGGCCCCTGCGTGACATCATCACTTTTCCAGTCAGCTGAAATTCAAAGTCAAAATTGGAAGTCCAGATATGGCTCAAATGATAGATCATATTACATGGACAATTTGAAAAGTTTTGTCAAAATCAGGGGGTGATGTTTATCTATATTCACTTATATTTTTAAAGTAATTTTCATTGTCATTCTATGAAACAAAACTCTGTTTAAATATATCAACTCAATATACCATAGATGTTTCAGCTATTTTTATAGACAAATAAAATAAGATAATATAGTATATATGTATAAAATACTAACCCTCATCATTTTTAATAAAACCCTTAGACTTATTGGTAATTAACCAATATTTCCTCATAAACAACCATAATTGACTTAAACCTTGGCACATAAAAGGATATTGACATTTGACGTTATATTTTTAGTTGTCACGTGACTTGTGTGTAGTTTACAGACCAGTATTTGCATAATACAGTATTATTTTTCAATTTATTACTTCCCCAATATTTTCTGTTGGATTTAAAATTCGTTACATAAAGAAAATAACAAAAAAACAAATCTTGCGTCAAAAGATTAAAATAAAAAATCATAGGTCATCTTCATCATCAGTATTAATTTCTTCCTCAGTCTTAACACCACCGGATGTTGAGTTGTGCATGTTGCCCACCAATAATTTGATACTTATGAGATATTTGCAATTTGGCCCACCTTTAATCACAAGTCTTGACCAATGGATTTAACTAGTCTTGTTACACGTTTGAAGACTTTTTAGTAGTTAGTAATGTTGTTAAGAAAATTTCAAGAAAGTTTGGGAATACGACATTTTCTTGTTTCAACTGATCTACATGTGGTGGCCATGTTGTGAAGGGAAGGTTTGAGCTTTGATTTCATCCTTGATTGAGAGCGCTGCTTCCTTGATCTTTTCATGATATTCAGAGTGTTTGACGTCCCTGCTGACTCATTGCCAAATACAAGCTGCTCGCAGGATGTTTCTGTTTTCTTGAATAAGACAAGTTCGTTCCCAAGTGCGCTCTGCAATCTTTCTTTGACTAACCGGTTGTTTGCTCCTTTCATTTCCAAATTTCTCTGCTTTTGTTGTTCCTTGTAATGATCTACCAGTTGACTGACTTTGATGATTTCTCCTTTCTCTATGATATGTTCTTTGACAAACATCTTAAAAGAATCAAAACTTTCCTCACGCGACTTGTTTCCTTTTTCTTCCATGCATTTATCCTTTCTCCTTGTAAATTCTTTTGCAAGTACGTTAGAAGTATCCAACCCTGTCAGCTCCACAATGCAAGCACACTTGGAAAATTCCAAAAGAACATCAGCACTTGCTTCAGTGACATATTTCATGAGGCTCTCGTAGCCGCTTCCTTTTGGTGATGTTTTCTGTTGTTTGCAAAAGATACATACCTTTTTTTTGCAAGTAATGAAGCTGAAATTAAAAAGGAGCAGTAATTGAAATCGAATCATGATGTCAAATATCAAATAAATCGTAACTCTTTCGGTAATTTTGAGATACGATACAATAAAATTAGCTTAGCTAAGCTTGATTTATCCCTGCTACTTCTTCGATTAGCAACTGCTCCACGATTTTCTTTCTTGAATTTTGATAAGGCTTGTGAATTTGTGTAGTTTTGATAACATGATCTGTGGTAGCCACATTTTGAATCGTCAGGCAAGCTATCATCATAGCAGTCTAACAGATGATCGTCTCTCGTCTCTGAAGCGTTTAGTGTAGTCTATAATGTAATCATGTCATGTTCTAAGATATATATACAAACCACATGCCAAAGATTTACTATATACACAATATCTAAGTGTATAAAATCTAAAACCGAAATGCCTTTACCTGCCAAGATTTTTCCGAGAACGCAGTAACCGGTTGATTCATGACTTCAGCTCTTACGTGAATTATGCATTGTCTGTTTGACTCGTTTGTGCAGCCTTTTGAGTTTTTTCTGCGCTTCTTTTTCATTGGACTTTCCATGATTACACCATTTGTAAACGAATTTATTTTAGTTGTTAAATGTTAGTTTATTTATTATTATCTTTGAGAAAAACAAATAATAATTAAATGGGGAGGTAATTTGATAATTTGATTTTGGAGGTGAAAAATTGCAATCAATTGAAATTTGCTGAAACAACGAGGTTTCTGTGATGATTTCAATAATTTACAGGCCAAGTTTTAGACTAATTTTAAAAACTGAAATTTCTGAGGCCATTGCAGTGTAATGCTTTTGACGTTCCACTTCATATCCACAATAAAGGTGACACCAAGAAGCTTGAGTTCTTGGACACGTTCGATAGTTTTCTCGTCAAGCGATTTTATCTCTTAGTCGAACTGATGTCGCCTGGCCATTTGTTGGGTTGCAAAGAGCATAGTTTTTGTCTTTTTAAAATTAAATAGTAGATTCTGGTTTCTTGACCATCGCTGGAAATCTTTGATATCCTTACTGATCTTCTCAAAGCAATCGGCGAACTGAGGTGGTTTTGTGTGACGGTATAAACCGGTGTTGTCCGCATATTGCATACATTCGGTATTAGTATTTGTTGATATGTCGTGAACGTAGATGTTGAAAAGAACAGGGCCGAGGATACTTCCTTGAGGGACTCCTTTCAATACCGTCAGTCTGTTTGATTCTTTGTCGTTGATTTGCACGAATTGACGGCGAATTGATAGGTAACTTGACATGGTTAACAAGGCTGATTTTGAGACGTTAAGTTTAAGGAGTTTTTCGATCATTATTTCAAAGTCAACAGTGTCCAACGCTTTTGAGAAGTCAGCCATGACGGAGAGAGTAACTTCACCGCTGTCTATTGCCTTGATGATATTACTTTTCATTTTCATAGTAAAGTATCCTTTTCGAAAGCCGGATTGATGGTTGGAAAGAAGTTTCTGGTTTTCGATATTATCAACGATTTGCAGCATTAGAATTGGTCGATTTTCGGAATGGGGGTGATCTTTGGGATTTTCCATTGGTCTGGAAAGGAATTCTCTTCGATTGTAGTGTTTATTATGTGGCAAATGGGACTGGTGATTTCGTTAATGCAGAGTTTTACGTTTGCATTACGGATGTCTTTTTTCACCTCGTTTCGAATTTTACGGAATGCGGTCCAAGCTTGTTCGTCATGTGGTCGCGTAGCCATGGAGCGGGTGGTCTAGTGATCTTACATTTGACAAGTGGCATGGTACATAACAGTTCGTTAAGGGGGGAATTCCCCCACCCCCACCCTCCAAATTTATAAAAAGGTTTTCTTGATACAATAATTGTTACATGAGATGTATATAGGTATGAGGTATCCATGGTAACAGGGAAAACTGCTATTTTAGGCCAAAAAATAGGTTTTACATCGGCTCAAGTAACTTAAAACATTCTTTTTCTTTCCAACTTTCAGAGCAGGAGCTATTTAAACATGGCAGTGGGATAAACCTAAAAAAAATTCTCAAATTAATTGTTTTCCATAATGGCGGCAAATAAAATCTTGAAGGCTTATGTTCCACTACATGAATACCTTGAAAAAATGGTCTAGCACTTAGATATGTTAAAAATTTAGGTTTAGCCCATAGATTCTAATGAGATGAAACTCCTATAAAAATTTCAGCTTAAACGGATAAACTGTTCAAAAGTTATGTGAGCCGGGAGCCGAAAATTCCTGATTTTCTAAAACCGCATAAAGAAAATTGAAATATCATAAAATGATCTAAGCTAACCTCAAAATAACGTCAAATAATCAAATTAAAAGCCTCCAGCCTCATACATTAAACATTCTGTTGATTTTTTCTCTCCACGCAGCACTTTTTACCTTTTGCGCGTCGCACAGGTTCACTTGTTTTGTACAAACTTGTTGATCTACGCTTTCGATTCATTCTTGAGCGCTGACTAACCATAATCTGCCAGGTTTCATTTGAAGTTGCTGATAGATCATTATGGAGCTCTTCATACCAACATTGAAATGGCCAACTGCATCAAATGTGCCAATCTTAAGTTGGGTCAGTGATACATATTTGTTTTTCGGTAAGCGCTCCCGGTGTAACCGTAAATTTTTACTCCTCGGAAAAAACTACTCCCCCAGTTATTATTTCCCGGGAAAAAATGACTCCCAGAGTAATAATTTCCTGGGAAATTATGACTCCCCCGTGGAAAAAGTTACTCCCCTTTAAATTGCAAATTTATTTGTTCTAATTAGAGGGGAGTGTTTTTTTCCAAGTAAATTATGAGTCCCTAATGAAGTGCTTCCTTTGCATATTCGAATTAAACAATCGATTTGGACATTCCGATCAATGAAGAGTTGTTTTGATGTGGGATCAGAGAATAAAATTGAAAAGATGGCGAAGACAGGTAAATCTAAGAACCATGTGGATCAGAAGGTAGTAGAAGAATTTTTGAGAAGGAATACATACCCGACAGAAATTTCAAAGGACAGAGGCAAAAAAGCAAACTTCAGAAGAACTTGCAAAATTTTCAACTCCAAAATCATTTTATAATGACTCCCTCATTTTTATGATTTTATTGCCAAAAAGTGCTAAAACCTTCATTTTTCTAGAAGTAATCACTAAACTCAGCCTAATAGCACTTCATTATGACCCCTCCCATTTTATGGATATTGCCCTGGAGTGTCGAAGCTACTGCTTATTCGATCTACCACTACAATTAAGCACAGAAGAGTACAATTTATACAACGAAAAATATGCTAGGATCAAATCACTTGCTAAGTAGAGATGTTATAAAAATGTACGCATAAACTTTCTTGTTGTGTTTGATGAAAAAGAAAACCTCGTCATAAAATCGAATCTACCATGTTAAAGTGACCCGTTGTTACCCCCATCCCGTCGTACTGTACTCCTAGTGACGCCAAGAACCTTTTCATCCGGAAAAAATCAAAGAAAGCTATCCCCACTGTAACGATTTTTAATCTTCATTTTCCTTCTGAAATATTCTATATTCCAACCAAGACAGTAGAAAGTGAGTCGACTTCAATTATCTTAACGGTATAAATTTTCGCCTTTTATGATTGTCCCAAACTTTAAGCAATGTTTTATCAAAAATTTCAAAGTATAAAAAATGCATCTTCATATTTCCAAAGGAACAAGCAAATGTACCAGGTTTTAGCCCATGCCAATCCGATAGTATTTGCGATATACCGATTGTCCCAAAGTTTCCATTTTGTTTTTGTTATTTATTCATGATATACAGGAAGAAAAAGATCAGGAAACCGAATGATGATCAAGATATACGCCAATTTTTTGGTATACTATCAGGGGAGTAAAAATTTCCTGAAGGGAGTCATTATTTTCGCGTAAATTTATACTCCCGGGAGTCATAATTTCCTGGGAAAAGATTACTGGGGAGTAATTATTTCCCAGTAAATAATGACTGGGGAGTATAAATTTTGGGGAGTAATATTTTACGCTGACACCGGATCAAACTATTGAAACTTTCATTTTGATTTGTGTTTTTCCATGCAAACACTTTTTTAAAAGTGCATCTTGACTGAGATCATTGAAAATTGGTTTCACTTTCGCAATAACATTCAGGGGCAGACCACAGCTTGGTTTATAAGTTGATGTACCAAGGGCTCTATCTTTCTGAAATCTGCACCAACTGTTTTCACCGGTAGGACAAAAGGCGGACTGGTAGTTATTTTGGGTAGATGATGCAACATGGAATAAGCTGGCCCAAATACCCTTTTTCATTTCGACTATGTCACCAATATTGGACCTTAGTGCTATGCCTTAGTAATTCTGAAGGCGGTTGGTGATGTTGTTGGTCAGCTTCCCTCTTCCACCGAGACCTTTCACGTTCTTCAAATTGCGCAAGCGATTCCCGACACGTTTTTACACATGGCCGGCACATTCTAATTTCTGTACCTCTATGGTTTTGTATATACTCTTGATAGCTGGGTAACCATTGTTTGCTCTGCAACCAATTCAACAGCTTTTGTTATTTTCTTAGCTGCACGATCGTAGTTCTTAACGGTCATTGGTGCAGGCATGTTCATAAGTGTCGTAAATCGTTTAATTGACGCATGACCTTGGCCAATACTTTTTATTGCATAAATCACTTGCATATTAATGTCAAAAGACTTCCCAACACTTTCAGAGGAATAAAATGAATGCTGAAATTTACATTTTTAACACTTTATAACAAGGGATGGTGAAAAACCCATTTTCTCGATGAACTTTTCATGTAGAGTCAGTGAACATGCCTGACAATCTGGATAACACAGCAATGATATAGCCGAAGAAAGTATTGTAAATCTATAAATCTATATCCATCAATGTAATCATCTGTTTTCTTTGGTGTATCTGTTTCAAAAGCTTAAATTTTCGAACCAGAAGCAGTCTTTCTTTGAGCTTGTTGTTGTAGTCATGGGTTTCTTAAAAGCTTTGCCAAACGTTCCTGGCCATCAGCCACTTCTCACAAAGAAGCCTGATTCTTTAAGGTGTTTTTGGCTTTTTGCTTGTCTGTACCAACACCAATCAACACATTTGATCTTCAATTGAATGTTACAGAATTGAATGTCTGTCCTGCCATCAACACTGTTTGGTCGGTGTATTGTAATATCTCATCCAGGTCAAAATGACTGGGCCCTCCAGCTAAGGCTTGTTCTACTGTATACCATAACTTACTGAGAGGGCCCATTATAGCCAGTATCTTTGACTGTAGCTTTTTTAAAGTCTCTTCCTGTGCAAGTTCTCTTCTCTAGTTTTTGATCTTCTAAAATTTCCATGAAATAATCATCCATCCTCCTCAACTGTGGAAGATTTGCTGGAACCGGTTAATACACTGTCCTTCAGTTCTTTTTCGCCCACAAATCTCTCGAAGTATCTCTTGGAATATTTGGCCATTTCATCAGGCACTTCCCAGTTAGGGAGATTGTTCATTAAGGGCTTCAAAGCGGGCTCTTTTAAAACATACGTTTATCACATCGCTTTCTTCGTCCAAAGGTCTTTTTCTGGACGTAGCTAGAGTTCCAGGCTCATGACCTAAACAACGTGCTCTTTTTGACGTGCTCAGTGGCAACTGCAGTGTTCGCAGTTTCTTCACCATTGACAGATTTGTCTGAAGAAGGTTCTTCGGTGTCACTCCTGTTGTAATAGATAATCTTCACTCAGATAATATTTGATCGAGTTACTGATTCGAAATAATAGCACGTCTAACTTCTTCGCGAACAGAAACGAACAAAGTTGTTTGGGAGTCTGGTTTACAATATGGGAGAGATTGGTCTCGATTATGCAATGTTTGATCTACGGAGGTTTTATGAAATAAAATTAGCAGGGTTCAAACAAAGCATTTCTGTGAGCAGGAAGAATGTATACACTACAGTACTTTTCCCATTAACAACATGGCGTTACTAAATATCAAGTACCTTATTTGCGGAAGAAATTTGTACGGAACTTTTTTTTGCGGAATTTATTTTTGCGAATTTCCCTCAAAGCCGCAAAAATAAATTCCGCAAAAATGAATAAATATTGCTCATCCGCAAAAATAAATTCCGAAAAACTTTCGAAATTCTTCATACGCAAAAATTTACTCCGAAGTTGATTGAATTTGATTCTTCACTTTCCTTTGCATATAAGTCTCGTCTTTATAAAACGTTTAGAAAATGGAAAAGGGGGATTGAAAAAAGAAAGAAGTCAAGGTTATTGAACATCTAAGGACTTTATTACTCTTCATCAAAAACAATACAAGCAGCATCTGCACTTGCAACAGGTCCCGCGCTTCGTACTATTGTTTTTACTTTGGGAAGATGTTATTCCATAAATCTACTTTTTCCATTACAACTATAGTTTGTATATACCCAGGTACTAAACTACAATCTTGGGCAAAACTAAATTGAATTTTTGTAGTAGCAACATCTCCCCCTTCCCCCGGAGTGGTGGAATGTTGATTTCCTGTAAAGATTCCAATAGTTGTGTCCAGCATTGTAGGTGTTTCCCGACTTTCGATTTTATTAAATTTCTTGCATCTCAAAAATTAATTCCTCAAAATCTCGTTTGAGGTCGTCATCCGCAAAAATTTATTCCGCAAAATATGGCATTTTTGGGTCATTTATCGCCAAAAATATAATCCGGAAAAATTACTTCCGCAAACAATTTCTTCCCTTAGGTAAAACCATATCTTACCTAAAATCAAAATGGAAAATAAAATGTTATGTGATTTATGGGCCTGTTTTTTATTAGTTTATCTGTCGGACGGATTTTCGATACTTTTCTGTGCTCCAAAAATCGAACCAAATAACCTTTGAGATTTTTGTTTTGATTTTTATCAAATACACCATTTGTGCTTCCCAAAAACCGTAAAAGCATTGAGATTGAGAGATCCTCTCAGAAATAATTTCATAAAAACTTTATCTGTCAGACGGATTCGATATTTTTTTGGAGTTCTATTTTTTGTCTTTCGAGCTAAATACTATCGAAATGAAAAAGAAAAGACTAGTGAATGATTATTTTTTTCCAACTTACATATCTTTAGAACAACATTCAAAATATATTAGACCAATATTTTACAAGTCTGAAAAATAATCGACGTTTGTGTGTTACGAAATAAATCTGTCAGACGGATCTGTCAGACGGACGCTTTTGATAACCAATTTGTAACACCAATTATACGAGCTATTATATTACGCGGTTGTTTTGATATAAATTTTACTAACTTGAAAAATCAACAAAAGTAGAAAGCGGTTTGAAAGAATTGCGTCCGTCCGACAGATTAATCAATTGTTAGAAATATATTTTTAAGTGACCATCAACAATAATTTTATAATATATTTAAACTATTAATAAACATAAACACAAAAATGAAGGTAGGAACATAGTGAAATATGGCATAGCCATAGTTCTGGTATGTGAAATATGTTATGTTAAATCCGTCCGACAGATAACTCCTTCTGAAGTTATTGCTCGAAACAATTTTCATGAAACCATTGTAGGCACATAGGGCATCGCAACCAATCTTGGGTTTCACTCTTATCCAAATGCTTTCCCAACCAATGAGCACACGTGCTTCTGAAAAAAGCCAATGAATCAAAATCACGGTCTACGTGTCCGCATTTCTTTCTTGAGACGTATTTCTTGGTATGACACGGTTCCTTGCTGTTTGATAAGAAGAAGAAGTCGATCGATGCTTCGTTGGTCGAGCTTGCTATGCGTCTTGACAGTTTATGAATTTTGAGTGTGGCAGGAATAACCGGGGCATCTTTGATATCGCTTGGTTCCTTCAAAAGTGCATTTGTATCCTGGAACAACGTAGTTATAGCAGGACAGAATTGGTTTGCAGCTTGGTAAAATTGTTGTGCTGAATTGACAATAACGTGATGTCCTTTTACTTTCCGGTACACAACATTCTTTACTGTACCACCTACGCCGTCCATTGGTCCTTTGCCATGGTGGGCCTCGTTATAGTGCCAATCGATAACCAGATCTGGACGACAAAATCAATGCATGTGAGTGCTGCAATACGTGAGTGGTCACTGCTCTCACTTACAACAGTGATTGGACGCTTCACTAACTCGCCTTTGTCGTCAACGAGCCATTTTCAAAAAACAACAATGAAGTCAGGTATAGTATGTGCATAGCCAATACTCTTGTCAATAGCTCTCAATTTATCTTGCATCTTTCTAATGCAAAGCCCATTCTCAATTAAGTTGAAATTCAATCGTGCCTCATATAAGGTACTCTCAATACCACGCTTGCCAATGTTGCTGTAAAGAGTTGTTTTCATCACAGGAGATTTAACAGTTTCTTTTTCACCTGGTACTCCCCACTTTCTCAGTTGACTGGTACATGCCTTTTCAGAAGGAACAATCAACAGTGAATTTAATGAGTACTCAGCCTGTTCTAACAAGAATGCAACAATGTGATTGCAATACCCACTGAGTCCAGCAGGGCAAGAACATTATGCTTTATCAACCAAACTGGTCCTTCGATTTATGTGTACAAATACTTGGCGTGAAATTTTCTTCATACTTGCTTTGCATTTACACTTTGCAACAAAGTAATTCTTTTGTTTCGAAGTAAAAACAGTTTCTGTAGATATATACCTTTCATTCTTAAATTTTGTACCCCTAATGAGTGTTTTGGCGATGGGTTTGTTCTTAAGTTTTCCACACTTTTTGATGTGTGAATCGATTTAGTGAACTGAGTTTGGTTTTTTTATGAAAATACTTTCAATTTCACTTTCCGTCACCATGTTTGTTTTCATTTTGTCGTATCTAACCTCGTTTTCATGTATTTTATAATATTGCGCAATCGAATTCGGGAAAGGTGTATTATCATTTAGCATTACAGCAAATCAAGATTTTCGTATTTTTGTCCTCTCGATAGATTTTTCTTAAAAGTTGATTGTAACCTCCGTTACAACATGAGAAATGTTTATTACTTAATTGATAACTGGCCCACTCTAGATCTTTGATGCTCAAACTGAGGTATATTGTACTAGTGGTGATATTTCAGCAGTAAAATAACACATCGTTTTCATGGTTTTGAGAAGTTCTTCAATAAACATGAAAAAAGTAGCTATAATCTAAAAGAATAATATATCAATACATTTCATTATGTTTAAAGTATCATAATAATTCTTATACGCTGTAAATTCTATGTCAAAATAACTCGAAATAGAATAGAAAATTGTCAAAGAAATTAGTGCAGTGATTCCTATCTCTTTATATTGAATATATACCTAGAATTAGAGTTGTTTAATGGTAACGTATGTTGCAAATTTTCAAATCACAATTTGATTCACTTAATACCGTATTTTCAATATATATCGTTCTTATCAACCTAACCCTGTTTCAAAAGAACAAAAAATAACCATGTATCGTTAACGTGGGGTTTAAAATGTTTACCGTAACGTATGTTAAAAAATTGAAACTAATTGAAGAAAAAGCATATCTATATATCGTCCATACATAAATCATTATATACATTACGTTTAGCGTTCTCTAAAATTCTGTAAAACAGTATCCAAGACTTCAGGACAGATCTCAAGAGCTCTTTTAGTGGCTATTGGTTCTGGAACGATGCGAAGAATTTCACTGAGTGGAACCAAAGCTTTGTCATCTTTTTCTTTGAATTTGCTATTTCTTGTTAAATCAACCCTTGTGCTCTAAAAAATTGATGAGAGCTTCTTGATTTTCGTCTTCATCAACTTCTTCGACCTTTCCAATATAAGGTTTTCCGTTTACTACATAGATTGCTGCTACATATTCGCCTGGTTCGGGAACAATAGGTGTCGATTTGACGGCATCAACGTTACCAGGTTCGGCAATAGGATCTGCCGATTGTAATTTTTCAGCGGTACCATTTGGTAGTGTTGCACTTTCCGGTTTCTTTTCGGTCGGTTTCTTTTCTGCTGTACTTTTAATCTCACGAGGAATCGCTTTGTTCAATATACATTCTCGCCAATTCTCGTTTTTGTTTTGGCAAGTTCATTACTTTGTTTCCTGATTTGGACAGCTTCCTTCGGTCTGTTTTAGTCATTTTTCCAGTATGACGAAGAAGCTTATATTTCTGCAAAACCTTTCCGCTGATTATTGACCGTATACCAACTTTGTTGTTCTTTTTTTCTTTACCAGCTTCACGAATTTCACACGATAACGCTTCAGCAAAAAGCAAGTGTTTTTTAATTTCCGTGGCAGTTTTAGGGTTTACTCTCGCGGCTCTCAACATTGCATTCGTTTTAATGTTTGGTGTCGTTGCATTCTTCTTTCGTGCTGATCTCGTAAGTTTCTTTTTAAGGGAGTTGCACTTTGTTTAAGCTTTTGTTTGTCGCTTTCAAGCCTTTTTATCTTTTTATACAGTCGGTCATCACTGCGGCGTTTGCGTTTTCGTGACGATTCACCTTTCTTTGGAGAAGGAAGAGAAACAAGCAAGGGCGATGTCATCGATGTCATTGTGTCATCGGTATCAATGTCGGTAGTCGTTGAAGATGCGTAACTATTTTCGTTTAAGAACTGTGCCATTAGGGTCTTCTTACGATCACGTGAACGCTGCACTCTCTCCTTGACTGCATCCCTTCGGGATTTAAGCTGACTTTTTGTTAGGTTTGATGTTTTTATATAATATGCTTTTTGTCTTTTACGCTCTTTATCATGAAACGTCGGATCTTCAAGCTTTTTTCGTTTCCTGTAATCTTTTTGTTTTTGTGCGTTTGATTTCACCATTGTAACCTAAAATAGAAGTATGAAAGTGGCTTCAAACTATTGCTTTTTTTCCTGCCTGATAAGGTAAAATCCATTTCAATGATAAAATTTGCTAAAATTGCTAAATATAGCTCACAAAGTATAACTACAACTTATGAAATTTTTCGTAACATACGTTACTTTAGTATCTTAACCCAGGTCGCAATCTACTCAATTATGAAACCATAATCGCAGTAATAATGTCCTTATATTGTAGACAATAAATAATAGATATAAAAATTCAGAAGAAATGGCCGCCAGCTTATTTTAAAATGATCAGCCGTCATTCCTTTTAAAGGTAACGTATGTTACAGATAAATTGCTCCACTTGTCATTCTCCCCCTTAGATGATTTTGCAATAAACTTCTGGTACCCACATAACCAGTAACCATGACTTTGTAGACGCTAGAAACCGATGGCTTTGTTTTTAATGTAGTTTTAATGCTGTAACTCGTTTAACGAAGGAAAGAAATATGAACTTCTTTTATCAGAATTGTAACATACAATACCATATTTAACACTTGATGAATTGAAACACAGATGTATTTGACGAAGTCATAAATAGGAAAAACAATTAAATAAAGTCAGCTATCCAACCCCCTCAAAAAATGAACTGTCGATTAAGAATTATCTAAAACATTTCAAATAAAAACGGGTCGCTTCTCTGAAGTCAAGCTCTATTATAATAAAAAAATATCTTACCTTGAATGAAGAATGAATAAAAATCTTTCTACAGAGTGATGCGGCCACGCGTGCTTACAGTCTTGTTTGGTATGATCATATTGTCAACATGCAATAGAATCTCTTTTTAAAAATCGAATGTTATGGATTTTTAAAAACGTATGTTACAAAACGTATGTTATAAATGGACATTTGATGCCTCCTTAAACCAAAGGAACAATGGAACCTGTAAAAACTAATTATGCTTTTGAAGACTTGTCTATTACTGATCATTTAGCATAAAAGGAATTGAATTCAAAATCAATCCTTTTGCGCTCAACAGGCGTAACGTATGTTGCAACCTTAAATTGGAAAATTTACCAATTTTATAAGGCCGCGCAGCGGCCGCAATGAAATTGCGATTTTATGAATGGAGTCCAAAGTACGATCTAACACTGCATATCATCCCGTTCCTCAAAATACACAAGTGCGGAGTAAAAGTGAAACGTACGAGTCTACGTAACTACTATATCTATCGGGTTATAAAAGAAAAACACAAATTTAGGCGAAAAAAGTTTATTTCATGAAAAATGTTCAGTTACTGTAACCTCGACCACGTCCGCGCGTACGGAAATTACCACGACTAAAACCTAAAGAAAAGTAAAAATTACTTAAGTTAATCAATGGGGTTAGTGAGGCGGGTGGGATCGCATTAGATCGTACTTTGGACTCCATTCATAAAATCGCAATATCATTGCGGCCGCTGCGCGGCCTTATAAAATTGGTAAATTTTATTTCATGGAATCCAAAGTACGATCTAACACTGCATATCATCCCGTTCCTCAAAATACACAAGTGCGGAGCGAAAGCTCACTACCTCCTTGTTCAAAGCGCACCAGAAAAAATCGCATTCTGAAAATTCTCGGCCTCAGATATAACGAACTTATGGTAGTGTCTTTGCCATACCGATTTATTTGACCAATTACCCCTATTAAGTATGTCTTGCAGGCTAAGTCCCATAATTTTTGCTTTGGAAGTAGATGCCGAACGTGTTGAATGCGCCTTAAATAATTTCGTATCTATGCCTGCTAAACCAAGGGAATCCTTAACCCAGTTGCTAACTGAACTCCTTTTTAATGCATGATGAGGACTTCATAACATTAAACAAGAGAATTAAAAACGTACGTGGCTATTATTCTTCGTAAGTGCCGGATAGATCTGACAGAGCTTCATAGCCATATCTTCCAATTCCCGAAAGGTTGGGTCCCTAGGAGGGGTTAGATTTTGCGTCGTGCTAATCATACTGGAAACAGTACTTTGATAGAGTCTCTGCTCCAATGCCTTGCTCATGCATGGTTTGCCAGCAAACAACCTTAGCTCACTATCAGTGTAGATTGGAAACTCTGGTGCACAAAATACCCTCTTTGCTTTCAGCTTTGCTGTCACAAAACTGTCCATTTCCGGAGGAGGTGTATCATTAAGCGATACTGAACTAGTATCACTTGTTTCATAGGATGAGGAGGGTGTAGATGAAATTGGTGATAACTGAACAGAGGTCTATAAAACAATAGATTAGATAACCTGAGCAACACGCATATGGAACACTGAAAAACTTTGAAATCATCCTTTAACCAGATAATTAATATAGTATAAAATAGCAGTGACAATGCATCAATGGTAAGGTGTAATGAGTTTGAATCATAGAATACTCAGAAAATGAAACTGTTAACTAATTCAATGTAATTCAAAGTGGTACATAAAACTTAATAATGCATATAAATAAACTATTGTATAGCACTTACACTGACATTTTTGAATTCTTGTATCAATTTAAAAATTTTCTTTCGTGTGAGTAAATGTTGGGTTCCTGGCAAAATTTCATTAAGATCTTCTCTATCAAAGGAGAAGACCGTTTCTTCAGTCCAACCATTTTCTAAAAACAAAGGTCATCTGTTCAATTACTTAGCATCTCGTTTGTAATGTGGGGCAAAACGAGACACTTAACCAATAACAAGTAATTAATAGCAAATATCTGCTTAAATCAAACTATTTCTAGTTTTGTATTTGTTCAGGAAGGCTTTTAGGTCACAACGAATGTTTTTATTTTTTTATTCAAGCTGTCCTCATGACGTCACAGGCAAAATTCGGAAGGTCACAGGTGTCTCGTTTTACCCCTTAGCTGAGGGGCAAAATGAGACACTCAATACAGGGTCACCAAACAAGTTAAAAGACCATCAAATATGTTAAAACATTGTTATAAATTAGTAACTATTTACAAATAAAATACTAGTAAACATTTACAAACACAGATCACAAATAGTCCCAGCAGCTGCAAGTGATGTACAGCAATCATCATGAAACCATAATTTACACTGCACACACTCAACCCATTCTTCACCTGGTTTTGCATTTGAATAGAATCCTGTACAAAGGAGACATTGCCAGTCTTCCTGTTCAATAGCATCAATTTTCTCGGATGGCTTATTCAACTTTCTCTTTTTGATGTTGGGTCGATCCTTTTTCGGTTTTTTGACTGGATTTGTTTTTTTTTGCTTGTCGAATGATAATTTGAGAGCCTCTTTGTACGGTGAGCTTGTAATAATTTGCGACTCTTCAGAACGCTTTGTCTTGGCTTTTTCAACAATTTCTGGGACTTTCATGATGTCATTAAATGACACAGAACTATTTGGTGTTGACGTTAGCTGGGTGTTAGCATTTTGTGTTGCGGTGTCAACTGTAAGTGTGGGTGACAGTGGTGATCCTGTGTCTAAGCCAGTTGCTGTTGCAGAAGTTGTAGCTATTTGACTAACTGAAGTAGAATCATGAACAGCTACTGGACCTTCTCGTGGATCAGATAAGAACTCTGTTTCAGGAAGTATATCCCGGTTAAATGGTGCAATGCCGGTACACCTGAAACCTGATATCGCATTCTCCATAGTTGCTGCCTTCAGGTATGCAGTGGCAAATAATTCCCCAATTTTGTCAACGGTAATTCTACGTGCTGGATGCTGCCTGAGCCATGATGAACATGCAGCATTATAAGCTGATTTTAATGGTTTAAAAAATGTTCTATCTAGTGGCTGCAACTTGTGTGATGTGTGTGGTGGTAACGAAACAATCACAATACCATTTTCGCGTGCATACTCCACTAATTCTAAATTCTTCGTGTGAGTCTTATGTCCATCTAAAATGAGCAGCACTGGTGATGCTA
Source organism: Turritopsis dohrnii (assembly GCA_027922465.2). Classification (NCBI taxonomy): domain Eukaryota; kingdom Metazoa; phylum Cnidaria; class Hydrozoa; order Anthoathecata; family Oceaniidae; genus Turritopsis; species Turritopsis dohrnii. Next base: position 319,805 of record BQMF02000417.1, read on the forward strand.
CACTACACTTTGTGTTATCTTTAAAATGTCTTATGTAGTCCATAAAAAGTTCAGTCTCGATCCAACCGCTATCTGAACACCGCCCTAGAGTACCATATGGGGCATGATCGATCAACTCGGCTTTCATTCGCTTTCTCTTAAAAATCATCATCGGTGGTACGTAATTACCTGAGGCACTACATGTAACAACAATGGTGGTTGTAACACCTCGTTCACCACTTGTAGCAGATGCAACCACACGTTTGCCAGTAGGTGCGATAACCTTAATCGGTTTATGGACACAGGTTAGTCCTGATTCATCGCAATTATAAATTTGATTTGGAGTAAAGTTGTACTTTTTCAACACAGTTTCTAAATTATCAAAATATCTGACCACTGAGGTTTTATTCAACCCAAAAACTCTGTTCAATGAAACAGCCTCTGGTTTACGCAGTGATAAATTTGGGTGTCTCTTTAAAAAACCTTGAACAAAATCCCGGCCAGCCATTTTATTATCTTTGTTGAATGGATGGTTGATTCCATTCCTCTCCGCAAATTCGTACACTACTCTGCGGACATCTTGAATTGATAGCCCATAGAATGATTCGTCCATTTTTAATATGTAAGACACTAATTCATTCTCTTGTTCTGGGGACAAAACACTGCGGTAACGACCCAATACATTCTGTTCTTTTTTATCATCAGGCAAACTCTTTAATCGACCAGTAACTCGGCGCTGAAGTGTGTCTTTTGGAACACTATAAGTAATGGCTGCTTTACGAATTGACATTTCTTTCTTCTCAACAGCTTCTAATGCCAATTTCATATTGTTTTCCGACCAACTGGCTCTATTCGTCTTTCGAATATAATTCCTCACCATTCTATAACAATAATAACAACAAACTTAGTTCTGTTGTTTTCACTATAAATCCAAACTTAAGTTAAAAGTTAAACTTAATACAATATTCCACTGAAAAAGAGTTTGAATGTTTCTGTAAGGAAGATGATAATACATGTCTCGTTTTGCCCCACTTTAGGTACACTTTATTTGACCCCAAAAATAAAAGAAGTACAAGTGAAAACATAAATAAAGTTTACAAAACCATGAAGAAGGGATGCTATACTAATCTTTTAAAACACAACATTGAGTGCAAAGAAACAGAATTTGTAAACAAATAATATTTTCAGAATACATAAAATAATAACAAACCTGAAAATTCACAAATAAAATCGGTGGTCGTAACTTCGCTAAATTTTTCTTCTGTTTGATAACCACTTCTTGCTAATATTAATAATGAAAAAAGGCGCCAAGATGGTGTATTTTAAGACTCAGCAATTAAAATGGCCGTAGAAACTGCCGAACGTCTGATATCAAAGTATATATTTTTCTGTCGCGTATTGCCCCGCTGTCTCGTTTTGCCCCACATTACGCTACGTAATATAACTTTTCCCAAGCTTCTCCAAAATATCTAAATTATCTCAAAGCTTCTTAAAGTAGAAATAAATAAAAAGTGAGAATCAAATTCAGATTTATATATTTGACATTTACAACAAATCTACACTATTCTATTCAGCATTCAACGTCTAAGATCATTTGTGATATAACCTAACCTGTTGATACACTCACAGAATAACTTTTGAATAGAATCCTGCACTTGTATCTGAGAACTTGCCATTGGCGAAAATAATTTCACATAAAAAATTGATTCACTTACAGAAGTCTTTATAAAATCAATGACTAGCAAATTCATTAGATGTCATTAACTAACCTTGAAAACCTGCGTATAATTCCATTAAACTCACACACAGAAAAAAGACAAACCAATCAAACTTAGACATAGTGAGTTCTTCACTACTTTCATTTTTCAATTTTCATTGCAGTATGAATGGTGTTGTTAGCATCATACTTGATGCCACTTGAAAAGTAATTCCGACTTATTTGGTAGATGCGAATACCGAAAACTGCCACGGATAAGCCCACCCGAGTGTAAGTCCATCTGAGTATAAGCCCACCCCTATCGCTAACGTTACCAACATCAGGCTGAGTGTAAGCCATCCTTGTTTAATGGGCTTAAAGAAGAATTTATTTATTTCGTATTGTATTTTATACACTTTCTGACTTTTCTCCTTCTTATCTTATATCCCCCACTCCACCCCACCCCCACCTAGAACCCATGTGCCTTCAGGTGCTTTTTGTGATTGTCCAGTAACGTTACATGTAATCTCGTAAACTTCCCAGGACTTCGTTAACAGGTAGAGAATTTTGGCAAGCAGCTCAGGATTATATCTGAAAGAAGAATTCCACTTAGAAACACAGCTTATTGTCTACATACAGCATTCAGCGAGAACACAGTTGTAAACACTTTAAATTTAGGAAGGCTTGAGAAAAAACTATACAAATGCGAAGTCTTTAAAAAAAAAAAAAAACATTTACAAAAAAAAATCAGAAAAAGAATAAAGTGAAACAGGCCAGACCACTCAAGATGGTCGTCCCGACAACTGGCACCCAGCGTTCAGCAAGAACACAGTTGTAAACACTTTTTTGTTAACTCAGGAGGCCTTGAGAAAAAAACTATCAAAATATGTAATCTTTTAAAGAAACATTCACAAAAAAACAGCAAAGAAGAAAGTGAAACCTTGTGGTCGTCCTAACATCTGGCACTTAACACTTATTTGTGACACAAAGGGTTTCTTTAGACCTAATAATAATCAGATCCCACATTAACACTAAAGATAAACCTTGGGTGGGGAAAATAGCCCAGTTCTTAAAACATAGAACAGTGAAAGATGAAACCATTTGTGTTTAACATGTTGGATACGAAAAAGTGTTAGTAATGGAGAAGCAAAATAAATATATAGCCAATCCAAAATAGAAACTAACATGCAAAGCAATGTTCATCAAGTAGTAACAAGTCTAAAATTCTCTGTCCGAAGTATAAAAAGTTGTCTTAATAAATGTAACCATACAGTCTAAATAAAAAAGGATATACATACTTTTAATTTCATCAGTGAAATCTTTGGATACTTGAGATATTGATTCAATGATGTTTTTTCCAGACATATTCTTTGAGCTATGTGACTTCTCCAGACAAAAGACAAACCTAAAACCAATGAAGTATGATATACAAAAGGAAAAAGGCCATTTATCAAAACAAAACTAAGAGCGATGGGTCTTTCCTGCTAAAAGTTGTCAATGTCTTTAATTAAGTGCATGGTGAGATCCTTTTTATTATTTTACCCATTATGTTCATGAAAACATAACCAGTAACCGAATACAAGATGCTGATTTTTAGATTGTTCCTTAGTCACACAACAGTCCTCTCGAACTTGATGGATGATTGTGAGAAAAGAAGAGGGGTATATATTATAATACACATAATGAATGGACGGATGGATTTGAAGACTTGATTTTTACATTGCATCTGGAGAAAAATGGTAAACACAGAGAAAATAAAAACATTAGCTTAGCTTTTAGTGACACATGTATCCAAATACAACGAAATGTGGCTTGAATTCTTCTTTTTTTTCCTCCATCTTGAAAATTTTGCCGCCATCAACATTATTGCGAAAGATTGCAGAAAATTCCACTGGCTTTCGGACGAAGCGCCCTTTAAAAGGCGGAGAGACCGCCTTTTTATTGCTGTTCACACACTTTGCTGTTCTCTCTCTTCACGTTAGGGCAACTTAGAGGACTAAATTAATTATTCTGAAACAAGTAAATAAATAAAAACACAATACTTACAATTTGCAGTGTTAGATGCTGCTGATATGATATTGAAAGCTGAACAGATATTGCACGGGAAGCGATGAAAGATGTGAACTAACTTGATGTAAAAACTGGGCGTACAAATGAAATAGTTGAATTGAGAAATTTGGAATTTGATGATAACAAGTGTTTCAAAAAGCGTTTGAAAACTAGAAGAAAGAGGAAGAAATAACGAAATGACATTCTTTTTATATTACTTTTTCGCGCTAAAATTTCCCGCTCAAAGTTATTCATCAGCAGTAAAATAATAGATCCAGAAGCAGCATTTTGCCTTAAAAGGATGTATTTGTTCTTCCTTTTATAAATCCAATGCTGTTTCTTTCAAATTATCGACTCTAACTTTACGTCATTTGACAGCCCCGCTTGCTTACCAGGCTCTTAGAAATTCTACGGAGATGCACTTGAATTAGTTTCCAGGAATAATTATCCTTTTATAACTTGAATAAGAAACATTTCCTGGGTACAAAGTATTCGAATCACCAGCTTGAGAACCACTTTCTGAGACTGGTACATTAGTGGGCGGTTGTAATAAAAGACACGAGGCGCAACAAAAAAATAATCAAAGCTAAAATCAAAAGGACGTCGGAAGGTGCGAAGCATATGAACATGGTCTTATTTATAAGAACAAAATGATGGTATAAAATGATATATAACATAATACAATAATGGTGGTATGGAAGTGTGAGCTCTGTGGATCTTTTAATGGATTGAATTTGAGATCTTTGATGCACCACATCAGCTGTGTACACAGATTTACTACGAGGTTCTTCTGCAGTTGCCCGATACTAAATTGTTATCGCAATTTTCATTCGTATTGCACCCTCTACAAGCACGTAAGGTACGTTGAATATTTTTTGTGTTATGTAGGCCACATAAATTAGGCCACATTTCACACAATTTGATGCATTTTTGCTATGATTTCTTGAGTATACGTCTTTAATGAATAGCAATATTTGACTGCCCTTTTTAATCATTATGTTAATGCTTAACATATAACATGAAACCCATATCAAAGAATAATATATAAAAACATTTTAAAGTCATCTATACCCGCTTTAAGTATCTAATATATCTCTATCCTATTTAGGAAGCATCATTCAAATCAATATGATAAACATAATTTGAGTGATGCATCATCATCAGTCACATTGATAACACCACCATCATCACAGGAACAGCAGTTGAACACATCCAACACATTAGTTGAATCTATCACATCTTCCACGCAGTTACAGAATGATGAAAAAAGTTCTTTTGGAGGTGTGCACATAATATCAATCTTTATTCCCTTTTCTTGCAGTTAAAAGATCTAATATATAACTATTATGTTTTGATTTGTTTACATTTTTCTTATTACATTAATGGTAGATATAATAAAAAGGACAATACATTCTTTTTAGAAGAATCCATGATATTGGATGATGATTTAGCTGGTGAAGATTGTGATGATGAAATTAATATCAATCTTGATGAACAAGAGCAGTTGCTGCTAAATGATAATGAAGACAATGATGTATGTAATAATCTGATAATTATTTTTGGATATCATTCAGTAATAATGATTTTGAGTTATATATGAACGCAATGCTGATTTTGTGGCAAAGTTGCCACAGAAGAAAATAGAAAAATAGAAGTTCTTCTATTTTTAATTTCAGAACTTAAGTGTCAATTACCAAGATCTAATGAATAAAGGGGCTCAGGAAATGGTTCTTTATTTGCGTAGAAGTAAAATACCCCAGGTATGTGCATTAAAATCTCTTTTTTTTTTCTTGAATGAAAATCTAAAGATAGTATTCTAAGATATATTTTATATTAATGTCGATGTTGATGTTGCTTGAGTCTTTGGTTGTCAACAAATAGCATATAACTAAAATCTTTCCTTTATTTTGTACAGTTATTGTTTTTGGAGAATTGCCTTAGAAAGTCTTTATAGAGGTTTTTATGAGGCTTTGAGAAAATATTCCCTTACTGAAACATTTTATTTAGACGTTGGTAGATCAAATATAGTCAGGGCTCAAAGTATTGTTAACATGGCAATAAGTCATGTTTCAGCAGTAGGTTTGGAAATTATGCACAGTGAACATGTAAGTCCTGCAATTTTAAAGAAAGTTAGAGAAACATCTATGCTAATACCAAGTCCGTTTATCGGCCTTACTACAAAGTACCTACAAGACAAGTTTATGGATGATTTTGTATTGAAACCTATAGAAGTTGTATTGGGACATGAACTTTGCTACAAGTTAAAGGATGGGAAAAAAGTTTTACAAGAAAAGACAGACACTTCTGTTTATGTATCTATTCTTGAAACTCTACAGAAGATGTTATCTACTGAGGATCTGTCTACTATGCTGATAAAGAAAATCCATATACACCATACCGTCTATTATGACATTTTGGATGGTAGCTTTTTCAAACCCTGTGTAGATAATCAGGTTGCAAACCCAATTTTTTACATCATCATTTTTCAAGATGCTGTTGAATTATGTAATCCTTTGGGAAATCGTAGTGGAAAGCATAAAGTTGTTATGTTTTATTGGACCCTGTTGAATTTTAGTCCAAAATATCGCTCTAAACTCAGCTCAATCAAATTATTTGCAATGGTGAAGAAGAAGATGTTAGACAAATATGGATTTGAAGCTGTTTTAGAACCTTTTTTTGAAGATATTGCTGAGCTTGCAGATGGAACAGATTTTGTTATTGATGGTCAGAAAAGGAAATGTTTCGGAAAGTTGCTTCTGTGTTTGGGTGATACTGAAGGGCAGCACCAAATTGGTGGGTTCAAAGTCAGTGTAGGTTGGTCATTACGAAAGTGCAGATTTTGTTATGCAACCAAAGAAGATGTGAGAAATAATCAAAAGCTGGCCCTCATTGCACAAAGGGATATGACACAGTACTCCAGTTGTTGTTCTGAGATAGAAAAAGCCCCCAATGAAAAAGTTAAGGCACAATTGCAGACAAATTATGGCATAGTATCACGATCTTGTTTGACAGCAGTACCTTCCTTTGATGTGATCAAGCAGATGCCACATGACATAATGCATGTTCTTCTTGAAGGAATTGTTCCATATGAAATTCAGCTTGTCCTGACTGTCTTCATTGATCAAGGCCTTTTTACTCTAGAGCAGTTCAATCAAGCCCTATCTTGTTTCAGTTTTGCATATTCTGATGCGAAAAGCAAACCTGAACCATTAAAACATAGTGTTTTTACTTCAGGAGATCGAAAACTCAAATATTCAGCAGAAAACTCCAGAATATTACTAAAAATTCTTCCATTTATTCTTGATCAATTTGTTGAGACTGATGATGTTTTCTTTGAATTTTTGATGGAATTATCTCTCATTGTGCTGTTGGCATTTTCAGTTGTTATTAGTGAGGGAAGTAGAGGATATCTTGAAGACCTAATTGATGAACATTTATCCAAATTCAAGACACTCTTTGTTGAGCATAATCTTATACCGAAGCATCATTATTTGAAAGAAATTCCAATGCTAATCAGGCTCTTTGGACCTCCTGTAAGATACTCTTGCATGAGATTTGAAGCCATGCACAAGATTTTTAAATCATTTATTTCTGTAGTCAGTTTCCAGTCCCTATGTTTGTCATTGTCGAAAAGGTATTTGAGACATATATGTGAGGAAGACTGTGGAAGTTTTAAATGTGATTATGTTGAAGGCCCTGCAAAACTATTATCTATCACTGAAGCTACATCATATCATGAAGTTCATGAAAATTTTCCTAAGAATGATTTTACATATTCCTTAAACTGGATATGTTATTGTGGTCAGAAGTTTGTTGCTGGAAAGTGTGTTGTTGCTGTTGATGCTGATGCGCAAAACCATCTCCCAGTATTTGGTCATTTAAAGAAGATACTGCTATCTGGTACACAAGCATTCTTTCTGGTGACCTTGCTAAAATGTGAAAGATATGAACAATGCTATAATGGATACTTAGTGACTGATGTGCCTGTGGATACCATGTTCTCCATAAACAGTTTACTGAATTATAGCATATATCAAGTTATTAAAAATATACGTGATGAACTTATTATACCAATGAAATATGATTTGACTGATCTGGTAACAGAACATATAAAGGGTTGTAATCCCCTTTAGGAAAACAGCCATTCAATGTAATCATTCAACATGCATTCAGCAGTAGTGCATGCAGTTTTTCATTTGATTTTAAGAACATTCTGCCTGAGGAATGAATGTTAGTATTACAATACTGGTCTATTAAGTTTCAATGTATTATTGTAGTTAAAATAAGTTAAAATACCTAGTAAAAATTTATTATCAATCAGATCTTTTTTACCTGATAACAATAGGGCAAAGAGTGCATTAGCAAGTAGTAATGCTTTTAAGAATGGTTTATGGAAAAAAAATATTAGTAGATTGTAGATGAATATTTTCTTCTCATTTATTGATTTATTGATTTATGACATGTCATTGCTTCACAACCCTGACTGAAAAATTTAGTACCTCTTTGTACTGTGTGTAAATTGTTGATTGTTCAACATGATTGGCCATTCCTCCCCTGGAAATAGTATCTTTATCTTTGTAAATAAATTCAGTAAGTTGCGTTTTTTATTATAGAATCTAAATTGAAATCATTTGTCGTCAAATTTGCAACCATGATTGTGTTTGTAAATTGTCATGCACTATTTTGGATTGAAGTGATCTATATGAGACAGTTCAGATAAGTATCATTCATCTTCATGTTCGACTGCCTGAAAATTTCTCTCACTATTATAGTTTTTGTTCTTTACAATGTTGGCCGTACATTTTCTGAGTAAGACTTATTTTCTTCGATTTACTTAAACAATCATCTTTCTTTTCTAGAAATGACATTGAATCTGAGACACTATGACGTATTCAGTGCTGTCTTCCTTGACTTACTTTATATCCTGTACTGTAATTGGCATATCATGTGTCTGATGGCAAAACATCAATCCTCATGGTGATAACTGACAGAAAGACCATATGTTACAGTATTGAATAGTAGGCAAAGTTTGGTGAGCTGTAGATTTGGTGATCGGCCGAGATGTTATTTTTGAGTCGAATTGGTGATCTGGATTTAGTGCACAATGTTTAAACGTGCTTTTTGTAGTTGGTACATCGATTTGGGTATTAAAATTCTTTATGGAGTTTTAGAAATAGCGATAATAAAAGTTATACAGCGTTATTGTAAAAATAACTTCCATAAAAGCAAGGTTTGTGGGATCTAGGTCTATGGTGGGATGCACTGACATAGTGAAGATAGTTGTATTTTAAATTTGATGGCTTAAATGTTTGTTTTATGAAAATATGTTTTATTACAATATGTTTTACTTTTTCCCTTATGCCCATATCAAATTTTTATGTTGTATCTGTACCACAAAAAAGGTCAAGTGAATTCTCTAGCACCATTGTTAATACCGGAAAATGCGGGTGCATGACATCTTATTCTCCGGGTGCCAATTTCTCCCATTTTTCAAGAAATCCTTGTCAATGTATATTGCAGAAGACTTGCAGAAGGCTTTCGCCTCGTTCAATATTGTTTCCACGCACGCCCAATATTTTGCATAGTGGATTCGATCTAGTCCAATAACTGTTTAATGGTTTTCCTAGCCGTATGCAAGACAGCGTTTACCATTGAAAGAGGGAGTGGGAAATTAATTAGGCAAAATTTTACTTGATCCAAGATATCTTCCGATGAGAAATACAATTTTTCTAGTATCAAGATTTCAACTGATGATTATCTTAAAACATTCTGACACTCTTATTACAAACTTCTTCCTGTATTTTCAAATTAGATTAAAAATGCTAACGTCGAGATGTTTTTTCTTAAATTGAGTATTACATCAAAATTTTCTTACATTGGGAATTATTCAGAAATATAAATAATTTAAATAACTTTTGGCAAGTAAATCAAACATTTTGAAAAATGCAGATGTGAGAATTTAAGAAAAAATATCTTATTGTTAGAAAAATTTTCTTAGTAAGATTTTATTTTTTACAGTGCTGGTACAAATTTTATGTAACAGAAGCATAAAATAAACCAAAATTCTCCGCATAACCTTCTCTGAAAAAGTTCACAAAGTTGTTCTACACGGTGAAGAATTATTTGAAAAGTCACCGTTTCAAATATTTCAAAATAATAATCCAGTCAAATGAAAAGGAAACCCTATTTTAATTCAATAAGGAAACCTTGACGACCGGTGTAAAATCTTAAAAAACTCACAAAAACATGCACAGCCTGTGCAGAGGGATGTACCAGCGTAATCTTTATTACAACTTCATTGAATAATTTAAAGTGTCGCTGCACCAAAAATAAGATAGCGAGATACCGCGACATTTTTCTGTGTAGTGGAAATCGTGTTAATAAATAAACATACTGCTTTATGAGAAACAAGAATCTTTCATCAAAACAAAATTCCAAAAAACGAAAGTCAAGAACCGAAATGCTTTTTCTTTTCAAAGATCTCCAGCGCAATAAAGAATTAAAAAAAGTCGAACAATAACTTGATCAAATTGTTCAATTAACATAATATTACTTTTCGTTTATAGTAGAAAAAAGAACTAAACAGAATCGTCACAACGTCGAATTTCCTTTAATTTTGTTAATTCAAGTAAATAAAAACACTTCAAATAGCAGATAAAGACGCGCGAAGGACGATATTATCCATCAAGTCGTACACTATTTCAACTTTCTTGTTTAAAGAAACCAATCCATCTTCGGTAATTTCATTCATATTGGAGTCTTCTACAAATTCGTTCAAAACGTCGTTTGGAAATTCCAAAAGAAGAATTTCATTGTTGTCGATTTTTTTCACTAGCAATTTCGCAAACCAACACTTCTTACAGGCTGTGGTCAAAACGCTTAACTTGCAGTTGTTGCATCTTACTTTGCGATCACCGATATCAGTTATTTTTCGATTGCAATAAGGACATTTTAATATAGCCGTAATCTTTTGGACACCAACAATCTCCACACTAGCCTGGACTTGTGACATTTCATCGATGTCTTGAAGCTCAGCCAATGTCTTAAAAGGTTCACTCCTGGTCGCGATGAATTTTATAAACTTTGTCGTGTTAAGATATCTGAAGTAAAAAGAATAATATGAAAGAAAAAATATTTGATAAAATTTACAAAATTACTTGTGAGAAATCAATATTTCACCTAACATTGGCTGTCACCCGTAAACGGATGTTTTTCATAACATATGTTTGACCGACTTGAAGCTTTTCAACATCGTCTCCGAACAAAGTCAGTTTGATGCAACCTGTTGGATCGAGCAGCGTAAGATTTTGTTTAGCTAACATCCCGTCTTTGGTTGACACAGATATAACGTTTGATGATTTAGCCACATAAGCTTTGAGTGTCAACATCTGTTGTGGCGCGAGACTACTCAAATCGTCTATGGTAACCACGGAATTATCTTGCAATTTTTCATTACGTGTGAATTTTACTTCGTCAGAGCTGACTGCACGCATTCTTGCATATTTTCCAATAATGACTTCGTTCTTTTGGGAGCATTGATAATTGCTCAACTGAACTGGACTTTTAGCGATCTGCATGTTTGAAAATCCAGTGTACCTTTCAGGATTAAAACATACAGCCCTCTTAACATCGTCAACTGTTTGTAGCGTTAAATTGAAGTAATCTTGACCACTGAGGGCTTTTTTAACAGGAGACACCGAATGCACATAGCATTCCAAATAATCTGTAAAATACAATTATTATACAGGTTCATCCATTTGAGAAACGAAAATAAAGAATTAAAAAAAAAAAAATAACCATGAAGCTTACCATTGGCAGCACGTTTTCGCGACGGGGAGGTTGTTGTCAATTGCAGTTGTGTTTTCTTCTGAATTGAAGCTAAACGAAGCAAAGTCAATCCATAATTTTCTTTCATTTCCCACAATGCCCGATCTTAAATTCTTACATTGAGCGTTCCCTATACTTACATTCCTTAGACTGAGAAGTTGCTTTAAACTTTAGCTGCTTTTTCATCTGGACTAGTACAACCAATGATCAGCGAAAAATGACTGCAACGATTTTGTGAATATATTCATATTCCAAAGATTCAACCAATCAAATGCCTTATAGCTCAAAAGACAATATATATCTCATGTTTTTTATTGTGATGCAAAAATACTTGCTGAAAGAACACGGTTGCGACGGGAAAAACGTGCAAGAGATTAACAAAATATCAGTATTAATAGCTACGACACGGGGGTCACATGATTTTCTTTACATTTTCTCGTCATGGTATGATCATTGAATCTGAAGACCAGCTGGAATATTTGAACTAGTAGCTAGTATTATGATAAATATTAGTAACGTGAGTAAATACTGAGTTCGCTAATAGTTGATCTGGTCCTCAAAATTGCTTCCTGTTGTTTTGATTGCTACAGAAGATGAGAAAGATGAAAATCTAAGTTTTGATGTCTGGAAAACACTCTTCTAACATATTTTGAGAAGACAGAGTGGTACAAGGAACAGATATATATAGAATTATTATACCACGCGAGTTAATACTGCAATCTGATTGGCTTAACACTAGCATAATATTTTTGCATATAAGGTATCTGTTAAACTGCAATGCAATGGCTTCTCTACCAAGATCTGACGTCGTGTATTAATTGTCGTGTAAAACACTAGTGTTACTAGTGGTATACCGTAAATCTCCGAATATAAGCCCCCCCGAATATAAGCCCCCCCAAATATAGGCCCACCAAAATCTTAACGCAAAGGTAGGTCCATATGTAAGTTCAATGCCTCCCCCGAGGACCCATGTTCCCTCTGGTGCCCGTCGTTTTTCTCCTGTAATCGTCGCTTTAATTTGATATAACTTCCATCGTTTCATCAAAGGAAATAACTTTTCTGCCAGTGCTTCTGGAATATGTCCTACTACCACATCTTTTGACTTTACAACAATTGCGTTATTGCTGTAATTATTGTCCGGTTGAAGAAAACATCTTAGTTCTTCATTTACTTTGTAATTGTATTCGTAAACATGATGACCCTTTACTCTTGATTTTACCTCACCTAAACACGCCAATGCCATGTTTGATTTCCTGTTGTGTCAAGTCGATCAGTGGACAAGAAAGACTGTCTTTCTTATGTCCACTGATCAACTTTTATTTATTCGAATGTTTGACGTTCGATTACGTAAATTAAAATCGAAACTTATTCGCGTTGATAAACAAAGCATTGTACTTGTTGGTGTGAAAATGGATGATACAAAGCAAACTCGGAGAGCCTTTTCTCGAGAGTTCAAACTTTCAGTTGTGCAATGGTTTTATTCAAATAATAAAAACGTGTTACAAACATCGAACCACTTTAAAATTGACCGTAAACAAGTACGAACATGGGTCAAAGCCGAAGAAAACCGATGAAGTCAAGCGACTATTGCAGAAAAAGAACACAGTTCTCGTCAACGTACCACCAGGGTGCACCAGCCGTGCGCAACCGCTTGATGTTGTTCTGAATAAGCCATTTAAAAATCTCGTTAGAGAACAGTTTGAAAACATCTTGACGAGAATTTAAACGATTATGTTGAGGGAAAACTCACAGCGTCCAAACGGAGAATTCTAACTACAAAATGGGTTGCGATTGCATGGGAAAAACTAATGCAAGACAAAGAGATGGTTATTCGTTCGTTCAAAAAATGTGGAATTACCACAAACGTTGACGGATCCGAAAATGATAAAGTAAACATACGGGGTATGGAAGGGTACACAATGCCGTTACCTGAAGAAGAGTATCATCTGATAAGTGAGGATGAAGACGATGCATCTAGTGACAGTGAAATCGACGATGAAGAAGACTTAGAAGATGGGGAGTACGAGCTTGATGATGATGACAATGAACAATGAAAAATATTTTATATTGTACGTTTTTAAACGCTATACAAAATATATGATTGTTGTTGTTAACACAAATGTTGTTCCGTGTATAAGCCCCCCCCCCCCCCCCCCCCCCCCCGATTATAAGCCCCCCTGTATATAAGCCCAGCAAAAATGCCTTACGACCTTATATAAGCCCAGGGCTTATATTCGGAGATTTACAGTAATAAAAATTTCGCCTCGCCTCGTCCAATATTGTTTCCACGCACGCCCAATATTTTGCATAGTGGATTCGATCTCGTCCAATAACTGTTTATTAAACGATAACGTTTTGATATTCAAAATAGCAAAAAGATGAAGAATTTTCATGATGTTTGATTAAAGTTTCTACAACATGGAAATCGAATAGATACTTGTACTTTGACTATATGTATGTGGATTGAATATGTATTTTCTGGGTCTAACTTTTTTCTTGTCTGTTTTCCTTGCTCTCCTCCGCGCCCTAAAAGTCACGTGCCCCACGTCGTAGCGCTTTAATATTAGCAAAAGCCTGTCCTGTTCAAAGCAATCTCAAGCAGCAAGCAGCACACTTTCGAAAGCTTAGTTTTGTTTATTGTGCGCAAGCACGACCAGAATAGCCATAAAAAAGTAGTTAGTGTAAAGGGGTCTTATCGAATGTAAATGGGGTCTTATTAAGAAACGCCACCAGCAAATAATTTTCAAAACAAAGAAATGTACATACATGAGTTGAATTTTTTTAAGAAAAAAAAATTATAAGAGCTTATGTGTAAAAAAAAAATTGCGTCTACTTCGACAAATGTTAAAAACAATAACAAAGATTCCATGGACTCAAGAAACCTTCCCAAAAAACTGCGATCTTTGAAATCTTTGATGCAAAATGACAGTTTAGGGTACTTTTCTGTTATTCCCCCGCCAAAATTTTTTCTCTGTAAATTCAAACAGAAAGTGAAAGCAAGTGAAATACTAGTATAAATACGTCTTCTACATCAACTCAAACTAATTAACATTGAGTAAACTGCTCAGTTTGGTGGCCAGTACACCACAATGTCTTCCAAAATCCTCCAATGCGAATCGGGTTTTGCATCATTTACACAAACTTCCCGTAGATAGTTATTATAGTCTACCGCTGCACAATGGCTGATTCCAAGTTCATGTTCTACGAAATTCATACTTGTCAATTCACGCGACCAACAATAAATGAAGAGCGTTACTTCTCTGTAGGCGAGCTTGCTTCCCTCCATCCAAGTGCCTTTTCGTAATGGCACCTCCGTAGGCATTCTCGTGAATGACATCTCCATCGATCCCCTTTGTCTCGCAGCTGTAGAACCATGGGGTGTCCATTGCCACAAATGCGGGGGTTGTGCAGGTTGCCACGTTGTTGCAAAAAGTGCACACTTGATGCTTTATCATGAACAATGTTTGAAAGCTCTACAAGATTCATCGTCACATTTAACCACGTTCAAGAAAATGAACTTTTCGAAAAGTTATTTTATAATTTTAATAATAATAGTTTAAAAACAAAAGTTCACATCAGAAAGTAGTGTCTCTATAAAATCGTTTTATAGTACTTTTGGTTTTCAAGAATTCGGAAAGTTGTTTATTTTTAATAAAAAAAAATGGCGGGGGAATAACAGAAAAGTACCCAGTTTAGATAGCTAACAAACTTTAGATGTAATTAAAAAGTTCGTTAAGATTGAACTACCGACGATAAAAGATCCAAATGTTAAGCATTTTTAGTAAAAGTTACTACTTACTACTTTTAACTTAAAGCCTTACCACCTAACATAAGCAATATGAAAAATATCCCTTTCTTCATGTATTATTAAGCGATAAAATATTAGAAAAATTTATTTGGTATGAAAAATTTATTTGAGAATGTTTGCTTGATAAAACCTTCCAATATTTTTAGACTGCGTTCCTTTGTGAGAATTCATATAATATTCTGAACGAAGTCACATCGACTCTTAAGCGTAGGCTAAAAACGTCCGTTTCGGCCGGAGTAGTAGTAGGAGTAGTAGGAGTCCAAGGGTGTTTTAATACGGTATTCGCTTACGCTGCTACCGTAAAAACTTTCAAATTGATTTACTGGTGTGCTATTCAACACATTACATAGGTCATTCCTGAACGCTTCCTCAGAAAACTTTCTGTAATCTCTATAACTCACGATGTTTGGTTTCTGCTTCATTTTCATTACTGTTAATGACATTTTATGAAAGTCAGACAACCCGGTTTCTACGGTAATAGAATTACAGAAACATCTTGGTTTATTTGTGATAATAAGATCAATACATCTAGGGTTTTCAGGGTTTTTAAAGCAAGTGGGCTCGTTAATTAAGCATGTAAAATTATACATATCAAAGAAACTCTGAAAATTTCTTTCGTGTGGTTCCTCATTGTAGTCACCAAGTAGTAGAATATTTTCATATTTGCAAGAAAAGTGATCTAACTGCTTAGATATTGCATCTAAATGATTTGTAAGGAAATTTCTGTTAGGGTTGTATGAACAACATAAAAGCCATCTTTTCCTTCTCAGATTTATTTCCAGAAGCAGAAATTCATACGGTATTGTACTTTCATGAATTAACTTGCTCGGTATATCTTCCTGAATAAATACCATAATACCACCCCCATTCGCATTTCTATCCAGTCGATAGGGTGGATGGAAACCATTGATATAGAATTGACTCTTAGGAAACGAATCATCAATCTTGGTTTCTGAGATCATAATTATATCAGTTTTATCCGCAATGCTGTCAGAAAACATTTCAAATTTATTGCGAATAGAGTTGATATTTAAGTGAGCAATGACTAATCTATGGACGTTTTTTAATCTTACATCTTTCAGAGTATTTATAAAATAATTATTTGAGCTTTCATTTAGCTCACTCCCAAAATTGAAGACATCATTTATTATTAAATTATCTTTGGAAACATATGTTTCAGAAGCATCCAAAAGACTTCTCTCTGTTGATGAATTTAACGAAGCATTAACGGAGGCAACAGAGAAAAGCCTATCAGATGAGAATTCGTTCAATGATTGTCAGTCTGACAAACTTAGGATACATTCTTTCAAATTTTTCGTAAAAATTGTCGTTCCCTCTTTGCTTAAATGAAGTTTGTCGCGCCATCTATATTTCGGCGAATCGATGTTTTCATTACATAGAAAGCCAATATTCCTTTCTAAACAAAACATTTTTACCTTTTGTTAACTTCTTCTGCTTTTTCCTTGAATTTGTCACCACGTGGCGTGATCCATGAGACAACGACTGAATTTTCTTCGGTTTTAAAATTTACTGCAAGATCCACAATTTCCTTTGCAATCGTATTAGCATCTTCTTCGCGTCGTAGATCGTTTGTTCCACAGTGTAAAATTAGTGTTTCAGGATTTTTCTTCATCGTTGGAACAACATGGTGATACATATCTTCAATCGTAGCGCCACTGTACGATTTGACTTTTACCAGGTTTTCACTCGAGCTAAGTTCCTTATTGCGCACAAAGCGCAGGACGGAATCACCTACAACTGCCGTGACTTTGCGTTTCGATTTCTTTTGTTTACCACAATGGCTTGCAGATAGGTTGTCATTTGCGTAATTAACATTGTTGTCATGGTTAACATCTTGGTCATTATCTGTTAAAGTTTGTAATGCTTCGTAGCGATTTGTAACAGTTATGTCGTTACTCACATTTTTTGTCATTAACCTTGGCTTACACAGGCGTTTGGGAGTTATAAAATGTTCTTTCCAACTATCACCCATTTGTTCATTTATCTCTTTCAATGGAGCTGCATGTCCCTTAGGGAATTGAAAAGGTTCTACTTGATCATCAATCGTTTTTTTAGCATGAAAAGCAATTTTTTCTTCTAAGAGCAGTTTTAAGATTGTATTTTTTGAACTATTTTCATCCCTTAAGTGTTTGATTTGATCGAGCAAATCTTGATGTTTATAATCGTTTTCCGCTTTCACATTGATGCTTTTATTGATAGCGTACAGCTCTCCCATTACAAAATTTTTTAACGCTTCAAACTGAGCAGTAATATCACGTTTGATCTGATGTCCCCCCATCCTAAGTTGAGAGAAAAAATAGTTTGTCTTTTCAATTAATACTGAGCAAGTGTTATTGAAAGTCTTCATAAGCCTTACGAAACCTTTGAAACTAAGCCTCAAAATGTTTAAGATATCGCAATAAGATAGCGCATTCGAATTCGTAAAAGGAGCAATGCAATGGCTTCACAAATAAGAAAAAGTCACAATAAGGGGGTGTTTATATGAGGCGAGCTGGCCCGGTTAAACGGGCTGGCCCGCTTAGCCGAGATCTCGCTTATATTAAGAAATGCATGTTTTTATTCGAATGTGTTTATATCAAAAGCGAGCCAGCCCGCCTGACCGAGATCTCGGTTCAATTTGCCGAGATCTCGCTTCAGTGGGATCAAAATTTTCCATATAAACATCACAACCGGGCTAGCCCAGCTGAGCGGGCTAATTTCGGAGCATGCGCATGCTACTATTTAATTTTTCAACATTCAAGATGGCGGACAGCGAAAATCTATTACAAACAACAACAGCAGAAACCAGCTCAAAACAAGGGAAGAAAAAGCAGACGAAACAGTTTAGATGGACCCCTGAGATGGTGGAAAACCTAATTAAAGCAATAGAGTGTTTTAAAACATCTATGATGTACAAAAACTTGGACTTTGACGCGGATAAAAGTACTCAATATGCAGCTGTGAGGAAGCAGATGGCAGTTATTTACAGTAATAATGACGAAACACTGTTTGGACCAATAGTAGATGGTAGATTCATACCATAAGCATATGCTGAGGCTCATTTATCATTAACCTGAAATTTTTTTACAAGGGTAAGTTTTAAAATTGGGGCAAAATATAAAAGTCACACATAATTATACGTAATTGTAAGCTTTTTTCAAGTACGAACAAAAGAATTTATTTTTAAACTAGGGAAGCGCCAATAAGAGAAGTGTAAATAAGCATATCGTAAGCATATTTCAGCCTTAGTTTTAACCATTTACTAAGCATATTGAGGCTGAGCTCAAAATCTCATATGCTTATAAAAAAACGTGTACTTAACCATGTTTTGTTTTGAATATTTTTTTACCACATGATTTGAATAAATTTTAATTGTCTCATATGTTTCGTGTAATGTTCCACCACACCTTTCAAAAATTGCCTAAATTAATAATCAGAAGCTACCTGACCGACGAACAACAGAAGAAGAGTAGGTTCAATCCATTTTGTCCAATAAACACAAAAACGTTTTTTTTGGTTGAAATCTGTAACGCTTTGAGACGAATTTCAAAGACGTCTTTTAGACGACCGCAAAAGCCGTCTTTAAAACGTCTCTAAGTTTTTGTTTTTTTTTCATAAAGTATACACAAAGCCAAATAATTACAAAGCGGATTATATATAATTACAAATTCCAAGTTGGTGCATCACACTTTGAATTGAGTTACATCTTAAAGAGTCAAATCCTTTGTCTTCGATTCGTTGATCGATAATTCGATGTCGATTTCGCTGCTATGATTTGACTTGAAATATGGCGATCTGGAGCCCCGCAGGCACAAAACACATGCACGAATCAGGTGAAAATTAATTCGTAATCTGAGCCAATTCATAGTCACGCTATAGCTTACATTTCATTTTTCGGCAATTTGCTCGGCAATTTGTTTGAATAAAACGCCACATTCTTTGCTCATGCCTCCGAAACAAGTGAACACCAATGGGGTGAATGAGGCTTGATCGACTGATGTGATTCGTTTATTGTAAGATCATTTCTTTTCTTGCTCGTTTGCTTTGTGTGCAGCAGATAGCGTGGTTTTCTGGAAAGACTTGCTCGTGGGATTGAAAACCCTTACATCAAAGAAAGCCATCTGGCCTTTAGCCCAAACTCCTCTTGCCGTTACATCCAAACGAGCTTCTTCGGATTTGATCGTACTAGCGGAAAGCGTTTCTCCCGTTAGAGGTGTCAAGGTTGTTTCTAAATGTACGTCGTGGTAACACTCAGATAAATTCTCAGTGAAATTTTGAAGTTCGTTGTGTCGGATTACGATAAATCCGCCTTTGGGACAAGAAAGTGCATGATCGATAGTAAATGGTTTATCACATACAGAACGCGATGGTAGATTCTTAAATGGAATGCCGTATCGCAAATTAATGACATCAAAGAAGCCATTTTCTTTTATTGCCAGTGCATTCAACCACCTTGACGCTCCATTTTCTAGCTTCGAGTGTTTTCAGTTTGATTGGACAGGTGATTTGTGCCTTCACTTCTTCGAGTTGCGACTTTTGTCTCTCGACTTTCTCTCTTTTTAATTCATTTGCGATGGTGTTTTGTCGCTGCACAGTATCTGGATCATACGTGTTGTCCTGTTCACAAACTTTGTTGATCATCGCCTCAGTAATTTTTCGTGAGTTGGAATACTCGATCTTGCATCTTTCTGATGGTATGGCAATTCTTAATCCAACAAGCTTTGCCAGAAGAGAAAACAATTTTCTCTCTATATCGTTACATATGTACCCGTTTGATATAGCAGGGAGTAGGCTGTTTCTGATAGCATCTTCTAAAGGTTGGAGGTTATTTGAGATGTTTGGTATTGTTCTCATTACATAAGTATACTTGTGTTGCAGACCATGTGTAAAAGCAGAGTAAGCTGCGTGTGGATGGGTTTAGCGATATCAGTCAAGTTATAGATTTCATTGGCCCATTCTGTGACTTTGTTGCTCACGTATTCGTTTTTGTAGTCATCGTTTCCAATTATCGCCCCAAGGTGTCTGTTACCTCGTGTTGTTATCTTGATGTTGGTCTCAGAGAATAACATATTTGCTTCGTTCATGTAGCCTTCCTTTGCGATTAAGACTATTTTTGAAGGTTTCGAAAAGTAACCAATGTAAGGGCCAAGTTCGCATCCACCAAGTTCGTTGTTGTGGTATTGTACAAAATTCCAGTGAAATCATCTGCGTAAGCAATTCGTTTGGCAGTCTCTTCGCAAAGCATTTTGTTATCTGAAAGCAGCAGTGGTAGAATTCCAAGTGCATACTTCGCCATGGCGATGGGATCACCCTGATGGTACCTTCAGCAGCAGAGATCTCCCCTCCACCAGTAACGAATAATCTCGCAGGTTTGTGGGAAGCAATTTCGTACATATGCCGCAAACTCTGGACATAAAATCTTCATATTGTGTACTAACACGTTTCTGTTGATGGAGTTAAACGCATTGGCCGCATCGATTTGGAGAAGACCATGGTTATTTTGATCAGTGAATAAATCAACTGCCGAGTGAATAGCAATTTCACACCCAGATTTGTGACCTGCACATAACTGTAAATTACCAGATGTTGTAGTTATATCATTTCGTACGTTTGACATTACAACTTTGCCGATTATTCTTCGTAACACTTCCCCGATACCGATTGGTTGTACTCCTCAGTCTTTGTCCATGGAATCAATCTGCACGCCATTAAAGGCTGGATAGATTCTAAATCCTCGATTTCAGTGGAACACAATTGATTTGTCAGCTCAGCAACTGATTTTCGCAGATCGATTGCAGGATTACCATAAAAATTACTCCCCAGAATTCTCTTCCAATCTGCGGCGTCTAAAGATGAAATACCGCAAGCACTATTTACTTGAAAAGCTGCTTTTTTGGTCACATGACCATCTAAGTCATCGAATATTACAAGATTCGTATACTTTTGAATCTGGATGTTTTAAATGAAGCTCTTGCATTGTTTCCTTCGTTAAAGGTAAAACTCCATTGTTTCCTGACTTGGATAACAACCGAATGGCTGCATTAATTTTCTCCTGTATCATAAGATTGCTGAATGATTTCGCCAAGTTATCAGATTTAGTTTCAAATTTCTGTGTCTTTAATCTGCTATGTATGACAAGACATTCTGCAACTAATTAGATTATTTTCCCGTTCCTCCAGAGAGTTAGTCGTCTTTCCAAAAGTTTTTTGTTATTGGCAGTCTTTGATTTGTATGATGTTTGTTGTAATAGCAGATTTGACGTAACCATTAAACATTTAATGCTAAGATGTCTGAGTGGAGATTTAGTGTTCCACAAATTTAACTGTTTGATCATTTCGTTTATAAATTCTTTTCCTTGATGTCCTTTCGGTAGTTTGAAAATGTTACGCTTCCAAACAGTTATTTTCTTTATCTATATATTAATAGACGATTCTCTGTTTGTTTGTTTGTCCGTCTGTCACGCAAAATGGTAGATTGAGTTGTGAGCGAAATTATTTCTTTTTTGTAGGCGATGTGAGTTAGAAGCACATACATTGCAACCCCAATCGAACGTGATATTTTTGGCTGATGAAGTAATATGAATAACGTTTTGTTTTTATTATTATTGTTCGTTTTATATTCCACGTTGACTTAGCTTTGAAAACAATACATCAACTAAATACGAAAAGAAACTAACTGATTAAACATTTTGGACAAAAAGCAGCCGTGGCAGCACGTGGTAGCATGTTCGGTTTGCCAGTGTATCCTAACGTATCCTTGCCTGACTGTCTGAGACGGGTGAACTTTTTTTTCGAGCAATCAAAATGTTTAAAAATAGGTAAAAAAAGAGTATCATAAAACAAAATATTTTTTTGCTTTTCTTTTAATAATTTAATTTCTTTTTTTAATTGTTATGCGCTTCTGATTGAACGGGTTTTTTTATTCTCTTTATTCATTTTAGCACGGGCCTTTTTTCTTTCCTCCCGTGTGAACTTTTTAAGAAGAGAAACCATTCTCCCCCTGTTTGATAGCACCCATGTTAGAGCGCGTAACTTTTTCAAAACAAAAGCTAATAAAAAGTTGAAGTTTTTTCTCCCTACATTTTGAGTGTATTGTTGTACTGATCAACGATTGTTTTAAAAAATAAATAAGTAACACATCATGAAATTTGGGTTTTTTGGAACCATTGTTTAAACTGATATTTCAATTTCCGCGCTTTTAAGCGTAGGAAATTGTTTGGTTTACACATTCTATCTATCTATCTATGTAACACTTTTTTGCTGTTTTCGGAAAGTCCGTTCGGATTTCGGATTGCTTGTTTATTCAGAATAGTTAATGACTGACCTATGCTAGGAAAACTTAGGACATGTTTGACTAAAATTGGGAAATTTAGACAAGGTGCTGATTTCAAATTTGACAGTCATTTTGTCAGAATTGACTAAAATTGGACAATTTGGGCCAAATTTGGACCAAATATCGAAAGTTCTTCAAATTTCATGAAATTTTGCATGGATTACATTTGAAAGGTGCTGATTTCAATTCTGGCAATCATTTTGTCAGATTTCACTAAAATTGGACAATTTGGGCCAAATTTGGACCAAATTTCGAAAGTTCTTCAAATTTCATGAAATTTTGCATGGATTACATTTGAAAGGTGCTGATTTCAAATTTGACAGTCATTTTGTCAGAATTGACTAAAATTGGACAATTTGGGCCAAATTTGGACCAAATTTCGAAAGTTCTTCAAATTTCATGAAATTTTGCATGGATTACAATTGAAAGGTGCTGATTTCAAATTTGACAGTCATTTTCTAAAATTGGACAATTTGGGCCAAATTTGGACCAAATATCGAAAGTTCTTCAAATTTCATGAAATTTTGCATGGATTACATTTGAAAGGTGCTGATTTCAATTCTGACAATCATTTTGTCAGATTTGACTAAAATTGGACAATTTGGGCCAAATTTGGACCAAATTTCGAAAGTTCTTCAAATTTCATGAAATTTTGCATGGATTACATTTGAAAGGTGCTGATTTCAAATTTGACAGTCATTTTGTCAGAATTGACTAAAATTGGACAATTTGGGCCAAATTTGGACCAAATTTCGAAAGTTCTTCAAATTTCATGAAATTTTGCATGGATTACAATTGAAAGGTGCTGATTTCAAATTTGACAGTCATTTTGTCAGAATTGACTAAAATTGGACAATTTGGGCCAAATTTGGACCAAATATCGAAAGTTCTTCAAATTTCATGAAATTTTGCATGGATTACAATTGAAAAGTGCTGATTTCAAATTTGACAGTCATTTTGTCAGAATTGACTAAAATTGGACAATTTGGGCCAAATTTGGACCAAATATCGAAAGTTCTTCAAATTTCATGAAATTTTGCATGGATTACATTTGAAAGGTGCTGATTTCAATTCTGGCAATCATTTTGTCAGATTTCACTAAAATTGGACAATTTGGGCCAAATTTGGACCAAATTTCGAAAGTTCTTCAAATTTCATGAAATTTTGCATGGATTACATTTGAAAGGTGCTGATTTCAAATTTGACAGTTATTTTGTCAGAATTGACTAAAATTGGACAATTTGGGCCAAATTTGGACCAAATTTCGAAAGTTCTTCAAATTTCATGAAATTTTGCATGGATTACAATTGAAAGGTGCTGATTTCAATTCTGACAATCATTTTGTCAGATTTGACTAAAATTGGACAATTTGGGCCAAATTTGGGCCAAATTTCGAAAGTTCTTCAAATTTCATGAAATTTTGCATGTATTACAATTGAAAGGTGCTGATTTCAAATTTGACAATCATTTTCTAAAATTGGACAATTTGGGCCAAATTTGGACCAAATTTTGAAAAATCTTCAATTTTCATGAATAAACATCATGCACAAGGTATTGGTGAACTGTTTTTCTGGCCCCGAAACATCATAGTGAATTGCAAAGCTGTCAAGATTAAGTTAAATAAATTAAAGAAGGGAGTAATTTGATGAATTCCAGACTGTATCAAATTATTAGTCAGTGTATAACTCATTCAGATATCTTGAAAATTAGCCTAAAGCAATTTTCTCAAGGGCTGATGCGGAAATTGTTCAAGCCTAATGGCTTCTAGTTGATATTGGATTTCGAATCTACCTCTGGTTATACACAAGTTGTACAAGCCGTTTTTCAGGAAATATGAGGTTTATTAGGGTCTCCGGGGTGACACAGAGCAGGTGCACATGGGCGGCGAGCGACGCCGGCTTGGCGGCTAGTCTATATATTAATACCCGTTTCTCTGTTTGTATGTTTGTCTGTCACGCAAAATGGTAGATGTGAACTGCGAAAGAGAGTCAGCAATGTAAGATCACACATGAATTATTTCTGTTCTTGTGCACAACGTCAGCGTGAAACCATTGTATTGAGACCCTAATCGAATGCGACGTTTAGGGAAAATTATTTCGATAACCAATACTGTTAACTGTCGTTTTTGGGGGTCTGTGATACAGGCGATGGGGTGACAAAAATCAGGGTCTAAGTTCTTTGGGGGACAGGTCTGTGATGTCATCAACATCTTTGAACGATGATGTCTCTGTATAACGATTGATCGTAGCGGAACGATCCCATACATTTTTTTGATCAGTTTTTCGAGCTCTACAACATGGGAACATTTTCGGTTGCCAATTCCTTAACTTTATTTTTCGTGAAGTCAACGCAGGCAGCACATGGGCAATGTGAAACCATTCCATTGAGACCCAAATAGAACGCGACGTTTACCAATAGGGATAACTGACGTTTTGTGGGGTCTGCGATATTGGCCATGGGGTGACGAAAAAAATTTGGGCAAAATTTTTGGGAACGGGGCTCTATGATGTCATCACAACTTTTGATCGATGATATCTCCGAAACGGTTGATCGTAGGAAAACGATCCCATACATTTTTTTGATCAGTTTTTCGAGCTCTACAACATGGGCATCATTGACAAAGAAATTCAATTTATCATTGCCAATTCCTTAATTTCATTTTTCGTGAACCCAACACAGGCTGAACATGAGCGGCGAGCTACGACGCCTTGGCGGCTAGTCTATATATTAATAGCCACTTCTCCGTTTGTCCGTTTGTCTGTTACGCAAAATGGTAGATGAAGTTGTGAGCGAAATTATTTCTTTTTTTGTGTGCGACGTCAGTGCGAAACAAATTGCAACCCCAATCGAACTTGAATTTTTTTGGCTGGTGAACCAATAGGAATAACGTTTTTTTATTAAAACTATTATTAGTTTTATATTCCAAGGGGAACTGTTGACTTGGCTTTGAAAACAGTACATCAACTAGATACAAAGAAACCAACTGATTAAACATTTTGGACATCAAACAGTGGTGGCATAAGCGTGTTCGGTTTGCCAGTGTTGTATCCTAACGCTTGGCTGACTGTCTGAGATCGGTGAACCTTTTTTTCGAGCAATCAAAATGTTTAAAAACCGAAGCTTTCCACTCACGAAAATAGTGGGTCATAAAACAAAATATTTTTTTGCTTTTGTTTTAATTTAATTGAATTTCTTTGTTATGCGCTTCTGATCGAACATGTTTTTATTCACTTTATTCACGTGCCTTTTTTCTCTCCTTCCGTGCGATCTTTTTAAGAAGATAAACCATTTCCCCCCTACGTTTAATAGCACCCGTGTTAGAGCGCGTAACTTTTTTGAAACAAAAGCTGATAATAAGTTGAAGTTTTTTCTCAATACGTTTGGAGTGTATTGTTATACTGATAAACGATTGGTTTTAAAAAATAAACAAGAGGCCCTGGGCCTTAAGGTCAGCGCGAACTAAATGCTCAAAAATCTAAAGATCAGAATCACTTTACAAAAGAAATGACTAACATTATAAAATAGTTTGATCAGTACGTGGAATTTGTTCTGACGGAAGTCGCCTTAACTAAATCTCAAAGTAAACGTCATAAAAGAAAACCTTGCGTTTCCATAACAGTTAAATCCTGTTCCTTATTAGTCTACACATTTTTGTGACCGCATATATACTACATACGGTAATACGATGCGCATCAACAGAAATCTTATGGGCAGGAAAAACTACAACAACTTTAATACTCTATTCGGTTTTATATAAGCTTCAAATTTCGGTTTTACAAGTTAGACCTTTCAGCTTTACGTTCTTACAGGATTACGTGTTTGGTTAAACACGCAGGTGAAGTTTCGTTTCCACCACCTAAGTGGTCCTCAGATAAGGTTACAAGATCTAATGCCAAGCAGTTGCTGATAAAAATAAAAGTGTAAAAATTATGTATAACTGCACAACGCAACAATTAATTGTACTTTATTCCATTTCACAAAATTCAGATCTTATAGAAACTTCAATTACAGGATCATAATTTTTATTCGTGTAAATTTGGGGGAGAATTAATTACGTGACAGATTTTAGCGAATTGAGCCCCAAAATAATTCGGAATTTGAGAGAAAAACTTATGCAACTCAAAGACGTGAAAAAAATTTCCTTTTATCCTTTACTCTTTATCATTTTCATTATTATATCTAGAATATATATCAAAAATATTCTTATATCTATAATACAATCTTAAGAATCCCCTCTCATTTTTACCTGAACCAAAGAAAAAAAGTTCTGAATGTAAAAGTAATATATAATACTAGTAACCCGTGTAAAAATTTTTTACGGATTTTAATTCTTGAAAATGACGTCTCAAAAATGGTGTCGAAAAATTAATTTACAAAATGGCAAACAAAAAGTGCGTTAGTGTTGTAGTCACCACTTCGTCAATAACGCGGACCATAAAACTACCAGTTATTTTCTTAGAGGTTTTAAAGATGTTTTCCAAATAACTTCGAGTCTAATTTAGGAGGCAATGCGATGGTTCCCCTGATTTTAAAGATCCACTTAAATAGACACAACCTAGATAAAACATTTTTCCAAGTTTGCAGTCAACACTGGGGCGTAGAACAAAAAAAATCGTTTTACTTGGAAGATCTGAAACCCATCAAAAATATTATATACGCGCTGTGCATCCGCTATTTTCACTCTCTAAATAAATTGCATCTTGTGTAAAATATTTTACGTGTTTTGATTTTTAAAATGACGTCTCAAAAAATGGCTACAAAAATTTTAATCACGGAACGATGCTGAGAAAGTACATCCAACTGATTTGAAAAATACAGTAACCGTTACCGAGATGTCGTCGATCAAACATCACAGCCCTGCGCGGACCATCAAAAATTTAATTCTCGAAAAGTGCCTTGTACGATTTAATATGCAATGCAATGGTTCCCCGGATTAAAAAATGTAACGTCAAAATGGAAAAAAGTACTCCTCACCCTTTTAATTAAAAACTCTGTAGGTATTCCAGATAAAGCATTTTACCTGTTCATTGTCAACACTGCACATCATAAACATCTTTTTACTCGGAAGATCTGAAACACATAAAAAATACTCATATTAAATCCTTTCACGATACGATATAGAAATAAATTGTGCGCACATGAAAACAACAGAAAGATTAAAATGGCTGCAACTGTTCATGGAACCCATAATCCAAGGTAAACAGATTTGCTATTTGCTATTTTGAAAAGCCAAACCCGTAAGTCGTAAACGTGTCAAAACAAATTAATACCTTCAAGTAATTTTCTTTTTACGAAGCTTAGAATGGATATCAATATAGAATATTGTTCTTCGCCAACCCAGACATGATTTAAAATTCATTTCTTCAAATTTCATTGTTTTTATTTGTCTTCCCTAAAGGAGAAGTAACGATGCAGCAACCCTATTTATATTATAAGAAAAACAAAACAAACAAAAAAAAAAGTTCAAGAGCGTACAACCTCGTCCCCAGGGCTTCTTGCCTTTTTGATATACGGATCGCCGCCATCCGTATATCAAAAAGGCAAGAAGCCCGGGGGACGAGGTTGCAAGAGCGTACTTACCCTAAAAACATTAATAAATCTTTCGTGCAATACTTTCGTTACTAACTATCGTTGTCTTGAGATTCTTACTCTCGTATGTTTCATTACCTCTTTTTCAAAATAGCAAATGAAAACTTGCTGGCAAACGAACGTCAACGCTATAGATTCTTGATCAATCAAAACATTTAAAAAATCAAAACATTTGAACGATCAAATGCGCTGTGAGGGTTTCCGCTTATACTAATCGTGAATGTGTCATGAGCGGTCTAAATGCCGCTATATGACCACGATTAAGAAGATTTTGACCGTAAAAAACGACCCGAAACATTCACTCTCTAAACTAAAAACTGGATGCACAGCGCGTATTAGAATATAGACTAGTATCTCGCGTAAAAGTTTTTTACGACTTTAATTTCGAAAAGAATCTGCAGAAATACGACGCGTTCCCGTGTACGTACCCCGTGACTAAAATTTCAATTACGGAATCGGGACTGGAAATTGTACCCATGTTGTAGAGCTGGAAAAACTGATCAAAAAAATGTATGGGATCGTTTTGCTACGATCAACCGTTGCGGAGATATCGTGGATTAAAGATTTTAATGACGTCATATCCGCAGTACCAAATTAAATTTAGGTCCAAATGTTGCGTCACCCCATCACCCGTATCGCCGACCCTATAAAACGTCAGTTATCGCTATTGGTTCTCGAGATATTTCCCCAAAAACGTCGCGTTCGATTGGGGATGCAATGCAATGAATCCCCCGTGATAAGGTAAAAAAATAACTGACGTCACGCCGCGTGCTATTATACTAATCGTCAATTATCAATGGTCTAACGAAAAAATGACCACGATTAAAAAGATTTTGACCGTAAATTTTAAAAAAACAAAACACTCTCTAAAATAAAAGTGGTATGCACGATTGCGAATTAGTATAAGTAGACTAGTATCCCGGGTAAAAACTTTTTACCGAACTTAACTTCGAAAACATTAGGTCAAATCCACCATTCCCGTGTACGTACCCCGTGACGAAAAAATAAATCATAGAATCGCAACTCAAAAACATCCCAGGCGACGTCGCTCGCCACCCATGTTCAGTATGCGTTGCGTCGCAGAATTTAACTCTTGCAAAAGTTTCTTTTCAGGCATTAATTTTTTAATTCATTTCTTACATTCAGAAAATTTAAAACAGAAACAAATAGCAAACATGGCTCAGAATATATATTCATACGCAGAAGAGAAGTAACTGTAATGTAAAAAAATGCAATATATAACACAGAACCGTTTACCCAGACATACAAAACCAAACATTGAATAACATTACAAAAATGATACCTTCCAACTTTTTCTTTTGTTCAAAAGTTACTACTGGACTGCAACCATTAATGAATTTTTGAAATGATATAGTTAGTTCTTCCCAAAACCATCAACATCATGATTAAAACCATGAGTTTCATTTCTTTGTGCTTTTTTTATTATTGCCTGAAAGAATAATATTTCAATTGTAATACCGAAAAAAGAAACAAAAAAAAAAAAAAAAAGAAACAAAAAAAAAGGAAATTCAAGTACGCATTTATCCTAAAAACAATAACTAAGAACAAAAATTTACACAGAAGTTAAAAAGTCACAAATAAAATCATAAAGCCACAGTTATATACCTAGGCATAGTACGTAAATGATTACCATAACACAAAATATGCATAATAAAGCCACAGTTATATACCACACTTATATACCTAGGCATAGTACGTAAATGATTACCATAACACAAAATATGCATAAACGTGATAAAATATAAGAAAAATGCAGCCAACAACACTTATTTTTTGTAGGATAGTTTCATTGCACAATCATTTAAATAACATAATCCATTCTTCTCTTAAGTAACCCTCTCAACATTACAACCCATCATGTGCTTCATTTCTATTTTAACAGATGAAAACATTCAAAAAAATATACAAAAAACCTAATCATGCTATGACGAAATCAAAGAAAAACAAAAAAAGTAAAAGAAACTTTAAAAATATATTAACCTTAAAAATAATAATTACAAACAAAAACGTAATGGCAGAATTAGTATAGCTGAAAAATTTTTAACATATGATGAAAACATTCGTGGAGCCATTTTTTATATCCAGTTCAAAGCTCCTCTCTGCTGGAAAATTCAAAACACAACATCCCTCTTATCCTTTATTTATCCACTAATACTAACTGTGTTTTAACTAAATAGATACTATTTTAACTTTACCTCTCAATACCAATTCACATCATCATAATCATGTTAGTAAACAATATTGATCATCATCTGTAGTAGCCATTATCAACTTCTAAACTCTTTACTTTCTATATTTCATACCTGTAAACAAATTAATAACACTCGATTTACTTTCCAGGATACTTTCCTATTGTAAACATACACTTTCTCTTTGCTTTCTACTGCAATTCCACTACCATTTTTATACAGTGAAAGACATAAAAATGCTTTCTTCGTAACTTCATAACTGTGTAGCCATTTTGAATTAAATAAAATAAGGAACAGCAATTTCGTTACCAAAACAAATCAGTAACTGCTTGTGGGACGTGCATCTTTATGATTTGATCGTTTTAACTCTGTTTTTACTCTCTTTTAACGCTGTATTTACTAAATCCATTTGACTCATGTACTTACGTATATTACTTTATATCTTTTCCAAACAATTTCCCACCGAAAAGAAGTAAAACCATTTTCTTCACCAATGTAAATAAACATCATCCTTTCTGCAGCCATTTTTAAACAACTTCAACTTCATCTACACTACTTTACTGCTGCACTCCCATAACTATTTGATAACTATAAAAAGAAAACCATTTTTAATTGATCTGTAAATAAATAAATCTTCTTTGCTAACTAATGGCGCGCGTTACCAAAACAAATTTTTACTGCGCTCCCCCTTCGTTGCTCCATAACGTTCGCTGTCATCCAGCTTTCATCCAAACGATTGAATTACGTTTGACTCCTACACTCACACATTAATAATTCAAAACAAACTTAAAATTGAAATCAAAACCATTCGTTACCGTCGTGTAAATAAACATCTTTTTGTTCAGCATTTCTTCACTGCACTTTCTTCTGTATATCGATATTGATAACTAAAACGTAAACAAACATTAAAATACATACATAACTTACTTACGAATGTCTCACCTGTTCTTTTATTAATGATTAAAATAAAAGTTTTATAATAATACTTTCGTACAAACCTGTTCGCTCATTCTGCACAGCCAATTTTTAAAAACTACACTGCACTTCTTCTGCATTCTCACTATGCTTTTACATGGTAAACAAACAACTAACTTACACATGTTCTTTTATTAATCTAAAAACGTTAAAATCTTTTAAACTTTTAAAATCTAAAAAGTTAAGTTCGGTAAAAAGGTAAAAAGATTAACAATAAACAGTTTAATAAGCAGCGCGTATACAAACCTGTGTTTCTTCGTGAAAACAACTGCGATAATGAAAATCGGTTATTAACGAACTAATTTTTTTGGAAATCGTCAACCAATCAAATTGGAGAAAAAATAATTTCTTGCGTTTTGATTGGTTTAAAAATCTAGACGTCACACTTAGATTACGTAACATTAAAAAAAGTGTCTGTCGCATCTACGTGGCTTTACGACGAAAAGGGAAAAAATAAGAAGGATTTGACCGTGCAAAAAAAGTAAATATATCACTCTCTAAAATAAAAGTGGGATGCACAATTGCGAATTAGTATAATAAGACTAGCCGCCAAGGCGGCGTCGCTCGCCACCCATGTTCAGTATGCGTTCTGTCGCAGAATTTCACTTGTGTAAAAGTTTTTTACAGGCATTAATGCGTTATTACATTCAGAAGATTAAAAACAGAAACAAATAGCAATATGGCTCAGAATATATATTTATACGCAGAAGAGAAGTAACTTTAATGTAAAAAAAGTGGCAATATATAACACAGAACTGTTTACCACAAAACCAAACATTACAAAATGTTAATTCAAAACAAATTGATACCTTCCAACTTTTTCTTTTGTTCCAAAGTTACTTCTGGACTGTAATCATTAATGAATTTTGAAATTATATATATATATATAGTCTGTTCTTCCCAAAATCATCATGATTTAAACCATGAGTTTCATTTCTTTATGATTTTTTATTATTGCCTGAAAGAATAATATTTCAATTGTAATATCGAAAATAAAAAACAAAACAAAAAGAAACAAAAAACAAAAAGGAAATTCAAGTACGCATATCCTAAAAACAATAACTAAAAACACAAATTTACCCAGAAGATAAAAAGTAACAAATAAAAACATAATGTCAAACTTATACACCCAGGCATATAGTACGTAAACGATTATATACCACCACCATAACACAAAATAATGCATAAACTTGATAAAATATAAACTGAAGAAAAATCCATCCAATAATGCTTCTTTTTTGTAGGACAGTTTCATTGTACAGAACCCTCTCAACTTCATAATTTAACCATGTGCTTCATTTCTTTAATGGTTTATACACTTTTCTTTTTTCTGACTTAAAAGAAAAGATTTCAGTTGAAGAACAGCTAAAATAATCACATTCATTGCAACCATATTGAAGCAAACAAAAACAAAAGACATAAAGTTGGCTGGAAGACAGGCAGATAGACAAAGTACCAAGCATCTTAAATTGTACAGGAAAATCTAATACAAGGCAGACATGGTTGACGTTCCCCCCATTTCCACAGCCATGAGAACCATTTTTAATTGATTTGTAAATAAATAAATTACAGCGCGCGTTACCAAAACAAATTTCGTTCGTTCCGCGTTCCTTTTCATCCAGCATCCAGTTTTCATCCAGCGAAGATACATACTAAATGATAGAATTATTTTGACTCATATATCTTTTCAAAACTCAATTAATTAATCTTTCAAAACTAAATTAAAATGAAAACCATTCGTTACTGTGTAAAGGAACATCATTTTTTTCTGGATTTCTTCACTGCACTTTCTTCTGTATAGCCATAACTAAAACGTAAACAAACATTTAAATACATACATAACTTACCTGTTCTTTTATTAATCTAAAATAGAATAATAGCAGTAAAAGTTAAGCAATAAACGTTTTATAATAATACCTTCACGTACAGACCTGTTGTTTGTTCGTCAAACGATTAATGAAAATTGATTTTTTCTGTATTTCTTCACTGCACTTTTTTCTATATAGCCATATCTAAAACTAAAACAAAATAAACGAAAACTAAAACAAAGTAAAACGTTGAAACATGTGCTGGATGTATACTCGTTCGTTTTCGTTTTCCACATAAAAAACATTTCAGTATGATTTTACATAATACATACATAAATAATACGTCAATACATTTACTTACGTTCTTTTATTAATATAAAATAGAAAAACAACAAAAGAAAAGCAAAAAGTTAAACAATAAACGTTTTATAATAATACCTTCGTACAGACCTGTTCGTTCGTCAAACGATTAATGAAAATGGATTTCTTATCAACGAACATTGTTGCTATAGTTTGTACGATTTCGGCAACCAATGAAAACGGCGAAAAGACGATCACGTGTCAAAACAAATGATCGTTAGATTGCAGTGGAAGAGTTTCTTCACTGGTCGGACTGCTGCTATATGACCACGATTAAGAAGATTTTGACCATTAAAAAAACAAAAACAAAACACTCTCTAAATTAAAAGTGGTATGCACGATTGCGGATTAGTATAAGTAGATAGACTAGTATCTCGCGCAAAAATTTTTTACGACTTTAATTTCGAAAATGTTGTCACGAAAATAGGTGACGAAAAATTAAAGTACCAAATCTCGAAAAGAGACCGTACCCATGTTGTAGAGCTGGAAAAACTGATCAAAAAAATGTATGGGATCGTTTCGCTACGACCAACCGTTGGAGAGATATCATCAATCAAAGATTTTGATGACGTCATAGCCGCAGTACCAAATAAAATTTAGGCCCAAATGTTGCGTTACCCCATCACCCGTGTTGCCGACCCTGAAAAACGTCAATTATCGCTATTGGTTCTCGAGATATTTCCCCAAAAACGTCGCGTTCGATTGGGGATGCAATGCAATGATTCCTCCGTGATAAGATAAAAAAAAAACTGACGTCACGCTGCGTGCTATTATACTAATCGTCAATTATCAATGGTCTAACGAAAAAATGACCACGATTTAGAAGATTTTGACCATTGAAAAAGCAAAAACACAGCACTCTCTAAAATAAAAGTGGTATGCACAACGCGGATTAGTATATATAGACTAGTATCTCGCGTAAAAGTTTTTTTACGGTTTTAATTTCAAAACGCGTGTGCAAAAATCCCCCGTTCCCGTGTGAGAAACCCGTGACGAAAATTTCAATTACGGAATCGGGACAGGAAAGTGTAACGATGTTGTAGAGCTCGAAAAACTGAGCAAAAAATGTATGGGATCGTTTCTCTACGATCAACCGTTGCAGAGATATCGTCGATCATAGATTTTAATGACTTCATATCCGCAGTGCAAAATAAAATTTAGGCCCAAATGATGCGTCAACCCATCACCCGTATCGCTGATCCTAAAAAACGTCAGTTTTCCCTATTGGTTCTTGAGATATTTCCCGAAAAACGTCGCCTTCGATTGGGGATGCAATGCAATGATTCCCCGTGATCATAAAAAACTGACGTCAAATGATGCCACGTGCTTTTGGAATGATCGTGAAAAAAGTGTCTCTCGCATCTACGTGGTTTTACGCGCACATAAAAGGACGATGACCGTAAATTTAAACTAAATATATCACTCTCTAAAATAAAAGTGGTATGCACAACGCGGATTATTATAATAAGACTAGTATCTCGCGTAAAAGTTTTTTACAACTTTAATTCCAAAAAGAATCTGCAGAAATACGACGCGTTCCCGTGTGAGAACCCCGTGACTAAAATTTCAATTACGGAATCGGGACTGGAAAGTGTACTGATGTTGTAGAGCTTGAAAATCTGAGCAAAAAAATGTATGGGATCGTTTCGCTACGACCAATCGTTGCGGATATGGTCGATCAAAGGATTTGATGACGTCATAGCCGCAGTACCAAATTAAATTTAGGCCAAATTTTGCGTCACCCCATGACCCGTATCGCGGACCCTATAAAACGTCAGTTATCGCTATTGGTTCTCGAGATATTTCCCCAAAAACGTCGCGTTCGATTGGGGATGCAATGCAATGAATCCCCCGTGATAAGGTAAAAAAATAACTGACGTCACGCCGCGTGCTATTATACTAATCGTCAATTATCAATGGTCTAACGAAAAAATGACCACGATTAAGAAGATTTTGACCATTAAAAAAACAAAAACAAAACACTCTCTAAATTAAAAGTGGTATGCACGATTGCGGATTAGTATAAGTAGACTAGTATCCCGGGTAAAAACTTTTTACCGAACTTAACTTCGAAAACATTAGGTCAAATCCACCATACCCGTGTACGTACCCCATGACGAAAAAATAAATCATAGAATCGCAACTCAAAAACATCCCAGGTGTTCAGTATGCGTTGTGTCGCAGAATTTAACTCTTGCAAAAGTTTTTTTTCAGGCATTAAGTTTTTAATGCATTTCTTACATTCAGAAAATTTATAACAGAAACAAATAGCAACATGGCTCAGAATATATATTCATTACGCAGAAGAGAAGTAACTTTAATGTAAAAAAACGCAATATATAACACAGAACCGTTTACCCAGACATACAAAACCAAACATTGAATAACATTACAAAAATGATACCTTCCAACTTTTTCTTTTGTTCAAAAGTTACTACTGGACTGCAACCATTAATGAATTTTTGAAATGATATAGTTAGTTCTTCCCAAAACCATCAACATCATGATAAAAACCATGAGTTTCATTTCTTTGTGCTTTTTTTATTATTGCCTAAAAGAATAATATTTCAATTGTAATACCGAAAAAAAAAAAAAAAAAAGGATATTCAAGTACGCATTTATCCTAAAAACAATAACTAAAAACAAAAATTTACACAGAAGATAAAAAGTCACAAATAAAATCATACAGCCAAAGTTATATACCTAGGCATAGTACGTAAACGATTACCATAACACAAAATATGCATAAACGCGATAAAATATAAACTTAAGAAAAATACAGCCAACAACGCTTATTTTTTGTAG
Organism: Turritopsis dohrnii; assembly: GCA_027922465.2. NCBI lineage: Eukaryota > Metazoa > Cnidaria > Hydrozoa > Anthoathecata > Oceaniidae > Turritopsis > Turritopsis dohrnii. The sequence continues at coordinate 356,243 of BQMF02000417.1, forward strand.
GATAGTTTCATTGCACAGTCATTTAAATTACATAATCCATTCTTCTCTTAAGTAACCCTTCCAACATTATAACCCATCATGTGCTTCATTTCTATTTAACAGATGAAAACATTCAAAAAACATATACAAAAAACCTAATCATGCTATGACGAAATCTAAGGAAAAACAAAACAAAGTAAAATAAACTTTGAAAATATATTAACCTTAAAAATAATAATTAAAAACACAAACGTAATGACAGAATTAGTATAGCTGAAAAATTTTTAACATATGAAAACATTCGTGGAGCCATTTTTTATTTCCAGTTCAAAGCTCCTCCTCTGCGCTGGAAAATTCAAAACACAACAGTAAACATCCCTCTTATCCTTTATTTATCCACTAATACTGACTGTGTTTTAACTAAATAGATACTATTTTAACTTTACCTTTCAATACCAATTCACATCATCATGATAGTAAACAATATTGATCATGTTCTGTAGCCATTATCAAACACTTCTAAACTCTTTTACTTTCTATATTTCATACCTGTAAACAAATTAATAACACTCGATTAACTTTCCAGCATACTTTCCTATTGTAAACATACACTTTCTATTTGTTTTCTACTGCAATTTTACTACCATTTTTATACAGTGAAAGCATAAAAATGCTTTCTTCGTAACTTCATAACTATGGAGCCATTTTGAAATAAATAAAATAAGGAACAGTTCGTTACCAAAGCAAATCAGTAACTGCTCGTGTAGGACCTGCATCTTTATGATTTGATCGTTTTAACTCTGTTTGTATTCTCTTTTAACGCTGTATTTATTAACTCCGTTTGACTCATGTACTTACGTATATTACTTTATATCTTTTCCAAACAATTTTCCACCGAAAAAAAGTAAAACCATTTTCACCAATGTAAATAAACATCATCTCATCCTTTCTTCAACTTCATCTACACTACTTCTGTACTGCTGCACTCCCATAACTATTTGATAACTGTAAAAAGAAATTCGTAAAATCAGCACGACTTACTTCCACACTCGGTTTTCATCTGAAAAAACCTATATATAAAAAAAAACAAACATCTGTTCAAAAACTCACCTATGCATGTGTGCTACCTGCTAACTAATCACTTACACACGTGCTGCTGCCTGTTCTTTTATTAATCTAAAATACAATAAACAGTTTCATAATAACAATACCTTCGTATGTATACAAACCTGTGTTTCTTCGTGAAAACAACTGCGATAATGATAATCGGTTATTAACGAACTAATTTTTTGGAAATCGTCTACCAATCAAACTGGAGAAAAAAGAATTTCTTTCGTTTTGATTGGTTTAAAAATTTAGACGTCACACTTAGATTACGCAACATTAAAAAAAGTGTCTGTCGCCGCTGCGTGGTTTTACGACGAAAAGGGAAAAAATAAGAAGGATTTGACCGTGAAAGAAAAACCAAATATATCACTCTCTAAAATAAAAACCGGATGCACAATCGCGAATTAGTATAATAAGATAGATAGTATCTCGCGTAAAAGTTTTTTACGACTTTAATTTCGAAAATGTTGTCAGGAAAATAGGTGACGAAAAATTAAAGTACCAAATCTTGAAAAGAGACCGTACCCATGTTGTAGAGCTCGAAAAACCGATCAAAAAAATGTATGGGATCGTTTCGCTACGACCAACCGTTGCGGAGATATGGCCGATCAAAGGTTTTGATAACGTCATAGCCGCAGTACCAAATTAAATTTAGGCCAAATTTTGCGTCACCCCATCACCCGTATCGCGGACCCTATAAAACGTCAGTTATCACTATTGGTTCTCGAGATATTTCCCCAAAAACGCCGCGTTCGATTGGGGATGCAATGCAATGGCTCCCCCAGGATACGACAAAAGTAACTGACGTCACGCCGCGTGCTACTATACTAATCGTCAATTATCAATGGTCTAACGAAAAAATGACCACGATTAAGAAGATTTTGACCGTAAATTTTCAAAAAACACAAATGTGTTAAATGTGTTGCACACGCACGCGGATTAGTATAAGTAGACTAGTAACCCGGGTAAAAACTTTTTACCGAATTTAACTTCGAAAACATTAGGTCAAATCCACCATTCCCATGTACGTGCCCCGTGACGAAATTTTTAATTACGGATTCGTGACTTAAAAGTGTACCCATGTTGTAGAACTCGAAAAACTGATCAAAAAAATGTATGGGATCGTTTCGCTACGACCAACCGTTAGAGAGATATCATTTAGAAAGATAAAATTTAGGCCCAAATGATGCGTCACCCCATCACCCGTATCGCTGACCCCAAAAAACGTCAGTTTTCCCTATTGGTTCTTGAGATATTTCCCGAAAAACGTCGCCTTCGATTGGGGATGCAATGCAATGATTCCCCGTGATCATAAAAAACTGACGTCAAATGATGCCACGTGCTTTTGGAATGATCGTGAAAAAAGTGTCTCTTGCCTCTACGTGGTTTTACGCGCACATAAGAGGACGATGATCGTAAATTTAAACTAAATATATCACTCTCTAAAATAAAAGTGGTATGCACAACGCGGATTATTATAATAAGACTAGTATCTCGCGTAAAAGTTTTTTACGACTTTAATTCCGAAAAGAATTTGCAGAAATACGACGCGTTCCCGTGTGAGAACCCCGTGACTAAAATTTCAATTACGGAATCGGGACTGGAAAGTGTACTGATGTTGTAGAGTTTTGACCATTAAAAAAGCAAAAACACAACACTCTCTAAAATAAAAGTGGTATGCACAACGCGGATTAGTATATACTAGTATCTCGCGTAAAAGATTTTTACGGCTTTAATTTCGAAAAGAATCCGCAGAAATACGACGCTTTCCCGTGTGTGTACCCCGTGACGAACATTTTAATTACGGAATTGGAAATGGAAAATGTACCCATGCTGTAGAGCTTGAAAAACTGAGCAAAAAAATGTATGGGATCATTTCGCTACGATCAACATTTGCCGAGATATCAGCGATCAAAGATTTTGATGACGTCATAGCCGCATTACCAAATAAAATTTAGTCCCAAATGTTGCGTCACCCCATCACCCGTATCGCGGACCCTATAAAGCGTCGGTTATCCCTATTGGTTCTCGAGATATTTCCCCAAAAACTTAGCGTTCGATTCGGGATGCAATCCAATGGTTCCCCCGTGATAAGATAAAATTAATTGACGTCACGCCGCGTGCTATTATACTAATCGTCAATTATCAATGGTCTAACGAAAAAATGACCACGATTAAGAAGATGTTGACCTTAAGTTATAAAAAATCACAACACTCTCTAAAATAAACGTGGTATGCACGATTGCGAATTAGTATAATAAGACTAGTATCCCGGGTAAAAACTTTTTACCGAACTTAACTTCGAAAAGGATGGGTCACCATGTTCAGTATGCGTCGTCCAGTTCACGAAAAGTAAAAGTAGTAAAGTAAAAGTAGTATAATAAGATTGTTTTCTGGAAAGAAACAAACATCAACATAATAACTTTATACTTAGGTATACAAATTAGCTTTTTATAACTACACCTTAATATACGAAAATACAATGATGAAGAAATTGATACCTTCCAGTGATGATTCTTTCCACTAATGCAATATCAGAATAACAAATTGTTTCAATGAACATAATGATCTTCACCAACAAAACCAACATCATGATTTAAACCATGACATTCCACTGCAACCATCTTATTATAATATTAACCTAAAAGAATATATAAAAAGACCATGAAAATAAGGTTTTGGCAGTGTCTGAGGTAAAAAGAGTGATACAATAATACAAAAGGTTCAGGTTTTGTAGAACAGCAACAGAAATTCCCATGAAGATTTGATAACCATAAGATAACATAAATAATATCTTAGTATCACACATCCCACCAAAACTTTTTCAAAAACCCTGTTCAAAAAGACCTGCATCCAGTGTAAAAAGGTTTTTACAGGTGCTAATAAAGAATGCGTGTCTGTTGTAGTCAGCAAAGGCATATATTTTATAAATTATTACTTATTGTAATACAAAAGTACAATAAAATATGTTCATTAGAAAGGTGTATTAAATAACGTTTTGATTAAGCATTAACCATTTGCTACAACATTTAAACAGCAATATCATGCATCATGGAACTGCAAAATAAGTTGGTGAAGTAACAATAACGATATTATTTCGAACTTCCCATAGACAAAATGTTTGATGAAATAAATATCATGAGCAATGGATAAGGACGTTGTCTGCAATAATTCGTTGCTGCCAATCTATAAACGTAATCAAAAAATAAGTTGTGAGTAGCAACAAAATTAGCTTGAATGATGAGTTTGAATTTGACTCACCATTGTTTCCCTTCACATCTAAACTAACTGTAAACATCTGAATATCTTTATAATGTCTCTAAACCTATAATCATATACTGCATGCAGAGAAAAAATAATCATGCTAAAGCAGCTTTAAAACTGATTGGAAACTAAGCTGTTAATCTTTATTTACGATGACAAAAGTTGCACCATTTAAAAGAAAGAAGAAATACATATGAGATGGCACTCCATTAATCAGATCTGTAACCCATTGAGCAAAATCGTCAAAAAAAATCGACGGAGAGCATTCTTAGTGAAATTGTGTGTAGATTTCTATAGAAATGCACTCCTTCGCAGATATTTTTTAATAAGTATATTTTTAGAATGGTAAAATTTCTGTTCGACACGAATTCAACACTAATTGATAGAGTGACAGACATACTTAAACTCAAATTGACAGTGTGAAAGCTAGAATATTAGGATGCTGTGATTAAAGAGGTAAACAAAGAAATTGGAGCAAATAACTTTATTATTATCAATTATCTTAATCAACTGTTGCATAAACTATCTACTAAAATACCCTCATCAGTTTTCTATTCATTTTAGTGAGTCTATGTAAAGAAAGTCAAATGAAAATTTCCTAATGCTCACTTAAAGGTCTAATTAACTCACTTTAATGAATAGAAAACTGATGGGGCAAAAGCATTAAAATTATATTGGTTAACTACAGTTGGCTTTGTAGTTGGCGCGGTTGAAACGGTGGAAACGGTGGAAACGGTAGAACGGTTGTTTTTTTTTTTGTTTTTCATGCCACGTAAATTTGGGGTGATCCCGACCCCCAAATCTCTTCCACGCTTTAAAAGCCGCATTAGACCGGGGGCCGGGATGTGTCTTCCGGTACTCCCGAAAGTCTTTGTACGAATCTACAATGTATAGTTGAAATAATTTTTAGTAGTGAAGAAACAAACAGGTTGATATTAGAATTGATAAAATACTATATCAGGAAACTTACATTTCCTTTTATTTGCCAGAACTGCGTCTAAAATAAAATGCAAAATGTACCTAAGACACAATTCTTCACACATGTTATGTTAACATTGGAATTGTAAGAAATATTACCATTAGGTTTGGCAGATGATGGTAGTTCAGCTAAAAGAAATGTATAAGTAGAATGTGAAAGTCATAGCATATAGAAATGGAAACTACAAAGTTATATCAACTAAAACCCTTACTCTTTGCCACATTCGGCACGTTATTGGTATCTAATGAAGGAAATCATGAAGTTATAATTACAGAATGTCCAAACATACATCATAGACAAAGGAGTATAAATAGATAGATTGTGAAAGTCATAAAATATAGAAAGAAAACATAAATGTGTATTGACTCTTACTATCAGCTGCAGATAAAGCATTATCTAAATAAAGAAGGTTTAAAAAGTAGCTGTCATATAAAAGAAAGACAAAAGAAATTGAAACTACAAAGTTATGTTAATACAAACCTTTACTCCTTTGCCACATTCGGCGCGGTATTGGTATCTAATGAAGAAAAGGACAAAGCTATTATTGCAGCATAGAATAGGTCCAAATATAAACAAAGGAGTAGATTGTGAGTCATAGCATATAGAATGAAAATGTTAATGTGTATTGACTCTTACTTTACTAACAGCTGTTGGTAAAGCTTTATCTAAATACAGAAGGTTTAAAAAGTAGCTGTCATACAAAAGAAAGATAAAAGAAATTGAAACTACAAAGTTATGTCAATTAAAACCCTTACTCTTTGCCACACTCGGCACGTTATTGGTATCTAATGAAGGAAATCACGAAGTTATAATTACAGAATGTCCAAATATACATTATAGACAAAGGAGTATAAGTAAGTAGATTGTGAAAGTCATAACATATAGAAAGGAAACGTTGATATTAATTGATTCTTACTATCAGCTGTTCGTAAACCATTAGCTATAGAGAGAAAGGTCCAGGAAGTAGCATATATTCAAAAACGTCATACACTGTAACTCAAACAGCCTGATTCAGCAGATGAAAAAACCAAGAGAAAACGAATTGAAAACTCCAATAAAAATCCTTACTATATTCGATATTTTCACTGCCATCTGTATAAAGGAAAAGAAGATGTTGTAATGGCAGCATGTAAATCCAAAATTTATAAGATGAGATAGATAAAGCAGATAAAAAAATGCTATTAAGAAAGAATTTTTACCTTCACCAAGTAGTTCTATTTCTCGCTCTGAAATGAAATCAATTGGCTTTGAGAATTCTGACTACTTTCACAGAAAATAATCTAATATATTACAGACAAAATTGTATAAATGAAAAAACTGAAGTTATTTTAAAAATAATTTTTACCTGCACTAATAAATTTGTCTTCTGACTCTGAAATGAAATCAATTTGATTAGTATTTTAATGTCTCTTACAGAAAGTTTAAAAAAGTAATGTTTTACCGTTGCACACATCCATGGGAGTTCCCATTACTTGTTATTATACTTATTCACTAAATGAAGAAAAAACAAAAGTAACAATCATGTAGAGATAATATGGAGCATGCCCTGACTTTTAGTTCATGAATTGTCCACAAAGTTTACTTCATGCACAATTCATGGTAACGGAGTACACGGCGAGAACGTAAGTCAATGGGACTTGTACTCCACCTAAAAAACAACAAAATCTACAGGTTGTTCATTAGGTACAAAGCTGCCAAACTACAGTGCCACAACAACTGTCAGCAGTGACTACAGCAATGGTTTACAGTATACTAATGAGCCACAACATGTCTCAACAGTGGCGTAACTTACAGAAGAAGCCAAAACAACTGTCAACAGCAGCCACCACTGTAAGTGTTTACTCTATCTATATATACTAATTCGCGTTGTGTGCAACACATTTAACTTAGAGAGTGTTTGTTTTTCTGTTTTTTAATGGTCAAAATCTTCTTAATCGTGGTCATATAGCGGCAGTTCGACCATTGAAGAAACCCTCAAAATGCCTATTTTTCATCATTTGTTTTGACACGTGATCGCCTTTTCGCCGATTTTATTGGTTGCCAAAATCGAACAAACTATGGCGACGACGTTCGTTGGAAAAGTAAACAAATTAAGTTTTTTATTATTCGGTGCGGTTACGCTTCAGAAATAATAGACAATACGTAAACAATTGGAATTGTCTACATTTGTTATATAATTGTCTATAAATCAATATTAATCAAGTCAAGTCTATCGAAAGCGAAAGAATTACGTAACGAGGTAACATTGTGTTTATTATTTTAAAGATGGCAAACTCCACCGAGGTTTTTCTCCAACCAAACCAAAAAGAGAACCTACTACCTAAGAACTTTTATATCTGCATTTTATTCAGGTCCATTTGCCCCTGTGCTGTGTGCTGTGTGCGGTGTAGTAGAGAGAGCGAGGAGAAAGTAGAAAGGTTTGTCACTTAAAACTTATAAATATACATAAAATGTATAATATATCTGTAATTCTCTTTTACGTGTTTTTTCGCTTTCTACTAGGCTGTTTAGCTATCTGTTTGGTGCTATCGCCCCTTCAGTGTCTGTTATTTTGTAGAAAGAAAGGTTTATTTTTTCTTCCACCAGTTTTTGTTCTGTGCATTATTCACTGGGGGTATTTTTTCTTTCTTCTATCTATTTTTGTTAGTGTTTCTCTGGCGTGATGTTTAATATAAGAGGCACTAATATTATTCCTGGCTTCCAAGCAGTTTTTAGGAATGGTCAGTTCGTTTTGCAACCACCTGATCAGCAGCAAATTCGCTCTGTTATTCAGCGTAGACATGCAAATGAGGATGTAGCTGAAGCAAGGCGCCAACAGCTTCAGGCGAATAACATCCAACCACCATCATCAGAAAATGATAGACTTAGAATTAATAATACTCAAAGGAGTGTTGAACATCGTCAAGCTGAACAGCCAGGTGAAAGATTAGCCAGGCAGAATGAAAATGCACAGCGCATGAGGGCTAGGCGTGCTGTACAACGGAATACATTGTATCGTGCTGCTCGGCAAGACCAAATGCCTGAGATACATTATCTTGGTGCTATGGACAAGGTCTGTCAGTTTTGTGGTGCCAGGATGTTTGCTGATGAAACTAATTTTAAGTGTTGTCACAATGGTAAAGTTCATTTAGATAACATTTATTATCCTAATGACCTTTAAGATCTTTTAGTAGGTGATAACAATCAAGCAAAGAACTTTCAAGAAAATATTCGAAAGTTCAACAGTTCGGTTGCTTTTGCTTCTATGGGTGCGAAATTGGCTGTACCGCCAGGTCGTGGTCCACCAGTTTTTCGTATAAATGGCCAGGTATGTCACCGAACAGGTAATTTACACCCACCGCCGGGTGTTCCTCCATCATATGGTCAACTATATATTTATGATGGTATGGATGCATTCAACGAGCGAATGGCAAGACCAGAAAATCAAGGTTGTTCCCCCGAAGTCATGCAAACTTTGCAAGATATCATTTTACGGGAGAGTCCTTATGCAGCTGCTTATAAACACATGAGTGAGGTAGAAGCAGAGGAACTGCATCGCGCAAATGAACAGAATCGCCACCCATCTGAGGTAAGTGGAAATAGATATTTACTAAATACTGATCTTTAAACTGCTTTTGATAATTTGCTTTTGATTTTCAGGTTAGAATGCACTTGAGAAGTGGTGGTGACAGGCGTCGATACAATCTACCTCATCATGATGAAGTAGCTGCTGTTTTTGTTGGTGAAGATGGTGCACCACCATTGGCTCGAGACATTGTTGTTTACCCTCGAGATAGACCATTGCAGGATTTGCCTGTTCATTCACCTAATCTTGATCCAATGGTGTATCCTGTATTTTTTCCAAGAGGAGAGTTGGGTTGGAGTTCTGACATTCCTCATGTAGCAGAATATGCAACAGGCCAGCATTGTCGTACTACCATGTTGCAATATTATACTTATAGGTTTGCATTTAGAGATGCTTTTAGCCCCATCTTAAAAGGTAAAAGATTACTTCAACAATTTGCTGTAGATTGTTATTGCAAAGTTGAATCCGACCGTCTTAATTACATTCGTCGAAATCAGGGTAATTTCCGGGTTGAGCAATATCAAGGGCTCATTGATTATCTTGAAAATGTTGCAGAAAACCGTGGCCTTCAAGCAGGCAGACCGGTGATTCTTCCTTCTTCTTTTCAGGGTGGTCCAAGGGCCATGCAGCAAAATTATCAAGATGCTATGGCCATGGTAACTAAAATGGGCAAACCGGATTTGTTTTGCACATTTACCTGCAATCCAAAATGGAAGGAAATCACGGAAAACTTAGATAATGAGCCTGCACATTATCGTCCTGATTTGATCACACGTGTTTTCAATTTGAAATTAAAAGCACTTTTGGAGGACATTAATAAGAATGGTGTTTTGGGGAAAGCCATTTCCCATTTGTATGTTATTGAATTTCAGAAACGTTCTTTACCTCATGCTCATATTCTTATCCATTTAGCACAAGAGGACTAAACTGCGTAATGCTGATGACATCGACAGCTTAATTTCTGCTGAAATACCAGATCCTGAACAGGAACCTGAACTTCATAATATCATCAAGTCATGCATGATTCATGGTCCCTGTGGGAATGCTAACCCTAATGCAGTTTGTATGGGAGATGATGGCAACTGCACCAAGGATTTTCCAAAGCGATTTTGTGAAGCAACCCAAATGAATGCAAATGGGTATCCACTGTATCGCAGACGTAACAATGGCCGTACAGTGAGGAGTAAGAAATGTGGACTTAGATAATCAATGGGTAGGTTCCAGTACTGTCCGTGGTTATCTAAGAAGTATAATGCTCACATCAATTTGGAAGCATGTACCACAATCAAAAGTGTAAAGTATCTCTTTAAATACATTTACAAAGGACATGATCGTGCTAATATCGAGATTAACTGAACGTTTGGAACATGACGAAATTAAAACGTTTCTGGATGCTCGATATGTCAGTGCGCCCGAAGCATTATGGAGAATATTTGAGTTCTCTATGCATGAAAAATCGCATACTATTAAGCGATTAGCTGTTCATTTACCTGATCGTCATCAAGTTTATTTTAGAGCTGGCGAAGAAGCGGAAGCTGCTGAAGGAGCATTGAATGATAGTCACCTTACAGCATGGTTTAATCTGAATGTAGAAGATCCTGATGCTCGACAGTATCTTTACTCAGATATTCCGTATCATTATGTCTTTCATGGCAAAGAGAAAAAATGGCAAAAAGCGAAAAAAAACATTTAAGCCTATAGTCGCTCGGTTATATAATGCACGACCATCAGAAGGAGAACGATTTTTCCTTCGAGTTTTGTTGCTGCATGTTCCAGGCGCTACTTCATTCGAATATCTACGTACCTTTGATGGAGTGGTTTACGACACATTCCGAGAAGGCGTGTACTGCCAGAGCTCTTCTACAAGATGACGAAGAGTGGCACAATACATTGGAAGAAGCATCAACCTTCCAGATGCCTCAACAGCTAAGACAACTTTTTGTCACGATTTTGACACACTGCGAACCCTCCAATCCTCTTGAGTTGTGGAATACATTCAAGGGGCATCTGTGTGAGGACTACGCTAGAACATTGGCTGTTGCTCAAGCAGAACAAAGGGTTTTGGGTTACATTGATAATATCCTGAAACAATTTGGTATGTCGTTAACACAGTTTAATCTTCCAGAGTTGTTTCAGCAGATCCCTGAGGAAGAAGTCGATGTGAATATTTACATTGACAGGGCCCAGCAGGTAAGGCCTCAGCTTAACGAACAGCAGTTAGTTGTTGCAGATGCGATTTTGTCTGCTGTTTCAAATGTGCGCAATGGATTAGCACAACTTGAAACATTGTTTTATCTGGATGGGCCAGCTGGCACAGGTAAAACATTTACATATAACTATGTTATTACAGCATGTAGAGCCAGAGGTTGGAAAGTTGCTACTGCTGCATTCACAGGTATTGCAGCCACTTTATTATCTGGTGGTTGTACATTGCATTCCTTATTTCGTTTGCCTGTTCCTGTTTTAGAAAACTAGTGTATGTAACATAACGCCGACATCTAAACATGCAGAATACCTTCGAAGTATTGACCTGTTTCTGATCGATGAAGCCACAATGGTTTCTACGCACATTTTCCATGCTATCGACAGACTGCTTCGTGACATATTGCGGCAGTGACGCACTTTTTCGGTGGAAAGGTACTTTTGTGGGGCGGAGATTTTCGTCAGTGTTTGCCAGTTGTGAAGAAAGCAAAACCAACTGATGTTATTGAAGTTTGCTTGACAAGTTCTGCTATATGGGCATCAGTGGTAAAGTACTCACTTACCGAGAACATGAGAGCCAGGCCGGAAGAACAAGAATTCTGTGCTTGGTTATTACAACTTGGTAATGGTGAGCTGCCAACAAAACAAAATGAACCGGCTAAGGGTTCTATCGAAATCCCCGATTGTTGCGTTGTTCCCCACAACACTTCAATTATATCGGTGATGTATGACGGATTGGAACCTCACGAATACGCCTCAACAGCCATTCTGACACCAACAAACGAGCAATCATTGATCATTAACAATGAGGTGTTGGAAAGATTGGAAGGAGATGCAGTTTGTTATTACAGTGCTGATGAAGTGGTATGTGACGATGAAGACGAGCGGCAAAATTATCCGCTTGATTTTCTTAACAGCATAACACCTTCGGGTATGCCTCCACATTGTTTGAAACTTAAAGTTGGGGCTATTATAATGCTTTTGAGGAACCTGAACATCAGGAAGGGACTTTGTAATGGCACCCGCTTGATTGTTCGTGAATTATCTCATAATTTCATTAAAGCTGAAGTTTTGACAGGGTCAGCAGTTGGAGAAATCATTTTCATACCTAGGGTTGAACTGTCACCTTCAGATACAGGTATGCCTTTTATATTGAAACGCAGACAATTGCCTATCCGTTTGGCCTACTCTTTCACTATTAACAAGAGTCAAGGTCAAACATTTGATAAAATTGGTTTGTTTTTGCAGAGGCCGTGCTTTTCTCATGGTCAGCTATATGTAGCATGTTCCAGAGCAAAGGCATTTGATAATGTGAAAATCAAAGTTGCTGCTACTGGGAAACAAGGTTATATCAATGGAAAGATGTATACTCAAAATGTTGTCTTTCCACAAGTATTACAGTAACTTAATTCTGCATATCTTTTGTTTTCATCTATATACTTGGTATGTGCAAAGGATTTGGATTATGAGTTTCAAAGATACCGGAAAAGTAAAAGTATCAGTTTCCGGTTGTACATTGATCGTATCGTCACTCATTTGGGAGTGATTTGCATTGCAGTTGTTTAAAAGCAGCTTTTCCTCTATAGCGTCATGACTTTTATATTGTCATATATACTGTCATGAGTTTTCCTATAGTGTCTGTTGCTCAACTGTTAATGATTGATATTATAGTGTTAATTTGTTAATTCAATGTCATTTTCTTTGTTGCAATACTGAATATGGATGTAAAGATATGCTTTTATAGTTACTAAATTATTTTGCCTAAAAAACAGTTTATTTCTGTATATTTGTTTTTTTAGGTGGAGTACAAGTCCCATTGACTTACGTTCACGTCGTGTACTCTGTTACCATGGGTTGTGCATGCATTAGTCTCCTGCATCTTAATTTTGTTTGTGGCAATAACAGCTATTATGACAAGTTCTTGCATGCACCATCCATGAACCAAAAGTCAGGGCATTCATCCTTTTACCTTTATGAAAATTAATTCTAAGTTGCTTCTTTTTTTAGTGAACTAAAAATTAAATTAAAATATGGCTGTGGCACGCAACGGTAAATATTTCTATGCTTTTTATACTGTTGTTTTTGAATACAAAATTAATTTTTCACTGTTTTATTTCAGGTCCTAATGTAACTGATGAAGCCAGTAAGTATATAGAGCTTTCCAATATATTGGAATTATTAAATGCAGTATAAATCCATGTGAGTATGTATTCTATTTTAGTGCTTCATGATGGAGTATCCCGTGTAAAAATTTTTTACGGGTTTTAATTCTGAAAATGACGTCTCAAAAATGGTGTTGAAAAATGACACTCGCCACTCATGTTCAGCCTGCGTTGTGTCATTGGTAAAACATTTGTGAGCATTTTACTTACATTACTTATTGTGTAATACAAAAGTACAATAAAATATGTTCATCAGAAAAGTGTATTAAATATTTGCTACATTTAAACAGTCATTTCATACATCATCGAACTTCAAACTAAGTTTGGAATTGGAAACTAAGCTGACAAAACCAAGCAATGAGATGGCACTCCATTAATCAGATCTGTAACCCAGTGTGCAAAATCGTCTAAAAATCACTGTGATGGAGAGCATTCTTAGTGAAATTGTGTGTAGATTTCTATAGAAATGCACTCTTTCGCAGATATTTTTTAATAGACGTGCTATAAATATTTTCAAAATTGTAAAATTTCTGTTCGACACTAATTCAACAATAATTGATAATAATTGATCAATAACAATAATTGATCGCCACCCATGTTCAGCATGCGTCCGGTACACGAAAAATTAAATTAAGGAATTGGGTCCAAAAATTGATCAAAAATGTATGGGATGGTTTTAACCCGGGTAAAACGTTTTCGAAAATGCTGACTATAAGGATAAGCAAAAAATGTCATAGAATGATCAGCAGGAACATAAATTCTCATGAAAAAGTGTTGACAATACTACACCAAAAAAGTATCCTAAGATAGCATAAACAAACAAATAAATAAATAAATAAACTATTAAAGGTTATCTTTAATCACTTTTGCAAAAGTGTATATCGACTTCGTTAACAGTCCTCGAGTGCGTTTCGATGGTTTGATCCATTTATTCTTGGAAATAATAATTCTCGGTGAATAGCGAGTACATTGCATCTTTGAACGTAGTTGTGCAATGATAACAGTGATATGACTTCGTTAACAGTCCTCCAATGTGTCCATTATTCTTGGAAATAATAATTCTCGGTAGCGAGTGCATTGCATCTACGTACGCATGCAGTTGGAATTATCGGATCTTCCGAAAAGTGAATTTTTAAAAATTGATGACATATTATTCGTAAGAGAAACCAAAGAATCTAAAAAAATAAATAAATAAAGTTAAGGTTGAATTTAAAATCCGAAATGTGCAGCCGACAATATATCTTCGAACTAAACTTTCATTTACAATTACCTGACAACGCTATCTAGACTACAGCAGATACGGTTATTGATAGGATACTATCAAAAAAGGTTTTTCCCATGAACTACCAACACCAAGTTGACCTCATTACTATAAATCTAAAGAATCTGAATACAAAATTTAAAGATAATGAATTATCATCGATTGTCTTTGTCAGCAGTTAATCAATTTTGAAAGAAGATGTGATTTATTTATTTACAGTTCGCTTTGTTATTAATAAAGAGCTGTTCGTTCCCAGCCAATTTCTCAATTGTTCTATTTCTGCTGACATCAGCATATTCCATTCATTATCTTTAACACACAGACAAAAAGCTCTTTATCCTCAATAAACTAAATGAACTAACTTTTAGGAATAGTAATCTCTCAAACTGACAAAGAAGTTTTCTCTTAAACCATAGCCTGTAATGCCATTTCACAAAACAGGCTACAGGATAGTTAAATAAAGATCAAAAGGAATATGTAACAACATTTATTTGTAACTAAAACTGTATTCTAACTATTAATAACGATGGTGTGGAACTACCATACACTGACCGTGAATAACTGATTAAATACCCTATGCGTTTCTTGTTAGTGGAAGCTCTATAGTATATTGGAAAATGGGATTTCTACACCTTATACAATAGAACTGATATAAGAAAATAAAGAACTTAAAACTCCTAAGCTGTTTTTAGGAAACCTAGCGGCATTAATAGGCAAAGGGCATTAATCAGCCATTCACGGGAACAGCTAATTCAAGGCCAAACATGTTTTCCGAAATGATGAAAATGAGTTTTACTAAAAAAGCTTGAGCGCAGTGTATGGTAGTTCCATAACATATAAAAATTTAACTATTTAAAAAAAGCTTTCTCTATAAAATATTGGGTATTTAGCCCAGAATATTTTTATATATTTTGATTTTTAAAATTTTTTTTTATTTTTTTGACATTTTTTTTCGGGGGAGGGATGTAACCGTCCCTATCTTTCCCCCCATTTCTCGCCCACACGGCAAATGCCCTCCTGGACTTTGAGCCAGGATGGCTCTTCCGATAGTTTAGGAATTCTTGTCGAGTAACTATAACAAAAAGATAGAAACTCAAACGATCAAGTAAGGTATAGAAAATGAAATAGTATGGTATATACGAAAGCTTCACCACTCACAGCTTCTGGACTCTTGCGGCTCTAAACAGAAAGATCAAATAAGAATAAGATTAAAAAAAAAAGGGTAAAGTTCATGCAAAGAGCCTGCATGTATTAATGAAAAAATTGTTACCATCAACAGCTTTTGGGACTAACTGCCCTATAATATGAAAGAGGAACAGTATAAATAATACATCTATTAAAGTACATTCTACATTTTAAAAAGGAAACAAACCACCACCATTATTGACATTCTCCTTTTCTATTAATGAAATGGAATGAAATTACAATAGTTTGGAGTAATATCCAAAAAACAGCAAAAAGAAAATAAGAACTTACCTTCTCGAAGTAAATCTTCTTCTTCTGAAAGGTAAGGAAAAGTATTAATAACCTAATTATATCGATGGTATTCTGGTATTTTAAAGGATTTAAAGTCCTTTTACCTTTCTTGGATATATCACTAACTAAAATATAAAAGAAAGTAGTTCTAATATAGACAACCCTTCATTTATTGTGTATTTTCATTCATTTGAGAACTTACCACCATCTTCTTCACCGTCAACTTCAACTAAAATATGAAAGACATTCAATAATTTGCATTACTGATCCCAAATATAATGAAAAGAAATAAATACTTACTGTTCTCCACAAATGGGTTTTTAGAATCTAAAATGAAACAGTGACAAAATCATTTTTCATTCTAATTTTGAAATGAAAAAAGCAGAAAGGTTATTACCATGTTGTGCTGAACAGCCAGCCATGCTAATAAATATAAATATTAATTCACTAAAAGAAAAAAAAAAACTAAGGATTACACTTCCAAAAAGACAACAGGAGGAATGCCCTGACTTTTGGTTCATGAATTGAGCATGCAAGGACTATCTCATAGTAGACTCTTTAAATATCAAAGTAAGATGATATCTGTTTTTGGTGAATTGATAAAAAGCATGCACAATCCATGGTAACAGAGTACACGACGTGAACGTAAGTCAATGGGACTTGTACTCCACCTAAAAAAACAAATGTACAGAAACAAAATGTTTTTTAGGTAAAATAGTTCAGTAACAATAAAAGCATATCATCTATTTTCAGCACTACCACAAAGTAATTGTCAGTGATTTAACAAAATAGCACCACTCAATCCACCACTACAGTTGAGCAACACAATGTCACAGAGTTGGTATACCAACTTAGCCGAAAAGCCGCTTTTAGACAACTGCAATGATAGTCACTCGCCAAATGAGTGAGGATATCAAAATGCTCACCGGAAAAGCAGTGTTTTCATTTCCGGTATTTTTGTAACTCACTCAACAATACAATACTTTTGTGGATATGAAAAGATGAAACAAAAGATATGCAAAATTAAGTTACTGTAATACTTGTGGAAAGACAACATTTTGAGTATACATCTTTCCATTGATATAACCTTGTTTCCCAGTAGCAGCAACTTTGATTTTCACATTATCAAATGCCTTCGCCCTGGAACATGCCACATATAACTGACCATGAGAAAAGCACGGCCTCTGCAAAAACAAACCAATTTTATCAAATGTTTGGCCTTGACTCTTGTTAATAGTGAAAGAGTAGGCCAAACGGATAGGCAATTGTCTGCGTTTTAATATAAAAGGCATACCTGTATCTGAAGGCGACAGTTCAACCCTAGGTATGAAAATGATTTCTCCAACTGCTGACCCTGTCAAAACTTCAGCTTTAATAAAATTATGAGATAGTTCACGAACAATCAAGCGGGTGCCATTACAGAGACCTTTCCTGATGTTCAGATTCCTCAAAAGCATTATGATAGCCCCAACTTTAAGTTTCAAACAATGTGGAGGCATACCGGAAGGTGTTATGCTGTTCAGAAAATCAAGCGGATAATTTTGCCGCTCGTCTTCATCATCACATACCACTTCATCAGCACTGTAATAACAAATTGCATCTCCTTCTAATCTTTCCAACACCTCATTGTTAATGATCAATGATTGCTCGTTTGTTGGTGTCAGAATGGCTGTTGAGGCGTATTCGTGAGGTTCCAATCCGTCATACATCACCGATATAATTGAAGTGTTGTGGGGAACAACACAACAATCGGGGATTTCAATAGAACCCTTAGCCGGTTCATTTTGTTTTGTTGGCAGTTCACCATTACCAAGTTGTAATAACCAAGCACAGAATTCTTGTTCTTCCGGCCTGGCTCTCATGTTCTCGGTAAGTGAGTACTTTACCACTGATGCCCACATAGCAGAACTTGTTAAGCAAACTTCAATAACATCAGTTGGTTTTGCCTTCTTTACAACTGGCAAACACTGACGAAAATCGCCACCCCACAAAAGTACCTTTCCACCGAAAAGTGCGTCACTGCCGCAAATGTCACGAAGCAGCCTGTCGATAGCATGGAAAATGTGCGTAGAAACCATTGTGGCTTCATCGATCAGAAACAGGTCAATACTTCGAAGGTATTCTGCATGTTTAGATGTCGGTGTTATGTTACATACACTGTTTTCTAAAACAGGAACAGGCAAACGAAATAAGGAATGCAATGTACAACCACCAGATAATAAAGTGGCTGCAATACCTGTGAATGCAGCAGTAGCAACTTTCCAACCTCTGGCTCTACATGCTGTAATAACATAGTTATATGTAAATGTTTTACCTGTGCCAGCTGGTCCATCCAGATAAAACAATGTTTCAAGTTGTGCTAATCCATTGCGCACATTTGAAACAGCAGACAAAATCGCATCTGCAACAACTAACTGCTGCTCGTTAAGCTGAGGCCTTACCTGCTGGGCCCTGTCAATGTAAACATTCACATCGACTTCTTCCTCAGGGATCTGCTGAACCAACTCTGGAAGGTTAAATTGTGTTAAGGACATACCAAATTGTTTTAGGACATTATCAATGTAACCCAAAACTCTTTGTTCTGCTTGAGCAACAGCTAATGTTCTAGCGTAGTCCTCGCACAGATGCCCCTTGAATGTATTCCACAACTCGAGAGGATTGGAAGGTTCGCAATGTGTCAAAATCGTGACAAACAGTTGTCTAAGCTGTTGAGGCATCTGGAAGGTTGATGCTTCTTCCAATGTATTGTGCCACTCTTCGTCATCTTGAAGAAGACGTCTGGCAGTACACGCCTCTCGGAACGTGTCGTAAACCACTCCATCAAAAGTACGTAGATATTCGAATGATGTAGCGCCTGGAACATGCAGCAACAAAACTCGAAGGAAAAATCGTTCTCCTTCTGATGGTTGTGCATTATATAACCGAGCGACTATAGGCTTTAATGTTCTTTTTCGTTTTTGCCATTTTTTCTCTTTGCCATGGAAGACATAATGGTACGGAATATCTGAGTAAAGATACTGTCGAGCATCAGGATCTTCTACATTCAGATTAAACCATGCTGTAAGGTGACTATCATTCAATGCCCCTTCAGCAGCTTCCTCTTCTTCGCCAGCTCTAAAATAAACTTGATGACGATCAGGTAAATGAACAGCTAATCGCTTAATAGTATGCGATTTTTCATGCATGGAGAACTCAAATATTCTCCATAATGCTTCGGGTGCACTGACATATCGAGCATCCAGAAACGTTTTAATTTCGTCATGTTCCAAACGTTCATTAATCTCGATATTTGCACGATCATGTCCTTTGTAAATGTATTTAAAGAGATACTTTACACTTTTGATTGTGGTACATGCTTCCAAATTGATGTGAGCATTATATTTCTTAGATAACCACGGGCAGTATGGAACCACCCATTGATTATCTAAGTCCACATTTCTAACCCTCACTGTACGGCCATTGTTACGTCTGCGATACAGTGGATACCCATTTGCATTCATTTGGGTTGCTTCACAAAATCGTTTTGGAAAATCCTTGGTGCAGTTGCCATCATCTCCCATACAAACTGCATTAGGGTTAGCATTCCCACAGGGACCATGAATCATACATGACTTGATGATATTATGAAGTTCAGGTTCCTGTTCAGGATCTGGTATTTCAGCAGAAATTAAGCTGTCGATGTCATCAGCATTACGCAGTTTATCCTCTTGTGCTAAATGGATAAGAATATGAGCATGAGGTAAAGAACGTTTCTGAAATTCAATAACATACAAATGGGAAATGGCTTTCCCCAAAACACCATTTTTATTAATGTCCTCCAAAAGTGCTTTTAATTTCAAATTGAAAACACGTGTAATCAAATCAGGACGATAATGTGCAGGCTCATTATCTAAGTTTTCTGTGATTTCCTTCCATTTTGGATTGCAGGTAAATGTGCAAAACAAATCCGGTTTGCCCATTTTAGTTACCATGGCCATAGCATCTTGATAATTTTGCTGCATGGCCCTTGGGCCACCCTGAAAAGAAGAAGGAAGAATCACTGGTCTGCCTGCTTGAAGGCCACGGTTTTCTGCAACATTTTCAAGATAATCAATGAGCCCTTGATATTGCTCAACCCGGAAATTACCCTGATTTCGACGAATGTAATTAAGACGGTCGGATTCAACTTTGCAGTAACAATCTACAGCAAATTGTTGAAGTAATCCTTTTACCTTTTAAGATGGGGCTAAAAGCATCTCTAAATGCAAACCTATAAGTATAATATTGCAACATGGTAGTACGACAATGCTGGCCTGTTGCATATTCTGCTACGTGAGGAATGTCAGAACTCCAACCCAACTCTCCTCTTGGAAAAAATACAGGATACACCATTGGATCAATATTAGGTGAATGAACAGGCAAATCCTGCAATGGTCTATCTCGAGGGTAAACAACAATGTCTCGAGCCAATGGTGGTGCACCATCTTCACCAACAAAAACAGCAGCTACTTCATCATGATGAGGTAGATTGTATCGACGCCTGTCACCACCACTTCTCAAGTGCATTCTAACCTGAAAATCAAAAGCAAATTATCAAAAGCAGTTGAAAGATCAGTATTTAGTAAATATCTATCAGTAATATCTATTTCCACTTACCTCAGATGGGTGGCGATTCTGTTCATTTGCGCGATGCAGTTCCTCTGCTTCTACCTCACTCATGTGTTTATAAGCAGCTGCATAAGGACTCTCCCGTAAAATGATATCTTGCAAAGTTTGCATGACTTCGGGGAGCAACCTTGATTTTCTGGTCTTGCCATTCGCTCGTTGAATGCATCCATGCCATCATAAATATATCAGTTGACCATATGATGGAGGAACAACCTGGCGGTGGGTGTAAATTACCTGTTCGGTGACATACCTGGCCATTGATACGAAAAACCGGTGGACCACGACCTGGCGGTACAGCCAATTTCGCACCCATAGAAGCAAAAGCAACCGAACTGTTGAACTTTCGAATATTTTCTTGAAAGTTCTTTGCTTGATTGTTATCACCTACTAAAAGATCTTTAAGGTCATTAGGATAATAAATGTTATCTAAATGAACTTTACCATTGTGACAACACTTAAAATTAGATTCGTCAGCAAACATCTTGGCACCACAAACTGACAGACCTTGTCCATGGCAACCAAGATAATGTAGCTCAGGCAGTTGGTCTTGCCGAGCAGCACGATGCAAGGGTAAATTAGCCCGTCTAGCCCTCATGCGCCGAACATTTGCATTTCGCCGGGCTAATCTCTTGAACCATCATCTTCAACCTGACGATACTGAACACTGTCTTTCGGTATCATTGATTCTAAGACGTTCATTATCTGCCTGAATATCTGGTGGCTGGATATTAACGTTTTGCTGAAGCTGTTGGCGCCTTGCCTCAGCCACATCCTCGTGTGCATGACGACGCTGAATAACAGAGCGTATTTGCTGCTGATCAGGTGGCTGGAGCACAAACTGGCCATTCCTAAAAAACTGCTTGGAAGCCAGGAATAATATTAGTGCCTCTTATATTAAACATCACAGTTCAGAAACACTAAAACAACAAAAAGAAAGAGATAGCTACCCACTGTGAATAAACAGCACAAATCTAGGCAGAAGCAGAAGCAAACTGACTAATACGAAATACAAAGAAATAGTCGAAACTGTGATAAAATATTCTTCAACAACCTTTCTATCTAAGAACGAAAGTCTTTTGGAAATGAACTGGCAAAAATTATAACGTACAAAAGACGAACCTGGAATTGCAGATAGAAAACGTGTTAGAAAAGTAATAGGTTAAAAACATAAACAAAGGTTTCTAACCACGGCCAAACTGACAAATAGTTCTTTCCCAAACACTGTAGAGGAAAAATGAACATAACAGAAAAGTTCATTCAACTTAAAAGTTGGAAAAACCGTCGTAAAGTTTACCATTTTTAAATTAAACTGAAAATAAATAAACAGATCTCACTTCGTTGGCGTAGTCTGTGCGCAGCAAAACTAACGTAAGACGACAACCCTAACAACAACAAATAAAATGACAAATAAAATGAATGCAGATAGAAGATGCTTAGACAGTGCTAAACTAACAGTTCTTTCCCAACAATGTAGGGCGAACTAGACAGACAGATGAAACTGGATGAATGTTCCATTAAAAAGGACTGGAAAAAACAGTCGTAATGAAAACAAATAAACAATCTCACCTCGTTTACGTATTTTTCGATTAAATATAAAACAATATTCTATTGTTCTTTTATTTAAATTCTTTTGTTACCACTCGCGTAGCTGCACTCAATAACAAATTATCAAATTTGTTTATTTTCTAAACGAATTGGTTGCTATAGTTTGCCCGATTCTGGAAAACAATTTTGATTGGTTCAAAAGCATCACGTCAATCAAAACAATCAAAATAAATCAAAATATAAGTGCGCATTGTATAGGTTTCCCCAAAGAAACGTCACACTTACGATTAAGCTATACTTGTGATACGTGTATACTGATTACGTAACTTTAAAAAGCGTCTCTCTCGGGCCTCTACGCAGTATTTATGCGGCATTGTGTTGGTCTCCCGAAAGAAACGTCACACTTAGATTACGTAACATTAAAAAAAATTCACTCTCGCCTTTGGCGTGGTTTTACGACAAAAAGGGAAAAAATAAGAAGGTTTTGACCGTGCAAAAAAAACAAAATATATCACTCTCTAAATAAAAGTGGGATGCACAAAGCGAATTAGTATATATAGATTATGTGTAGCCATAGAGATACGAGAAAGAGAAAGAGTCACATTGAATTTTAAATCTATTCAAATATCTATTGTTTTATAATACAATTGGAATCTATGAGGCCGTCTAAGTTTCAATTTCTGATCACCTAAAAGAGACGGTAAACAGGCTGTAAAACATACTAGTCTTGGTCATTTATCAATAATGGTGTTGGAAGTAGCATACATGGGATGAGGGGAAATCCGCACATATTTATACTGACGTATACGATGAATGGGCGACATGATTGACTTACACAAAACATGTGCGAAGGTTAAATAAGATGGAAGGAGCGGTCAGAGTCATCCAGTAGATTTTGCATTAATAATAGTTGCAAATGACGTTTTCTGCTTTTTGTTTTGTATTTGATTTGATAAAAATGAAATATCTGTGCATCCAAGAAGGAGTTGATTCCAATTTTGCTTGCCTTTTTCCTGTATTTGTACTCAGCATACACAGCCACACGAGTTTTGTATTGAGCCATCATCCCATGCATGAACTTATATACTGTGAGAAAAATTAAGGATAATTAAAAAAGAGGATCTGGGTCTGTAACTGTTGAAAAAGTATATATATATATGATAATCATTATACATGATAATGACATTGATATTCGGTGTCCACCCAAGTGTGAATCAGGTTGAGTATACACTTCAAGGTCGCCAGAGCTCAGTAGTCAGTCAGGGACAACTGTAAATAGAGGGATCCCGTAATTACGGGATACATCCCGCAATTAAAGGAATTTTGTTTGTTTTGAATCTACGATGAACACACTTCCCCTGCAAGACTTGGAACTTTTTTTATCTTAAACCTTAGGGAATTTCTCAACATTTTAACGCCGCGATGTGTGACCTTTCCGCGGCAACTTTTTCTAAAATCAGCAGTTTTCTAGCAGTGGTAAATTAAAATGGCGAATAGTCTGGATTTCTAAATGCTACGAGTTTCAAATAGCTCGTCATAAGACCACTAATCATGATTTATGCAACCACAAGTTCTTTTAAATCTGCCATTGTCACATGTAATTGGGCTGATTTTTTGTGTTCGTGTAATTACAGTATGCACGCCATTGTAGTCATCGCGTAATTACAGTATGTACAATTCACATCCCGTAACTACGGGATCCCTCTATTTACGGTTGTCCCTGACTGGTAGTCATGACCAATATCCTGAAGTGAAGTCAAAGAAGTTGTTGATAATGACACATTCGTGGATGATGGATGCTGTCACTGGTGATAATACTGTCAAGCAAGCACACAAAAGAGCTGATGAAATAGAGGTTGTGTTGAACACAGGCAGATTCCAGCTCAAAGGTGTCTGCTTCTCTGGCAAAGATCCACCTGCTGCTCTCGCTGAGACAATTTCTGTTGGAGGAATTTCTGTTGGAGGAATGAAGTTGGAATCATCCCGTTGTCAAGCATTTTGTTGTAGAGACTACCCTCAGATTCATCATGGAAAAGTATTTGTCATCGAAGGACGCTCTTTAGTCACATCAATCCGAAAGAAATGTGAGAGATGTCGCTATCTCAACAGGAAGTCAGTTGAAACAGTGATGGGTCCAATACCAGATTGTCAACAACTCCATAGCAAGTTGACCTCTCCGGACCATATCAAGCCTACTCAGCTCTACATAAGAGAACCACTGTGAAGATCTGGTTAGGAGTTTTTTGCTGCTGCATCACCTCAGCTATTGGCATCAAAGTCATGGATGACTACTCAGCAGATGCATTCATAATGTTATCCATTCGATTTGCCAGCAGCTATGGCTTTCCCAAGAAGCTACTGTGTGATAGTGGAAGTCAACTAATCAAAGGATGTGACAGCATGAAGATAAGCTTCAAAGACCTTCAACATCAACACAACCAATGTGTATCTGTTGACTTCCAAGTGTGCCCAGTCGGAGGGCACAATATGAATGGCAAGTTTGACAGGAAAATCAAGAAGATGAATGCTTCAATTCACAAGAACATACATCACCACCACCTATCACTGATGCAGTGGGAGACACTCTCATCCAACATGGAAAACAGCATCAATGATTTGCCAATTGGTGTTGGTTCAAAGGTTGATGTTGAAAATCTTGATCTTATCACACCGAATAGACTGCTTGAAGGAAAATCTCAAAATCTTTGATACATGGTTATTGAATCACGTTCCACGTCTGATGGAGCAAAGGAAATGGTTCTACAGTGATATCAATTTGAAAATAGGAGATGTCGCCCTATTCACCAAGTTGATTCAGTCATCTCATGTACGTACCAGTACAGTATCATCACTGCAGTCGAGCAGTCAAAGGATAGTATTGAAATAAAAATGAAGAAACTTCTTGTGAATCTCATGCTGATACACTCTGTTGATGAAATTGATGAATACTGCACATGGTTCAGTCCCTGTTGTGTTGAAGTAAAAAATATGAACAATATTGAAATGTTAAGTTAAGCCCACATGCTAAATTTATTCAAGAAATTTAAAGCCTCCATGGGGGAGTGTTGTACAGACAGTACGGTACTAATAATTTCATTTCATTTTTGTGTAAATTTCTCTCAACATTTATCATCATCCATCACTCCATCTATCATATCCAACTACTATCATTTTCTCATTAGTCCATAGCATATGTCACAACCCTTACACTTTCATTTTCTCACTTCCACACAGTGGTGGAGTGGTCACACCTCTCAATCTACCATCTTGTCACTGCCATGTCATCTATCAAATCATGTCATCTAGAGTAATTATATTTCACACTTTTCTTTTATTTAGTATTTCTATTGTTTGTATAATTGTGGAGCAATTATCACTCTCTAGTATAAAACATTCTACGTTTTGAGTAATCACTACCCAATCTGCTTTGACACTCATAGGGTGAGGATGAGTGAGAGAAAGGTTGGATGAACAAAGTTTATAAATTCAAGTAGCCAGACACTTAAACACAAATCAACTCAATCTTGATTCAAGTTTATAAATCGACTTAAAGTCTGTTCAAAAAATATGTGCACTAATTTCAGTTACCATGTGGAAACCAGATTTAACAAATTACATAAATTCCCTTGAGCCTGGTTTTTATATAAAAGCTGAAATCAGTGCATATAATTTATGAACAGACTTTAATTTTCAACTCACATTTGTACATTTGTATTTTGTACATCACTGGCTCATCGCACCCAGCTTCTACTTTAAGGCCAGCTGGTGAGTTCTCTTTTGTTTTTGCATTTCAGTGTTTGCTTTTATTTTCTATTGGCAGCTATGTTGTTTTGTAGCAGTGACTTAGGCTTAGGATTAGAATTTTAACTTTGTCAAATTTCAACTTTTTTTTCAAAGTATTTATAAGTCATTACTTTGTATTTCAGTTTGAACATTTCAATGAAAACCTCTTTCGAACACCATGATGAGTAAAAGCTTGGGTGCATACCACACTAAGTGTATTTATTATGGGGTATATATCACTGTATTCTAGGAAATGGACGAGGCATGAAAATAGGGTAAAGGAAATTTATGAGATGCTAATGTAGATGGCCAGAACAAATATTAGAATTATATTATGGAAACATATGTTGACTATGTCAAAATGTACAACCTGTCTCTACGTTGAATTTCCTCAGTTTGGTTCTGCACCCATGTGATGACCAAAAGAGTTTTTTGATGTTATACTCTGACCTAATTTTGTTTTTTTTTATATACTGCTGCTATAGTTATGCTGTTATGGTATCTTGTCAATAACATCTTAAGGACATAACACACTCCGAGGTGCCTTGTTCAACTTTACATTTTATATCTTCTTTCATCTATATCTAACACCATCTACAAGAAGCCAACATCAACATCATCAACATGGTCCTCCTTCTTCTTTCTATGATGTTTGAATACAGTGAAGATCCAAATCCTTCTCCTCACAGTCCTGTTGGATATCAAGAAGAACAACAATCCTGAGATTGAAGATTGAAGAGAGCATGAAACTCTGAGTATTGAGAAAAACTGTGTTTTAATTATTTCTTCCGCTGATAATTGGTAACTCCATATAATGGTTTCATACAAGTTAATGCGATATGATGATTTATGTATTTTACATTTGGTAGGTTTTGTACTAGTTACGATTAATGTTTTTGATTTTTGGATTTTACGGATTTTATGGACTATATATATGAATCATATGGATGAATGTTGGATGATGCATCAGATGTACACACCTTTTTAAGTTGGAGTGTATGTAGGAAAGAATATAACTAGTATTGTATGGATGTGTACATATATTGATTATATAAATCTACTAGTATCCCGGGTAAAAACTTTTTACCGAACTTAACTTCGAAAACATTAGGTCAAATCCACCATTCCTGTGTACGTACCCTGTGACGAAAAAATAAATCATAGAATCGCAACTCAAAAACATCCCAGGAGGCGTCGCTCGCCACCCATGTTCAGTATGCGTTGTGTCGCAGAATTTAATTCTTGGAAAAGTTTCTTTTCAGGCATTAATTTTTTAATTCATTTCTTACATTCAGAAAACTTAAAACAGAAACAAATAGCAACATGGCTCAGAATATATATTCATACGCAGAAGAGAAGTAACTTTAATTTAAAAATATGCAATATATAACACAGAACTGTTTACTAAGACATACAAAACCAAACATTGAATAATATTACAAAAATGATACCTTCCAACTTTTTCTTTTGTTCAAAAGTTACTTCTGGACTGCAACCATTAATGAATTTTTGAAATGATGTAGTTAGTTCTTCCCAAAACCATCAACATCATGATTAAAACCATGAGATTCATTTCTTTATGCTTTTTTTATTATTGCCTAAAAGAATAATGTTTCAATTGTAATACCGAAAAAAAAAAGAAACAAAAAAAAAAGGAAATTCAAGTACTATTTATCCTAAAAACAATAACTAAGAAGAAAAATTTACACAAACGATAAAGTCACAAATAAAATCATAAATTCAAAGTTATATACCTAGGCATAGTATGTAAACGATTACCATAACACAAAATATGCATAAACGCGATAAAATATAAACTTAAGAAAAATACAGCCAACAACACTTATTTTTTGTAAGATAGTTTCATTGCACAGTCATTAAGTAAGTAAATCTTAAGTAACCCTCTCGACATTATAACCCATCATGTGCTTCATTTCTATTTTAACAGATCAAAACATTAAAAAAACATAAACAAAAAACCTAATCATGCTATGACGAAATCTAAAGAAAAACAAAACAAAGTAAAAGAAACTTTGAAAATGTATTAACCTTAAAAATAATAATTAAAAACACAAACGTGATGACAGAATTAGTATAGCTGAAAAATTTTTAACATATGAAAACATTTGTGGAGCCATTTTTTATTTCCAGTTCAAAGCTCCTCTCTGCTGGAAAATTCAAAAACAACAGTAAACTAAACATCCCTCTTATCCTTTATTTATCCACTAATCTAACTGTGTTTAACTAAATAGATACTATTTAGTTAACTATTTAGTTTAGATAACTTTACCTTTCAATACCAATTCACATCATCATGATAGTAAACAATATTGATCATGTTCTGTAGCCATTATCAAACACTTCTAAACTCTTTTACTTTCTGTATTTCATACCTGTAAACAAATTAATAACACTCGATTAACTTTCCAGCATACTTTCCTAATGTAAAGATACACTTTCTCTTTGCTTTCTATTGAAATTCCAATACCATTTTTATACAGTGAAAGTCATAAAAATGCTTTCTTCGTAACTTCACTTCATAACTGTGGAGCCATTTTGAATTAAATAAAATAAGGAACAGCAACTTCGTTACCAAAACAAATCATTAACTGCTCGAGGGACATGCATCTTAATGATTTGATCGTTTTAACTCTGTTTTTACTCTCTTTTAACGCTGTATTTACTAAATCCGTTTGACTCATGTACTTACGTATATTACTTGATATCTTTTCCAAACAATTTCTCTCCGAAAAAAGAAGTAAAACCATTTTCTTCACCAATGTAAATAAACAGCATCCTTTCTGCAGCCATTTTTAAACAACTTCAACTTCATCTACACTACTCTACTGCTGCACTCCCATAACTATTTGATAACTATAAAAAGAAATACGTAAACAGCTCGTAAAATAAAAATAGACTTTCTTATCTCGTTCTTCGTTTCGTTTTCCTCTGAAAAAACCTATATATAAAAAACAACATCTGTTTAAAAACTCACCTAAGCATGTGGTTATACCTGTTCTTTTATTAATCTAAAATAAAATCTAAAATACAATAACAATAAAAGTTTAACAATAAATTGATAACTAAAACGTAAACAAACATTTAAATACATTTAAATACTAACTTGTTCTTCTATTAATCAAAAATAACAGTTTTATAATAATACCTTTTGTTCGTTTGATCTTTCTGCAGCTAATTTTTAAAAACTTCACTGCACTTCTTCTGTATGTCTAAATATGATTTTTCATTGTAAACAAACGATAATAAAACGTTTTATAATAATAACAATACCTTCGTGCATACAAACCTGTGTTTCTTCGTCAGTTCTTTCGTCGATTTGCTGCCTAAAACAATCAAATTTAAATTAAAATATTCGTATACAAAAAGAAACACGTCTTCTTCGCGAAGTTTCTTGCTCACGAAATGATCGTTGACAAATTTCGAACGATTAACATTGCATTGCTCGCACTCCTCCAAAGACGTTTTTTGGCTGATTTCCACTGCGCAAACCAAAAATAACAAAACGGAGGAGCATATACTAATCGCGGAAAACCAAAAAAAGCGTTCTCGCCTTGACGTGGTTTTACGACGAAAAGGGAAAAAATAAGAAGGTTTTGACCGTGAAAAAAAAACAAATATGTCACTCTCTAAAATAAAAGTGGTATGCACAATCGCGGATTATTATAATAAGATTGTTTACATTCTGAGATACTATTATGGTAGTCTCCAGCCATGGTAGGCAGGACATAAGTGTGGATCCAGTGAGTTTTTCTCTTGATAGTTGCATTACCTACACCCTTTTGTCCTTCTTGCTTCCCTGTGCAGTGTTGGCATCTCATTGGTTTGCTCTCTTCTCTATTGGCAAAGGTTGTGTTTGGGGTTTGCTACTGCTGTGGGCAAAACTTGTGGGCAAAACTGTGGGCAAAACTTGGGGTTTTAGAAAGTCAGTTCATATAATTCAGAGCTCAGTATTTGTGAAAAGGAAATATAGTATTTCACTGAACTGAATTAACTGTCTTGTTGAACTCACTTAACATCCTGAAATATCCACACTAATGGAAACCGTTTAAGTCTTGTTTTGAAATTATTTGCACCATTTTTTGAATTGATTGAACATTGAAAAGAAAATACTTAATAATGGAACTAGGGGTATCATTTTTACAAAAAGAAAAAGTGAAAGAAGAACATTGCAGTTATTTTATAACAAGTATATAATATAATGAAGATTATTTTTCCAAGAATTTCCATAAAAACAGACTTATGTTCCTGAGTGTTTTTTGTTTTGTAACTTGTATTTGTAAGATTGATAATAGTTAAGAATTCCATGTGACTCAATGATATTTTATTGCTGTATTGTAAATGAGAATGTGGATGTTTTGAATCAGTTTAATGAAACAAAAGTTATTTAAAAATGGAATTTTGAGACTCCTGTCCTGTCCTGATCTTGAAACAACCCTCTAAGCATGTTGATTTCGAAGTTAAATTGTCAATTGGTGATGAAAGGATGTTTCCTAGTAACCGCATAAATACCTTGGAATTTTGATTGATTCTAACTTGAATTGGAAATATCAAACTGATAGTATCGCTGTCAAACTCAAATGTGCCAATGGAATTTTATGTAAACTTAGATACATGGTACCCAGAGGGACCCTCATTTCAATCTACTTTGCCCTGTTTAACTCACACCTAAATTATTGTGCACAAGTATGGGGTCAACCTGTATCTATGTATGTACGACGGATCACATCTCTGCAAAATTGTGCTGTTCATTTGATGTGTTTTACAGTCTTTGACGCCCCAAAGTTTACTGACTTAATTCATTATACAGAATGTAACTTTTTTACATTCTGTTTATCATGCTAAACTCTCCTCACCCTCACGACACATTTGCAGTTGATTTCTCTCACGCTTACAATACTCGTGCCTCTACCAGAGGACTCATTAACTACAGTCTTGTTAGAACTTCCTGTTTTGGCCTCAAATCTGTTAGACACCAGTCTATGCTATCTTGGCACTTTTGTCATACCATAGTCAAGGACTCCAAATTGATGGATCTGTCTTTGCATCAATTGAAATCTACTCTTAAATCCACATTTCATTACTCCTATTTGATTGTTTGATCTGTTTCGGTTTATTTTATTTTTTTCTTTACCCGCTTCGCTCATTAACACTGACATTATTTGTTTTTCAGCCTGTTTTTAGTTAGTCCTGTCCTGTGATGTCCGGTGGTTGTTTTGTGATGTCCTTGGTGTCCGTCACGCTTGCTAGCTTTGCTAATTTTGGCGGTCTCCATTATAGATTGCCCATTTTCAGTTATGTCTGCATCACTGATGAAATATTTATCGTTGTATATATTAGTATATTAGATTATATAAGATTTTGTGACAATGTCACATGTACACTACTTATGAAGACAGCTTTACGTTTGATGTCTATATTGATTTTCGTAATTATATTCTCTTGTTCCATATATTTATCTAATATAAATGATTTCAAATTGTACAAAACAAAAAACATCACTGAATTCTTTCTTATTAATTCTGCGGATGTCCTTGAAAGTAGTACTGAAATTTTTATTGAAAGCAAGTATGAGTGAGCCTTGCCCTTCTATTCGATCGATTCCTTTCTGAAACTAATAACAGAAACAATTGAAAATTTTGTTTTCGTTTTCACGGCATTAAAATACCTGAGACTGCGACAGTATAATCATGAGATTTATGAAACACTTTTATTTTTTGGAGGTGCATGATATAACTTGTCAACGGATGACTCCACTCAATCTGGAAACGATAGGTGCATGTGATGACAGGGATATTGCATCA